>OX387334.1:1358666-1958666 GCA_947562085.1 Eudonia lacustrata
TGCCTATCCATCCATAAAGAAACTCCTCAGCAGTTGGAACACATACTGAACTTGTGATAATGGAGATGAATCACTTTGCCTTCACACTGCACTTGCACTTGACGGTCTTTTACAGAAATTGCTGTGTGTTTAGTAAGCGGTTCGGCAATCAATTTGATACTGATTACTATTACTATGTCCATCTTTAATTGGTATCCGTGGCCGTGCCAGTGCACTGACATTTGTATGAACAATAGGTTACATCATACAAAATGCCTGGAAGCAGTTTCCTTTCAACCAAACGACCCATTAAATTGGAACGAGCTGTGAAATCAATAATGGCGACGTCGCGTCGGTAGCTGAGCGCAGAGATGCTTGGGTTGAATGCGAGTATCGCAATGTCCGGTAACGCTGTAAAGACCGTTTGAGGCAGGGCTTACTGTTACCAAATTCCCATTATAAGTACCGGTAAGTAACGTTATTTCTATAAAGGTAATTTGGTACCGGTAATGCAGGTAACGTTATCTAGAAAAGTATACTTTTTCGTAAAATGTTCCGCTTTAGCCAATCCGCGTAGAGCGGTTAGTTAGTTTACCTATAAATCATCGTTACTGGTAAAAAAAATTACCTGTAACGGGGTATAAAAGTAAATCGCCAATCTTAGATTTGATTTTTACACTAGAAGATAAACCATGGTTTACCCGAAAAAAGTATCATAGATACTACTTGAAAGGAACTGGTCTAGAAGCATATATAATTTTGTCGATAAAAAAAATCACGAACTTACGTCTACTTTTCAACTATCTATTGTCAATTTATTTTCAATTTAATGCATATTACTGAGCCAATATTTTAACACACAATATTAAATTATATTACCAAGCGACCCTATTAGCGATTTGAAATAATAATGTAAGTATATTTTACGAGTAATGAAACTAAAACTTATTCGGCGCTTACGACATTCTTATTCCGCGCAGAAGGCTCCAGTCTGTCGCACTCGCACCTGACTGACCCGAGGTAACAGGCATGTTTTGTTTCATCGAACGTCGTGGTTTATCTTCTAGTGTTAAAGTCAAATCTACGATTGGATAACCCCCCTCTTAACAGCAGGTGGGATAAAGTAATAAAAAAAGATAACCTGCACCCTTAAAGGAACACACAAAGTAAGGAGACTACAGAGAGTAAGGTTTAGGGTTTAAGGTAACAAACGCTTTTTTTTTGAGAGAGCTTGCTGATTGCCTCAAACGGCATTGTCAGCTTCACCGGGCTTGTTTGAAAGCGGCGAGAAACTTAAAGCACGTTCTTTAAGCCGTGTGAAACGAATCACCTTCGGAGGTTTTCTAGAGGGAACGGCATCACGCACTAGTACGTGTCCCCGTGCCCTACTAGATTTTCCGAAGGGTTCGGATCGGATCGGGGAGCGGAACAACCCGAGGGCGCCTCTAAAAGCTCAGAGTTCCGCTTGGGTTGACCGAACCGTGGTGGTGGAGAGAAGCTCCCAAGTACATGTCTGTGCCTGGTGTAGAGCGCGTGTGAACCGGCTCGTCGTACCCTTGTTCTACGAGTGCGGTGTCTTGGGCCTAAACTAGTGTGCATGTTTAGTGAATTCTGTAAATGTGTAGTGGCATTTAGAGGATCGGGCGGGGTATACTGACGCGCTCGAATAACGCACACATAGACATTAGGCAATCTCTCATGGACACGGGATCTCGCGACAGCTGATGCGCTCACGCCGTTGCGAGCTGTTCCGAGATCCGTGTTCGTTTTTTTTTTTTTAGTTGATGGCTTCGTGCGATTAGCACATTTAGCCAGTGTCAAAGTAATTTTTCTTACAAGTAATTCATAAATAAACAATATTTCCTTCCTGCACGATGATGATGAATGATAATAGAAATAAAAAGTGACAAATGACATACCCCTCGAGTATCTCAGTAAAGATGTGGGGCTTTACTAAGTCCTCGGGCGTACTTCTTGAGAGAATTTGAAAAGTGCCGTTGCACTGTTTTTTTGCCAACACTCATGCACGCTCACGATCACCTAACGGTTAATAATCCACCACTATTTCACATTAATATTCGACATAACACAAATTTTAGAAAATAAAACAAAATCGCAGACAGACTCTTCACTTTCCCGCCAAGAAGTCCCTTCGTGTTCATTAGAGGTTGTTTATGTCTGCGTTTTTTTTATATTTACGGGTATCATAGTGCCTTGATCTCACCTGATGTAATTGATGATAAGGCCAATGATGGAAGCGCACTTCACCCGGGATCCTCAACTAGTGAGGCACTGGCTATCTCATCTCTAGCTGCCGGAACACAACAATGCTACAAACATTGATGTTATGGTGACATATTTAGATAAGATGGTGGTAGCGGACAAATAAGTCCTACCACCAACCAAACCGAGTACACAAACATGTACCCCCGCTGGGAATTGAACCCGGGACCTCTGGGTCTAAACCCGGTAGTCTTAACCACTAAGACCTGCTCGAGTGTGTACATACCTTTATCATCAGCTTACTGCTGGGGCAAGAGCCTTCCCTATGAATGGATAGGGAGAACGGGCAATATACCACCACGCGGGCCCAGTTGCGGATTGGTGGATGTTAACGACTGCTAATGCAGCCGGGACCAACGGTTTTACGTGCCGCAGCACGGAGGAACTCGAGATGATAAATTTTTGGTCACCCATCCGATGACCGGCCTTTGTGAAAGTTACTTAACCTCAGCAATCGCAGACCGAGCGCGTTTACCACTGCGCCATCGAGCTCCTCATTACTTACCTTATGTGCTCTTTTATTTTGTGAAAAAAGCGACTGAAAATTTTAAGTTGCAATTTCATAATTCCGAGCTGCTTATCGGACTTGTGGTGTGTCCGGCCCGCCCTCAGTGCCAAGATCCGCACAACCCTGAGAGCTGATAAGTACCAATTATCACGCGTTACTAACGCCCAGAACAAACTAGGCCGCACTAAACGGTGCGCAAACGCAAACTGGACGCTGTTAGAGGTGATGATTACCGCGATCGAACTACGTCATACTTGTGAGAGTGTTGCGAGTTTTATTTGCCATCTGATCACGGTAACCATTTCACGGGTACATCATGTTGAGTTTTGTCATTGGTTTTTGTCATTATGTCAAAAGTGAAAGTAAAGCATATATGATTGAAATCAAATCAACGCTACAATGTCAAGAATATGCACTACAGGTGCACTATCAAATATGCTATCGTGGCTATAGTTGGCAGTGCGCCTGACCCGGCATGTCATGGGGTGCGGGTTCGAATACCGCTCGTGGAATTTTTTCAACTCTGTCTCTTTTCAAATTGTAATTTGTTCGCAACAATATTTGCGTAAAAATGTAAATAATCAAGAATTATAGATAAAAGTATGGTGTCTTATAATGCTGAAGTTCAATATAATAATGATCCATTATAATGAGGAGCTCGATGGCACAGTGGTTAACGCGCCTGGTCTATACGATTGCTAAGGTTAAGCAACTTTCGCAAAGGCCAGTCATCGGATGGGTGACAAGAAATTTATCAGTTCGAGCTCCTCCGTGCTTCAGAAGATACGTTAAAAGCCGTTGTCCTGGCTGCATTAGCAGTCGTTAACAACCACCGCACCGCACTGGGCCCGCGTGGTGGTTTATGGCCCGTTCTCCCTACCCATCTATAGGAAAAGCTCGTGCCCCAGCAGTGGAGATATAAAAATGAGCTGATGATGTAATGATAATGCTGTAGTCCTATAAACGAAAATATATATGTATATATACGTTTACTCTTCTCGTTTTTAACCAGGAGAAGCTTCCTCAATGACATACGAATTCTCTTTTTCGTCCGTGATTAAACTGCAAACAAAACTCTATATTGGGCATTCACCCACCAATCTCTTTAATAAACATCGATATCGTCACTCCAACGCTTTCTCGGCCGAACCCTATGTTGCCGTCCATCATCAGGTATCCAAAGAATAGAAGAGTATCCAAGTATAGCCAAATATTTTCGGCAGCATTCAGCTAACCTGCTTCACCGATTCTATTTGTTTCTCAGTATTTTTGCCCACATCATCAATGTGGGCAAAAATACTGTTAATGAACACAGCATCGATTTTTAATCGTAATTAGTTCGTACTTTAAATATTTTTAATGTAATTTTGGTACTTATGGCATTTGATTGAAACCTTACCTACTACCTACGTTAAGTGAAGATGTGGCGTTACGTTGTGAAACTTTATTATGATTACCTAGAAAATAGGCTATAGAAAGTTATACCGCGTTCAGGGAACACGTCAGCAACCATGTACATATTTGCATTACATATCTTAATTAAAAGATAAACAGTGGCAAAATGCAAGCTTAAACCGTAATGTACAAAGAATGCTACCATTAAAAACCCAGTGCAAACGAGCTTCTCATCCGAGCGTTGTCCTCGTGCGCGCGCGCTTCTCGTTTCAGCGTTTCAGATGCGCGGGAGTCGAGTTAGTCCGCTCCACCTGGGGGCGCCGGCCGGACCGCTGCGCGGGAAAAAATATAGTATTATGATCGTAACGCAGCGAATAATTTTCGAAATGAAAAAATATTTACCTTAAAAATTTACGAAGTAAGACTAAAAAGTTTAACCTTTCATTAGGTTCGGGGCTAGAACTTGAAAAGTCTCATCTATTATGAAAAGATATCGGAAAAAATAATACCAAAATCTTGATAGTTTTCTGTAACGTGTACAAAAAAAAATATTATTCGTGTTAACGATTTCGTGATGATGCTATTAATCATTATCAGTGAAAGATGTTTAGCGAATAGTAAAATACATCTAACAAGCAATCTTGCATCTCGTCTTTTTCACATTTTTTTTTAAACTTTTATACTTATATCTGAGTGAGATAAAAAATCCTAAGATTTTCATTGCATTCTTTTAACAAAGTTTCTTATAGGGAGGTATACCAAACCAAAAAAGGTACAACCAACTAAATAGGCACGATAACGAAGCTGCAAAACTGATCGGTATCGATAATTTGGTAACAGTGAAGTGTGTATCGATACTAGTGTAACAAGAAGTGAGGAACGTTCAAGATGAAGTGGAAAAGACAGAGCTTGGTCTCTGGCGATACCTCTGAGGAGGAAATCGGGCACAGCTACTTGGGAACTCTGGTGAGTCTTGTCTACATTACCATTGATCATCATCATCATCAGCTCATTTTACATCCCCACTGCTGGGGCACTAGCCTTATCTATTGATGGAAATACCAGAGAAAGAACGGTTCATAAACCACCACGCGGGCCCAGTGCGGTGCGGTGGGTTGTTAGCGATTGCTAATGCAGCCAGCCGGGACCAGCGGTTTTGCGTGCCTTGCGAATGGATGAGCTTCAGATACACTTTTGATGGCTAACATTCAGCATTTAAATTACCGCCTTTTGACACAAGGCTTTCAAAAATTAAATATAAAATGTTATTTTTAGTTTATACGAAACCTGAAAACTGTTTGTTTAAAATCAGTAATAGAATCGATTTCAATATTTTTTATACCATGTTACATTTTGACCAAATAATATTTACAAAATCTCAAATAAATTATACCCTACTAAAACACACAACGGGGCAGCACAAAAAGCTTGTAACTTCGTGAGTTTTCAAGATATTATTTAATTTTTTTTTGTACTGATTCTTTAAACGAAAATATTTGACCCGTGTTTCGGTTTTCGTATAAACTAAAAATAAGGTTGTATATAAATTCTATTTGTAAATATATATTATACAACATCACATACATTGTTCTGATCCCAAGGTAAGTAGCTAAATCACTCGTTTCATGGAAATCAGAAACAACGACGGTACCACAACCACTCAGACCAGACACAATATCGAAACGTTCGTTTTCGACATTGACCCGACCGGGAATCGAACCCGGGACCTCAGAGTTAGCGCCGCCCAAAAGTCCGGCGTGCAAGCCACTCGGCTACGGAGGTCGTGGAATAAATATAAGACATGACATACATTGCAGAACGGTACCACAACCACCAAGACCCGAGAAAATATAGAAAAAGTTCCTTTTTCTACATTGAATCGACCGGGAATCGAACCCGGAACCTCGGAGATGGCAACACCGGACATCGGCTTGCAAGCCACTCGACTACGGAGGCCGTCATAAAATAATAATAAAATAAAAATAAAATAAGACTAAAAGTTTCTTGTGATAGATGGGGATGCATAATGAATGAGCAATAGTGATTGATTAGATGATGAGTGAGTGATTACATGATAAATGGTGGGTGATTAATGAAAGATGATATTCCCCCCGTACCCTTAACGTTTTAGTAACGATTTGGGACGTAACAGAAACTTCACGCGAACTTCTTCAGAAAATACTTATCGTCTCGCGAACACTACTCGTACACATTGAAATGAATGAAACATTTTTTTTACTAATTTACTTGCGTGTTTAATTTCACATACTATTTTATTCTGACGTTTCGCACCCTTTACAGGACCCATAGTCACATAGAGACGGGTGTTGTTCGTCGCATACTTAATTAGTTTGTAATTTGCATATCATCTTTTTGGTTGAATGCCTAATTCTTGTTTTTGTTGAATGCCTGATTCAAACTATCAATAGGCTTCTTCTAAAAAACGAGGTAAATGACAAACCTACATTTTCATCAACGTTATCGAAAAGTATACCTAACCTACTTTAATAATGTTGACATTATTATTATCTATATATTAATAATAAATAAATAAAATAAATACGTGAAGCAAAAACTTTGTACCCCTTTTTTACGAAAATTGCGCGGACGGAGGAGTATGAAATTTCGCACACTTATAGTTTATATAGAGAAGGTTATCCGAATGATAATATTTTTTTAAATCATGCATAAAAATACATTAAATCAATAAAACAAACATTACACACACTACCATGTATTTGAAACACACGCATATATACTATTTTCAATTTTTTTTTAAATGGAAGTGGAGCGGCCGTCATCTGTCAATGCCAATCCAAACTCATATTCTATCTTTTTTAATTTTTCATTGCTTAGGATACAATCCTTGCAGCCTTAATAAAATTACGGTCGAATATCGACCACTGGACGACCACTAGTTATTATTATTTAGCTATCGTCAACTAAAATATGCGAGATGGGACCGCAAGATGTTTTGTGTACCGATCTCCAAACTCCAGTATGAAGTGCCATCTTCATCTTCTAAATGATGATTATTATATATATATATTTTGTTAATCATATGTTAACAAACGTCATCCAATATGCTCGGCAACTTTTGGGTAACATCTGTCGAGTTTACATTGAGTTACGACAAGCCCAATGACCAAGAGATTGTGATGATAAATAAAAACGATCAGGTTTGATTGCGAATCAATTGATTCGTATGCCAATGTCTTGACGCATGCCCGCGGGAATTCGTAAAGGCGTAGTGAGTGTGATGTTATTTTTTTTTTTAATTATAAAGCTCTTGTCTTTTCATCACACTTTAACCATTTGCATCGCGGTAGCATTCCCTCGTTTCACGCCTCCCTCCTTTTCTTCATCATGACAGCGCCAAACACTAAAACTGGTCTTACAGCGGTGCACACCCCCACCACAACCTTACCGTTTGAGGTCGAGTTCGCTAACATCCGCGGACTCCATGTAAACCTCAATGCCGTCCACCACCATCTTGAGACGGCGCGGCCAGCAATGTTGTTTTTGACGGAGACGCAAATAATCTGTCCGGCCGACACCAGCTACCTGCACTATCCGGGCTTTGTGCTTGAAGAGTCCTTCAAAGCCAAATCCGGAGTTTGCTTGTTCGTTCGGACGGATGTTTGCTGTCGCCGTCTGCGCTGTCTGGAGGACCCTTCCTTTTCTCTCCTTGCGGTACACGTCGACTTGGGCTCTCATAGCCGTGTCTACGTCTGCGTCTACCGATCCCATAATGGCGACATGGAGACAACTCGACTTATGGAACACCTTAGTCGGGTAGCAGATGAAGCGCAGGAGCGGTTTCCATCGGCGGAATTGGTGTTTTTGGGGGACTTCAATGCTCACCACGAGTTGTGGTTAAGTTCCTCCAAAACTGACCATGCTGGTAGAACTGCCCACGCATTCGCTCTCACGCACGACCTGACTCAACTGGTGAACCAGCCCACCAGGATCCCAGATATAGTCGGTCACGCGTCCTCTTTGCTGGACCTTCTGCTGACGAGTCGCCCAGCTGGCTACCGAGTGGAGGTTCGAGCTCCTTTAGGATCCTCGGATCACTGCTTGGTATCCAGCAAAGTGCCTCTGGCCCCGCTACCGCCTTCAGCGGTATCGAAACGCCAGATTTGGCATTACTCGTCGGCAGATTGGGATGGTATGCGGGACTATTTCGCATCCGTTCCTTGGGGGCAGCGCTGCTTCAGCGGGAAGGACCCGACAGCTAGTGCGACTGCAGTTGCTGATGAGATAGTCTTAGGAATGGAGTACTATATTCCGCACTCCTATGTCATCAGCAAAGGTAGGCGCAACCGATGGTTCAATCGCGAGTGTGCCAACGCTGTTGTTAACAGGTAGACGGCATACCGCGCTTGGATCAGAGGTTCAGCCCAAGGAGATCCTGAGACCAGCACACTGAAAGCAGCCTATAACAATGCCACCAAGTCCTGCAAGAAGGCTTACATAAGAGCGGATGCCCAGCGCGTTGCACGGGTTAGCCAAGAATTACTGACGCATCCTACGGGCAGCCGTAGCTACTGGCGTCTTGCCAAAGCCGTGCAATCTAGCTTCTGCCAACCCTCGCTGCCACCTCTGAGATGTCCTGACGGATCTTTAGCTCACAAGCCGCAGGAGAAGGCCGATCTCCTGGCCGGACTTTTTGCGGCTAACTCCCGAATCGATGACTGCAATGCACAGCCACCAACAATTCCTCACTGTGGCCACACAATGCCTGATATTAAAATCAGACAGTGTGATGTACGTGCGGAGCTACAGTCAATCGATGTTCGGAAAGCTAATGGCCCTGATGGCATCCCAGCAATAGTTTTAAAAATGTGTGCAGCGGAGTTGTCCCCCGTTTTAACTCGTCTATACCGTCTCTCGCTTTCTTCAGGTTGTGTGCCGGAATCTTGGAGAGATGCTAATGTGCAACCGGTTCCGAAAAAAGGAGATCGATCAGATTCGACTAATTACCGCCCAATAGCCGTTACTTCAGTTTTGTGTAAAGTCATGGAGCGGATTCTAAATAAACAGCTTATCCGCTACCTAGAAGAACACCCCTTAATTCACGATCGCCAATACGGGTTTCGGCCGAAACGGTCAACGGGTGATCTTCTAGCGTTCGTTACACATCTCTGGGGTGAGGCTATTGATAAGCGTGGCGAGTCGGTGGCTGTTGGCCTTGACATAGCCAAGGCTTTTGATCGGGTCTGGCACAAAGCCCTTCTGTCCAAGCTCCCGGCATACGGTCTGCCTGCTCAGTTCTGCAACTGGGTCGCTGGCTTCCTACATGAGCGTAGAATCCGAGTACTCACAGACGGATGTGCTTCGCGGTTCATGTCAGTGAACGCTGGTGTCCCTCAGGGGTCCGTTCTATCCCCAACGCTGTTCCTTCTGAATATCAATGATATGCTTCCACTTGGAAATATTCATTGCTATGCAGATGATAGTACGGTGCACGGTGGGTATAACGGTCACCCAGCGGCTGGGCAGGTCGAGACTGAAGTGAAGCGGACCTCATATCTAAATGGGGCTCCAATAAACTTGTTGAGTTCAATGCCAAGAAAACACAGGTATGCGCGGCCTGCAGAGCAGTATAAACATGCTTGGTATGGAGATTCGCTGCGATCTGAACCAGAGGGACTATATTGAAACCGTGATAAAAACTGCGTCACGTAAACTCGGTGTCCTGAACAGGGTGCGGCGATTCTTCACGCCGGATCAGTTGTGCCTTTTGTACAAGACACAGGTGCGATCTTGCGTGGAATATTGCTCGCACCTCTGGGACGGTTCCGCAAAGTACCTTCTCGATGCCTTGGACAGATTGCAGCGGCGCGCTATACGCATTATCGGCAGTGCAGAGGTCACTAATGCTCTCGAGCCCCTGCAATTGCGTAGAGATATAGCGTCACTCAGCGTCTTCTACCGCTTATACCACGGCGAGTGCTCTGAAGAGCTTTTTGACCTCATCCCACCTTCTCCCTTTCTCCATAGGAGTACGCGTGCTGCTCTCCGGAGTCACCGCTGTACTGTCTCGAACATTCCATCGCGCACAAAGAAATTTGGTGACTCGTTTTTCTGTCGCACTTCCAAAAGATGGAATAGTCTACCAGCGCACGTTTTCCCTCCTTCCTATGACATGGGGTCCTTCAAACGAGGCGTGAAGAGGCACCTTGTGGGCCGGCAGGGTGAGGGTGACTGATGCTGCGTTGTTTTCTCGCTGCACCAGTTGTCCTTACGTCTGGACTCCATTTCCACTTAACATCAGGTGGAGTGGAGTCATTTGCTGAGCTATGTATAAAAAAGAAAAAAAAAATTCATTTCATTTAATTTATAATAAACTGCCGCTTTAAGCCTGCAAACGAGTAGGCTGATGGTAATCTAAGTAAACTAGCATTTCTAAGATCTCAGTATGATGTGGAAACGAATATTAATAAAAACTATGCTGCCTGCTCGCGACTTCGTCCGCTTGAAAACACCCGTATCCTATGATGAACTATTGCAGCGCCACCTACCGGGTCAAATTGTAAATCTAAACTATTCTTCAATCCACTTGAACACACAAAAAATTTCATCAAAATCGGTCCAGCCGTCGAGGAGTTCAATTACAAACACACGCACAGAAGATTATACTTATATATATAAAGATTAGCAAATTTGCTCAAATTATTTCCTATTAGCATAAACCTAGTTCTATAAAAACCTGACTGAAAAACGCTTAAAAGCCCTATTATAACCCTATTATAAAATGCCCAATTTCGGCGTTCTTGTTCAGAGAAACTAAAACCCTTAGACAATTTTGACTTATTGTATGGTGGAGAATAGTTATTAGTATAATTCGTAGCGGCCTCGCTTTCTGCAATTTTCCCTTATCTATATAAATAAAGCCAAAATTCCGAAGCTAGTTTTCAATTAAATACGCTGACGGCAATTTTCAAGCTCATGGATTGAACTACTGTACTAAGCAAACGAAATGAAAATTATATAATAATATCTCTTAAACTAGTTATAGTGGTAAAGTTCGTAGCGGCCTCGGAATTTCGAAATATGAATGGAATTTCACCAAAAAAAATTCCATTCAAAGCCATAAAACGTTCAGAATTATCTGTAAAATGTCCTTACTCCATTAATATTATTAAGTTAAATGTACACCAGAATTAACGTTAGTTTATAAGATTTAAAATTATATACTTTTTTTGAACGATAAAAAAATATTAAACATCAAAATAAATGTAATTACAACTGCACAAAATGCCACTTTTGCGATGCGTCGGCCGCTCGTAGTACTGAGAAAGCGCGAGCGCGCGCATTTTGTGATAGGCCTCTTAACATAGCAGAACTGCTGGTCCTAGAACGATGAAATTTTGCAGACAGGGCCCTATCATGCTGTAGGCCATTAATACTCGTACAATTGATGGTATTTGCTTTATCACCACGCTTACAAAATGCGTGTTGGTGATCACAAACCCGGTCTATGCATCAGATAATCCGAAACATGCTTTGCCCGCCCATGGAATTGAACCCGGCACCGGAGCGCTACAGCTGCTTTAACGGTATACCATTTAGTGGTAAAGTGAGATTTTTTCAGAAGCACGAAGGAGCTCGCGATGAAAAATTTTTGGTCACCCATCCGATGAGCGACCTTTGCGTAAGTTGATAGACCTTAGCAATCGACCGACCGCGTGCGTAAACCACTGGGCCATCGAGCTCCACAAAATCCAACACTTACTGCCGTACTCAGAGACGTCAATTAAGTTTTAATGACAATTAAGTCTCTTGCTGTCACTTTCTTATGTATAGTGCTAAATAGAGAAGGAAAGACATTTAATTGTCATTAAATCTTAATTGACGTCTCTTTACGGCAGTAAGTCACGGGTTAAAGAAAATTTGGCGAGATAATCATTACTCACCCTAATATTATAAATGCGAAAGATTGTGTGTATGTATGTGTGTATATTTGTTGCTTCTTCACGCTCTGCAACGAATGGATGGATTTGGATGAAATTTGGCATACAGATAGTTTATAACCTGGATTGAAACATATATATACTTTTTATTCCGATATTCCCACGGGAACGGGAACCACGCGGGTTAAACCGCGACCGGCCGCTAGTTACAAAATATATTCATAAGAGAATGGAAAACCTCAAGTAGACGCACGCCTGCACATAGACTGCCACAAGCTGTCAAAATTCCTCAATAGACTTAGAGCTTTATGTCCATTTAATGTGGTTGAACATCGATTGAAGAAAATAGACAGTTTTGGATAGTTTGATGCCAGAGAACCTCGAACTAGTTGGGGTTTTCCTTCCTCTCAGGGCGATTTTGTGATATATCGTCGGTGAAACTGCAATACTGCGTAACCAACAGTTGCTAAATAACGCAGAACTACAAAAAAATCAAAATTGAGATTTCGCGCGTATAGGTTCTAAATTGCCATTGGCGTCGTCCCGTGTGCTAAAGAACCTAAATCTTTAAATATAGGTAGTTATAATTTAATCAAAGACGTAGTAATGAAGAATATAACAGGTTTTTTCGCTCTCCTGTAAAATTGGTCACTACCAAGTTCCGCGGTATTAAACACTGTTGGTTCCGCGATATTGCAGTATCAACGACGATATGCAGTTTGCATAACCACAAACTTTCGATGTCTCGTTCATTGGTATGCCAAAGTGTCGTAGGGGAATACCGAGTAACGAGTTAGTCCATTTAAGTTATCTGCCGATCTGAAAAACTCCGTTTGGCCTATTTAAATTATTTTCCTTCTATGATTAAGATTGTTTAAATAATTTAATGACATCATTGAGTTGACGATTTTACGAACATTTCATTTTGACTCTGATCCGAATTTTGATACGAGCACTCGCTAAAACTAACCAGCCAACCAATGCAATCATTAATTGACCAATTACTTTTTAATCAACGAATGTTAAAAAAAACAGAAACTGAACAAACAAAAAAGTAACATTAGCGCTAGCAACTTTTACAACAAAATAAAAAAACCTAACCCTCCTTCTGACGCAGTCGGGTAAAAACATATTCATCGCCTCCTGACCTTACCTAGACCTAAAAAAAACACAAATGTTGAAACAATTTCCACGAGCAGGATTTGAACCTGCACCCTTCTGACATACCGGGTCAGGTGCTCTCACTATTGAGCTCAATTCAAAAACATTTTACCTAGACCTGTTAAAAAGCGACGGGTTGCACTCCCCGGAGTGCAACCCTCCCGAGTGCCGGCAGAAGTGAAAACTTGAATATTAACGTTGTGCATTTTTGATATTTTGGAATGGCTAGGGAATAATTTTGCACGAATTGCTTCAATTATCAGTATAAAAGTACTATCATTTATGTGGTAGAATACAATATTTATTTATTGCGCTATCGTACACAAACATGACAATTTATATTACATTAAAAAGCACTCGAACATTCGCGCAAGCGCCCTGCGCCGCCTAAACGAAACAGTCCTACGCCGCGCCGGCTGTCATCCGTCTTACGAATTTTCGATCAGGCCACGTGTCCTGACGCGAATTTAACATTTTTTAACCATTACAAAAAAAGTGTACAACGCCGCTAAAGAAGTTTTCACTTCAAAAAATAAACAAACAAAAATATGTAGGTAGAGGAATAAATGGTCATCATAAGCAAACTATCAGATAATTAGTGCCTATCTGCCAGTGCATGTCGTAAGAGCCGACAATGGTTCCAAGATGCTCGATCAGGCGATCACTGATGTCCATCTTTAGCATAATCAAAGTAGGGCGAGGAGGAATAGATACCGTCAGTGTAGGTTTATTAACGGCAAGTTTTCTCAAAATTTGTGGTTTTGTCCATATGTTTTGTCTACCCTTAGGAGGACGTGGGATGTATGTATTTTATTTTATTTATCAGAACATTATTTATTTATTTATTGCATATCACATTACATTAGACGAGGTGTTAAAAACATAAGCAAAGGTATACATGTGACGCCCTGCTAGGGCACAGCAAATAAGAGGGCTAACTATTTTAAAAATCTAGGTCATTCATTATATAATATAAATAACGCTATCTTGACCAGCATGCATTACAATAATAACAATAGCAGTACAGTACAATACAATCTATATTTATCATTAGAATTTACGAACATTTATAATTTATAATTAATAGAGACATCGAAATATTATTTAAGTAATTATATTTAATTATGAATTCTTTGTTAGTTATTATATGAATCATTAAAAAAATCTGACAGGTTATAGTAAAATTTTTACAAAAGAAAGCTTTTTAATAATTTGACGAAATACTTAGGATTATCTGCGTTTTTTATGTAATTGGGAAGGTGGTTATATATTTTGATCAACATTGTGGGGGGGGGGGGGGGGGCGGGTAGACGAGACTAATTTTAATTTGGAGAATGGTATTTTAAGTTTGTTTAGGTATCTATCATTTCTTCTAATATTTTTTATTGGGGAATATAGTACTAATTACAATACGTACTACCCTTAAATAGTATTGACAGCATGCTAGATTACAATCAGTTGTTACAAAGTAACGCTATTGTACATTTTATTTGTATGCATATAAATAAATAGGACTTGACTGAGATCTCACGCGGACTTCTTGAGATAATTTGGAAAGTGACATTTGCGCTGTTTGGTCCTCTTCCGCCTTGGACTTTCCCGCCAGCAAGTCTAAAAAGTTTGCATACGTATCAATCAACCCTGAATATGCTTACATACCACTTCATCGTCATCACCAACTCACTTTATGTCCCCACTGCTGGGGCACGAGCCTTCCCTATGGATGGAGGCACCACAGCGAGAACGGGCCGTAAACCACCACGTGGGCCCAGTGCGGGCGGTGGTTATTAACACGGAACAGATAATTCAGTGGTTGTTAATGACTTTTAAAAACTTTGACTAAATGACTGAAATGACTTTTTTGGTCATCCATCCAATGACCGTCCTTTGCATAAGTTGTTTAACCTTAACAATCGCAGACCAGGCGCTACCTCTTACAATGGCACCGAAAAAGGTTTCTAATCAATAAAGTACAACAAGTTTTTATATGCACTTCATAATTTGTATGGTACAGGAAAATTTTGTAATGATTGCATGCTATATTGTGATTGTTGACTTTTTACTAATCATAAAACGTCAGTGTTTATTGCATACCTTACCTACCTATACTATAATATTTTTACAATTTTTGAGAAACTTGTATTCAAAACGTAGCTACTTAAAAACTCTAAACTGGATTTCGTAACCCAAATACTTAAAGTACCTATACAAGTGCAGAAGTAAAGGATCGGTTAATGAGATTGCGGTAACACAGAACGGTGGAAGATGGTGGCGCAGTGGTGATGCGCGCCCACTATAAGATTGCTTTGATTAAGCTACTTTCGCAAAGGTCGGTCATCGGATGGGTGACCGAAATTTTATCAACTCGAGCTTCTCCGTGCTTCGGAAGGCACATAAAGCCGTTGGTCCCGGCTGCATTAGCAGTCGTTAACAACCACCAATTCGTTTTGGGCCCGCGTGGTGATTTATAGCCCGTTCTCCCTATCCATCCATAGGGAAGGCTCGTGCCCCAGCAGTGGGATATATAATGATGATTAACACAAAACACTGCAGGGTGTTTGGTAAATGGTGTTAAACCCCCGCTCGATCCTCTAAATGCCACTACACATTTACAGAATACACTAAACATGCACACTAGTTTAGGCCTAAGACACCACACTCCTAGAACAAGGGTACGACGAGCCGGTTCACACGCGCGACGGCGCGACATACCAGGTACAGACATGTACCGGGCGCTTTTCTCCACCACCGCGGCCCGGTCAACCCGAGCCGAGGTCCGAACCTTTAGAGGCGCCCTCGGGTTGTTCCGCTCCCCGATCCAATCCGAACCCTTCGGAGAATCTGTAGGGACACGCACTAGTGCGTGATGCCGTTCCCTCTAGAAAACCTCCGAAGGTGATTCGTTTCACACGGCTTGAGTAACGTGCTTTAAGTTTCTCGCTGCCCCCAAACAAGCCCGGTGAAGCTGAAAATGCCGTTTGAGCAAATCAGCAGTCACTCCAAAAAAAAAAAAAAAGAAGTTGGGATCCCGAAACATAGCCATGTCACCAAGTGTATTAAGAACACCATGATAATAATATGCAAAACCATATTGACGAAGATTTGCTTTTCCATACAAAATCTCAAACTTATTTTATTGCATTACTTTTGATTAACCCTGACGTGTTTTGATTTTTGTTTCGTTTGGACCATGAGGTTGCCGACCAAGATCAATGTGTCAGCTGGACCTAGAGTTGTCAATTTGCAATTTTATTTAGTGACATACCAGCTCAATATCACAGCCGCCGTCCTTATGGTGCTTTATAATTATCCGGGGTTCTATGCACTAGGTTCCCTATCTGCTATATTCGGGACTACATAGGTAAACACCATATTATTAAACAACAAAACATCTAATTATATCAGAGAAATAAAGAATAAAGAAGAATAAAAGACATTTATTGGAATCACATAACAAAACACAATTAAACATACAACATGTGACAAAAAATAATAAAAAAATAATAACAATTAATATTGTGCCCCTGTTATGTGATGCCAACACTGTGCACAGCTCAGTATACGCAGCAGCGGGGCCTGCTGCACTGGTATTCTGCTGTACACAGTAGTGACGTCATGGTACGAAACAGGAACAAAAAAAAAACAAATCAATTAAGTACATAGTAACTTACTTAAATAATAACACTATATAACATAAAATAACACGAATATTAGTAACAACAAAACGAATATACTTTAAAAAGGCTAGGGCCTTTTTTAAAGTTTAAAAAAAAATTCAGACTAGTTTTTTTTTTACTTTTCCTGACACTAAATTGTAATATTTTTAAGAGCCGCCTCTCTGTCGGCTCCTTTGAATGAAACTACGGGCACGTGTAAGCGGTGAAGGCATAGCGGCCTCTCTGTTTCGGCTCCTTTGAATTGAAACTTAAAACACTACTGCTCTTAAAACTAACGTTTAAAATTTAAGATTTTTTCATAAAAAATTAATAAATAATATTTACATATTATGGAAATAAAATAATAAGAAAAAATGACCGATATTCGTAGGGATAATATGATATCTTTTAAAAAGGTAATTTCTTTTTAAATTTCTGTTTACCGCCTATGGCCTTTACATCGTTACCGGGTTAAGTGATAGAAATATTTTTTTTTTTAAACATTTTTTTATTTAAACAGGTACACTCCTAGAACACAATAAATATTGGATTAAGTTCTGATACTTGCTCCATTATTATGAGTGACACATCATTCTTAATCTAGTAACTTGCAGTTTTTCCGTGACTTTGTCCACGCGATTTCGAATCTTAAGATTTCAAAAATAAATCTTTTTTATAAAAATAATAAAGCCTATGTTAACCATAGGGAATATAGCTTTCTATCAGTGACCAGTATTCCAAAGCACAAAAAAAATTGCCCAAACAAACAAACAAACAAAGTCACAAACGTTACCTCTCTATTAAGTATAGGTTAAAAATAATTATAAAATATAGTGAAAAAATTAAATGCTTACCTGACCCAGCTGGGAATCGAACCTGGGTCTACCGCAATCCGGGCGGCTGCACTTGCTTTCCCGGTAGCATTCGATTCCTGGCTAGGTCAGGTAGGCATTTAATTTTTTCACTTTATTTTATAATTATTTAATTCAGCTTAAGTGCAGCAATTAGCACTTAAAAATAAAAAAATAAGTTTATAATTATGTAGTAACAAATTATGTACAATGCTTATAAATAATTCCCTTTAAATAATTTCGGTGAATGTGCGTCTGAGTGTACCCGCCCGCATGCGCCAGCGCATCGCACGTGACCGTCTCGTTTGCACAGCGGTTATGGCTCGCTAATTCAGCCATTTCGCGTATTGCCCATTAATTATTAGTTAGCGCTACCAACCAATCATGTGATTTTGCTTACACCCATGTTTGTATAATCTGTAACCTCACTTTTGAGTTTACTGCCTTTGTTATCGATTTAGATCTATTTGTACACGTTAAATTTGTTAAAATTATCAAAATCAACAAATTGATTGATAAACTAGTATAATTTTTTAAAGAACATTAAGTAAAACTTATAACAAACACGTTTCACTACACGATGTTATTTAACCATTAATCGGATACGACCTAATCGGGCCGATATATAGATATTCGGTTAATTCTGGTAAAAAAAAAAAAATTAAGATTTTTTTTACCAGTACTGACAACATTAAAAAATTTAACACTTGTTATAGATTAAAAAAATATATATATTGGTTGCGTTCACACAATATTGTTTTTTACCAAAACAAATCTACATGTCGGATGTAGCAATGTATTCTACCATTGTTTGATTAAGGGTTAAAACGTTCTTTTACTTTCAAATATTTCAAAGCATTTAAAAAAAAAATATTACCACATAAGGAAAAGTTACATTTTATATCAAAACAATAAATAACATTAAAAAAACACGAATGTTTGTAACAATGCTAATCATAGCTTAGTCGAAAACAATCTATAATTGAAATAAGCACAAAGTAACGAAGTATCAATTGCAAATGTTCTTCTCGATAGACAACTGCTTTTAGAATCAGTATGGTAAAATCACGACAGTTTTAAGAAGATACTGAGTGTCAGCTTACTTATATAAATACATTTTACCTACTTTAAGACATTATTTATAAAAAAAAATATAATAATACTACTTTACCCATCTTAGCAAGTCGAAATCTTCATTAATCCTAAGAAGCTGTGTATTTTAAAGTAACAAAACTGGGTATTTGACATTCGGAGACCTTCCCAAGTTACAGGTTTTTTTTATGTCATTCGTAAACAACTCGCTAGGTATTTCAAATTTGATACAGGTAATTATAAAGGGTCTCCGACTTCGTATGGAAGTCTTTACTTTATGGAAGTAAACATTTCGTGTTTGATTGCCCGAGCTCAATAACATGTGAAGGATGTGTTTTTTTTAAATTATATATCTTACGGGGTAAACGCAGTGCCTTTATCTCACCTGGATGTTAAGTGATTACAAAGCCAATGGTGGAAGCACACTTCACCCGGGATTCTCAACCAAGGGGGCACTGGCTATCTTGGTGGCTTTTATTTTTTAACCCCGAGAAAGCCGTTAAGACTACCCGGCCTTGATGAGGCCTGACGGTTATGTGGGCCCGTCCGCCTTTCTACAACCCACCGACTATCCGGAGACGCCATTGTCTCCAGTCGGCTGTCAAGGGCCCTAGACCGGGAAGGGCGAGACTGACGGGGATATCCACTAACCTCAGGGGGACCAAAATCCGAAACAAATTCAAATTCAAATTCAAATCATTTATTGCATAACACATTACAATATAATACAATATAGGTAGAAAATTTGTTAAGGTATTCATGTGACACCCTGCAAGGGCACAGCAACAGCATCAGAGGGTTATATTAACCCTCTGACTATAACTAGATAGTTATAGTTAGTTCTACAGTAAGTATTATTTTAAGTGGATTTATAATTATTCTCTGTTTTATATATTAACAATTTCAAACCACTCAAAACAATTAATACAATTTAATACAATTTAATTAAATTAATTAAATTAACATTAACAGTAACAATGAAGGCGGGTGAAAAATCATGATGCCTAGTGTGAGTTTTGTTTACAAACCGTATTCATTCGATTACAAAATATATTTATTGATTATTGCCATACAAATTCTATAGTTTTCGTTAACGTGGACGAATGGCCAATTAAACTTGCACTAGGCACTCTTATCTGTAGCTGCCGGAACACAAAAATGCTACAAACATAAATGTTAGTGCGACATATTTAGATAAGATGGTGGTAGCTAGCCCTGCCACCTTCGATGGTCGAAGCCTGCCACCAACCAAACCGAGTACACAGACATTGTATGTGCCCCCCGCTGGGAATCGAACCCGGGACCTCTGGGTTTGAGACCGGTGGTCTTAACCACTAGACCACAGAGACGGTTAAAACCAGACACTAGTGGTCGCCCAGTGGTCGAAATTCGGCTGCACGGATTGTATCTTATGCAATGAAAAATTAAAAAGATAGAATGTGAGTTTGGATTGGCATTGACAGATTTCGGCCGCTCCTCTTCCATTTTTGAAATTTTTGAAAAGAGTATTAACGTGTGTGTCAAATAGGTACATATGCGTGTTTGTCAAATACATGGTAGTGTATGTTTGTTTTATTGATTTAATGTATTTTTATGCATAATTAAAAAAAATATACTAACATTCGGATAACCTTCTCTATATAAACTATATGTGTGCGAAATTTCATACTCCTCCGTCCGCGCAATTTTCGTAAAAAAGGGGGTACAAAGTTTTTGCTTCACGTATTAATAATATAGATATGCATCTGTCATATAAATTGGACACGATAATTAGTTGCCCGATAAATCAGACATAACCTTGAAAGGGTAAGTAAGTATGTAAAAGGCAGCTACAGATAAGTAAGAAGTGCGCTTCCATCTTGGGCCTTATCAACACTTAACATCACGTGATGAACGCCAAGTACTCTCCCGCTGCTGTGGAGATAGAAGGTGAAAATTTTGCCAATTCCCTCCTAATTAATGGGTACTTTGTTAAGTGTTCTTTTATGTTGAGAGATCTGTTGTGAAAGCGGTTGGAAAATAAAATTATCTAAACAAATAGCAACGGTGTGCGGCATATCAAAGTAAATAACCTTTACGTGTAGTCATATGACTTTAATCACGTGAGCTGCGCAAATAAACAATACATATTGACCGACTCGGTGAAAGTAATAATAATAACATATTACTGTTATAGCCCAGTTCCACTCCTGCGCAAAGGCTTTTTCTCACTATTTCCATATCTTCCGGTACCCTGCAACGTCATGCCAGTTCTATGTTTGTGGTTTTATGTAATTTTAGGCAAATTTTGATGCGGACAAATTACAATTTGAAAAAAGACAAAGTGTTGAAAAAGATCACGAGCGGGTTTCGAACCCGCACCCCATGACATGCCGGTTCAGGTGCACTACCAACTATGCTATCTTGGTTTTATCCAACTCGCCAAAAATGATAACACTTATTACAATCAATCAACAATCTACGCTTACGTCGCCTCTTCGTCGGCAACCCCGTCATCAACATCCGATCTCAATTCAAGTCATGCTATTTTGCCTATGCCCATGTTTTTTTTGGTGAAGAGATTTTTTAGAAGCAGGCGGCGGGAAACTAAAATTTCTTCAAGCCGAAGTAATCGAACATTTCCAGAGGGATTCTGGTTGGGATGGCATGGCAATAAAACAAACATTATACACACTACCATATATTTGACACACATGCATAATATGTGTTTGACACACACGCATATATACTCTTTTCAAAAATTTCTAAAATTGAAGAGGAGCGGCCGAAATCTGTCAATGCCAATCCAAACTCACATTCTATCTTTTTTAATTTTTCATTGCTTAGGATACAATCCGTGCAGCCTTAATAAAATATTGTTTAGCTTTTTATAAAAATTACGGTCGAATTTCGACCACTGAGCGACCACTAGTTAAGTAAGTTTATTAAGTAATAAGCCAACGAAACGTATCAATGACGTTTGATTGACTTTATGTCAATCCCATACGTTTATTCCATTCCATTATTATTCTACTAGCGTTATGCCACTGTAAAACAGAGGCGATTAAAAGGTAGGATACAATCCGTGCAGCCTTAATAAAATTACGGTCGAATTTCGACCACTGAACGGCCACTAGCTATTATTATTATGGCCAAATTTTAACTTCTCTTGTATGTCGCCAGGAGGCGCTGCCTCAATGCCATACTTTTTTCGTTTCTGTAAACGTAATCGAATGCAAGCGGGTAAACAAAACTTCACAACAGGCACTCTGATCGGAATCGAACTGGCAACTTTATCGCCAGGAGACGCTTGCTGTTGCAATGTCATACAAATTCTCGTTTTAATTAAGAGCGTTTACGCCGCACACTAGCGCCGCCAATGAAAAAAAAACATATCTAGTAATTAGAGATAGAAAATCAAATTATGCTCAACAAACTATTTGAATGAAGTAATTTAGCATTTTTACGTCACCTAATGAACACCTGAAATATGGAGTTATAGTTAAAAGTGGCCGTAACGTCTTATTTAACTAAACCATAACATGTGAGGTGTTCATTAGGTGACGTAAAAATGCTAAATTACTTCATTCAAATAATTTGTTGAGCATAATTTGATTTTCTATCTCTAATTACTAGATATGTTTTTTTTTCATTAGTGGCGCTAGTGTGCGGCGTAAACGCTCTTAACGTCATCGAATAGTGAAAACTCGCGCTAGGCTAAACTCACAATAATTATATAGAGTGGTTTGTAGGTACGTGTGAAGCAAACAATTCCGAATCATGATGCTCGACCGTCGTTGTGATGGATGTTCTGTGTTAGTGAGACACGATCACCATTGATAAGGTGCCTTGGCGAGGAATTGGTCAGTGTGGCGTTACATAACAGAATTGTAAACAGAAAGGCAACTTTTCCTTCAGAGCTGAGCGAGGAAAGACTCCACCAATATGATTACTGCATATTACACCTATTTTTTAGAGAGTTTTTGCTATACAGCGTCACCGAAGTTTTTTATGGATGGCGAAAAACTTAATAGGTTCCTCAAGCCGTGTGATCGAATCTCCGTCTGAGGGTTTATCGAATTAAAGGCGTCACGCAGGCGTACCTCTTTCCCTACTAGATTGTCAGAAGGATTAGAGCGCAACAACCAGAGGTTGCCTGTGAATAGGGTTGCCAACTATTTTTTAGGAAATTAAAGTAAAATATAATTTTTTATTAACATACACACTTGATTATAACAAACAATAATAAAGAAAAAAAGAAAAACAGATAGACAGAAAGAAAAAAAAATAACAGATTTGTAGTAAAAAAATAAAGTGTGAAGTTAAAGGGCCCTGTCTCAGCTTATGCTACTGTGTCATTCATGGATGTTCAGAATGACACTGTACCGTATATATTCAGGCCCTGTCATAATAACAGCGCTTCTGTGTCATTCTGAACATCCATGAATGGCACAGAAGCGCTGTTAGTATGACAGGGCCTGAATATATACGGTACAGTGACAAGACAAAATTTAAAAACAATAAAATTAAATAAAATAATAATTACATTGAAAACCATATTTAAATATACCATAAATTACTAAGTAAGGCTCCAGTGAGCACGATTCCTTTGCCGAACCCACTGGAAAAACTTAAGCTATTACCAACCAGAGATAAAGAAAAATAAAATTGTCACAAACTATAAAGATGGTAGAAAGAATTTAGAAGAAAGTAACTTGCCCCCTTACAAATAAACACTATTTAAGCATTTACTTAGTTAATCATTGTTTTGTCAACGTCACACAAACGTCGTTCTCAATTTGAGAAAAAGAGACAAAACAATAATTAACTAAATAAATGCTTAAATAGTGTTTATTTGTAAGGGAGTAAATCTATCACTAACTAGTTTAAAAAAAAGGATTTGAAGAAAAAAATAAAGTATTTTCCAAATTTATTTATTTAAGCGTTGCGTTTCGTTTCACTTCATCTGAGTCTGAGTATCATTCAGAAGTTCAGAAATTAAGTCAACAGGAATATTCCGTTTAAACGCACGCATTAGTCGGAAATAAAGTATTTTCCATACTTTATTTTTAAAAAAAGGATAAAGTATGGGGATGGAAAATAACGTAGGATATGTTATTTTAAAGTATGGTTGGCAACCCTACCTGTAAAGGCTAGGAACTCGGGTCGTACTGGGTCGTGGGGGTGGGGAGATGCGTACAGGTACATGTCTGTACCTGGTATAGAGCGCATGTGAACAGAGTCGTGAAACCTGGGGTATGCATCGAAAAATCTGGAACACACACCGACACTGCCCGGCCTGGGAAATTATTAATATCTTTCAGTCCGCGACATCGTCCTCATGTTAAAATATCTTAACAAAATATAACTTATTGCTATAATTGAAAGCGGAACTTTCTGTGAGTGATTTTTTTTTTAAATCGAGTCAGCAGTTCCAGAGTTTAACCTCGAACAACAAATAACAAATAAAACCTCTTCAGAACATTAGTGTTGTTTATCTCTGAAATAAATTCATGAAGTCTTAATTGTGAGCCGAGTCTTGAGCTACTGAACTACTTATCTGTTGTGACATTAACATGTCGCATTTATTCAGTTAAATACGTCGCTTAAAATAATAGCCAACACACTCAAACAAATGTCCGCACTTATGCAAATAGCATGGCATAAGTACTAATATGCATAACACGTGATTCTGAAATTGCTTAGCTGTTTGAAAGCTAGCAAATAATATGAGTTTTCATATTCATTAATATTTAGATTTATTATACTTACGTACCTATTAATTACTTAGTAGTCGAAGGTTTGTTTACATGTACTTTGGTTACCTTTTATTATACTCCAGATGTAATTTAAATAGCGATTAGCCGAGTTGAGGTTAATGACTACACTAATCTCGTTGAAAAGATTAAATATTAGGTCCTTACCTATGAAATTGACGTTTTGTATGAAGATTTTTTATAAAATTTTATTTTTCATACTAACGTTTTTTTAATTTTCTTAGCATCTATTCATGTTAACACTATAAAGAATGTAGAGTAGTATGTTTGTTTCACTAGCTAAATATAGCAGATATTAAAAAAAAAATATATAAAGTCCCTTCAAAGCTACAATGAAACAAAAAGACAATTCCGCGAACATAAAAAGTTGTAAATTTAAAAAAAAATATTGGGCGATAAAGAAACAAAATGAATCATCATCATCATCATCATCTCAGCCAAAGACGTCCACTGCTGGACAAAGGCCTCCCCCAAGGATATGAGGGGTATTTGCCGTAATCGCCACGCTTGGCAGGCGGGTTGGCGATCGCAGTAGGTTGAGGGTAACATCAGAGAGATGCTGCTGCCCATCCTCTGGAATGGTCCCTTAGTCGGCTTTTACGACACCCACAGGAAGAGATGGGGTGGTGCAATTCTTTATCCCCGGCACCACACAGGGAAACAAAATGGAATATAGCGACGAACAAAATGAATAATCATTGTTATTACTGAAGTCTAAGTAACATAGTTAACTCTAGTTCTTAAGATTTTACATTTTTATTTGATGTATGACATGTCGGTGTTTTGGACGCATAATCTGTAAACTAGCATGTAAAATGAAATAAATAAATAAATAAATAAATAGTTCTAATTAAAGATGTATAATAATATTAACAACCGGTATTGACTTTTAGAACTTTTGGACCTTTTAATAAGTGAGAAAAAAACGTCTATTTCATAGGTAAGGACAGGAAGGATAGGAAGGATATTCGTGCTTGATTTAATTGGTAGCAACTTTTTTATATTATTCCATTCGGGTAACACTTGACCTTCATCATCAAGAAACTGGCTGTTTTATCTCTAACTGTCGTAATACAACAATGATGCTACTGACATAGTTGCTATGGCGCCATTTTTATTATTATGCAAAATCGTTTATTAATAGTTTGCCATAAAGATAATTATACCATTAATTTCGCACTGTTCAATACTAATTAAGTCTTTAGTAAGCTTGTTAATCTCCAGAAAGATTTTCCTCTTGGAGGTGTAGTAAATGGCAATAATTGTAGTCATTAAAAGAGCGGGCCTGATTAACTTCCTTCTGAAACACTGTAAATGGTTCCTTTGATGCTCTTTTATATTAAATAAATTCGGTTTGATTGTATAACTGTCGTGACTGTGTTGTGTGGTCCAGAGTAGCGCAGGATCGAAGCGGATGGCAACAGCAAAGAGAGGCCTATGCCCAGCAGTGGGTCGGGAGGGGCTGATGATGATGATGATGAGTATAACTGTAATCATGTATGTACTTAAGACATTTTATTGTTACTTGAATCGACAACAACAAACACAAAACATAAAAAAAATTACATCAGACGATTTGCATAAAATTATGGTGAGATTAATTATACAACTAAGCGTAAACTTGTGGATTGAATCTGAACGATTATGAGACGCTAACTTAGATTTATTATTTTTTTTACATGTTGTGGTTGTCTTTTATATTTTGTGTGGTTTTTTTTTGTAATGGAAAGTGCCTGCTAGGGCATTTTCCAATATATTAACGCTTTAAGGGCGCTGTAAGGGGGGAAAATACACCCTTGCTGCGTTTTGTTTCCGGTTCTTCTCAGTGCGAGCTCGCTCGCCCTATGTAGACTTACGAACCGATGGCATAGTGACATTCATAAGAGCTACATGTAGCTTAAACTGAATAATTGATTAAGTAATTTTGAATTTTGTCGATTTTCAAATTCTTAGATAAGTGATGTTTTTGATTAGTCTGATATTGTTCTAAACAACAACTTTGAAATTGTGTTGTTTTTTTCTGCCTTTCTTTTATTACACAGGTGGCATACTTATGCCATTGGGTATACTTTATCATTTAAATAATTGGACGTTTTATCGGAGAGCTTCATAGATTTTCTCACACGTTTTTTCCTTAAACGGTTTGTGCACATCTGATCGCAAATGGAAGCGAGTTCTAGAGACAGCTTGAACTTATTTAGTTATATTTTTATTATTTTGAATTTTGCATTCACATGCTATATATAGTTACAAGATAAAATTTTACAAGAAAAAATCAACCAGCCTCAGGAAGCTCAAGTGGGAATAGAACCCACGACCTTTGGATAACCGGTCCAATGATCTGACCGCTGAGCTACCGAGGCCCCAGAAGACTCGTTGAATTTTTCTAGTAGTGTGTGATTTACGCTGTAAGTCAGCAGTATTACGTCACTGTGAACACTTTTGCAAGTATTTAACAATTATTTAGATTTATTTTTTCTAGATAATTTCTCGAATCACCCTAATGATTTCTCTCGAGTCTTGCCTACATATTATAACATACTAAGTAGCGGCCGCTCGCGGTTTCAACCGCGTGGTTCCCGTTCCCGTGGGAATATCGGGATAAAAAGTGTCCTATGTTTTAATCCAGGTTATAAACTATCTGTATGCCAAATATCATCCGAATCCATCCATCCGTTGCAGCGTGAAGAAGCAACAAATATACACACATGCTATACATACACACAAACTTTCGCATTAATAATATTAGTGTGATGGACGCTAACCGGAGCAATAGAAATAATGCCGTCTTTAAACTTGACCGTACCGCGTTTTACGGACGGACGGTCAGACATCCTGCACGAGCTGTTAACCTTAAGATACCATCTCCAACTGTCAAGATCATCTGTACAGCGTGTTGGTCCAGGCAATTCTGACTTCCGCCATAAGTTATCTTCACAGCATGTGTATTGTGTAGGCAGCCATTGAACGTAACTGGGGTAACTAATAGTAACAATGTGCACTAATAAGGGGAACTGTCTGGAACTGCTCAACCAAATCAAACTCCTTGAGCTGTAAAGGCTTTTTTGTGTTCCAGGAAAACATTTTATTTATTCGATTCCGTCTATCTCAAATAGACGGAATTTCTACTGAATTATAAACATTGACTTTTCATTTACAGTACACACGGCGGCAGATCATCCTACCCAAACCTGTCAAATTTCCCCAATGAATATTGATCCTTATAACCAAATAGTAAAGTTCAAAATTAATTGTAGAAATTTGACAGTTTTGGGTAGGATGATCTGCCGCCGTGTGTACATAAATAACTTTTTATTTGAAACTAGCTGACCCGGCGGACTTCGTACCGCTTTGACAGTTTCTATGACAACAAAACGAACAAATCGTGGAACATTTTGTATTGGAAAATTAAATTGTCGTTTTTAGTATTTTCCGTTACTTTTTAGTTATGTTTCTCACCGTTTAAACCTTCCCTGAACTTCCACAAATATTTCAAAGTCAAAATTAGCCAAAACGGTTCAGCCATTCTCGAGTTTTAGCGATACAAACGAACAGCTATTGATTTTTATATAAGTATATATATAGATTTGGGTAATTGCTCGTTCAAATCAGCTACTAAACATTTAAAAGAGCAGGTGTGATCATAAGTGTCATCTGATACTTAGCTGATAGCTCAAACTGTCGAACGCAAAATGTTACTATGATATGTGACTTGGATGGGGTTGGCTTTAGTACTTAATCGGCGGCAGGAATTAGGAATTGATAAGGGTTGGTATTTATTGGGGTTGGTTACCCCTTTCAATCGACACCCCCCCACCCCGCGGAGATGCGTGGTTTTTTTTTACACGTGTTTGAAGTTACGTAATCTGTTGGGTATTCTGTGCTGTTTGATAGCTTAAGTTAAAAAAATATTTTCTCGAGTGAAGCGCAGTGTAGCGATGGCCAAACGGAAGGGGGGGGGGGGGGGGCGCGTAAAAAAAAATAAATTAAAAAACTTACGTATTCTGTTGGGTATTTTGTGCTGTTGGATAGGTTAAGGTTATTTTTTTTCTTCCCGAGCGAAGCGCAGCGTAGCGATGACCAAACGGAAGGAGGGAGCGTAAAGAAGAAAAAAATAGAAGAGAAAAAAAAACTAAGTCAAAGGTTTTTTGTAGTGATTGATTACTTGATAAGAAATGGCAGATAAAAAACTATAGGTTACCGCGTCTCCCCCCATTAAGAGGGGCACACACCTACCCCCCCCTAGCCCCCTACCCCCCTTAGCCCCCTACCCCCCCTAGCCCCCTACCCCCTCCCGTACCCTCTACGACTGCCGCCGATTACTAAAGCAACCCCCTTGGATGAAATGGTAGTAGCTAGTCAGGCAAACTTAAAGCAAACCCTAACACCAACCAAATTGAGTACAGTAAAATGTACCTCCCAGCTAAAAATTGAGTCTTGGCTCTCTGCTTTTGAGACCAAGCCCTATTTCTTAACAAGTGGAATAACGCTAATAGAATAGAACGATTATTGGATAGTATCTATATATTAATACGTGAAGTAAAAACTTTGTACCCCTTTTTACGAAAATTGCGCGGACGGAGGAGTATGAAATTTTGCACACTTATAATATGGAGAAGTTTATAATATAGAGAAGGAGTTCAGAATGCTAATATTTTTAAAAAATTATGCATAAAAAATTAATTAAATTAAATAAACATTGTTTCATACATTTTTCAAAAATTTCAAAATTGGAAGGGGAGCGGCCGTAGCAATGCCAATCCAAACTCACATTCTATCTTTTTAAATTTTTCATTGCTTAAGATACAATCCGTGCAGCTTTAATAAAATATTGTTTAGCTTTTTATAAAAATTACGCTCGAATTTCGACCACTGGGCAACCACTAGTTTACATAATAAGCCAACGATACAATGACGTTTGATTGACTTTATGTCAATCCCATAGGTACGTTTATTTCATTCCATTATTATTCTTCTAGCGTTATGCCACTTGTCTAGGCCCTCTGGTCTAACCAACCACTAGAAAACAAAGGCGATTAAAAGGTAAAATGTAAGCTTGCAGTTCTCTTTAGCCAAGGACAGCGGGGTGAGTCCCTTGTCCACTGATACCACATCTCGGTGCATACCCACATCGGCTTTTAGGAAATATTCCCTGAGACTGCACACCTCACGGTTGTGGAGGGTCTTAGCATTTAAAAAACCTCGACCCCCGCACTTCCGCGGGATGTACAGCCTCATTACCGACGATCGTGGGTGATGCATCCGATTTGCGGTCAGCAATGTACGGACTCCTTGATCGCTCAAGGATCTTCGAATAACACATAGTTTGTCTATGAGGCATTCATTGATGATGTATAGTAGTGTATCGTGAAGTGCACAGTGGACTCACCATGCAATGTGCAGCATCTGTAGTCATTGAGATTAGTGGCACGAAATGCAGAACCTTGTCTGTCTATTGTCTACTGTCATGAGGAAAGTCGCTTGACTTGACATTGCAGATTGACAGGTAGGTACTCTAGGACCCACGTAAAACCATGTAGGTATAAATGTAATTCATTCATACCTACATTCATTCATCCACAAATATTTAAAAACTGTTGGTCAACTTTAATATAGAAAACACCCGATTTTATGTCAAATACACCCCATCCAAAGATTATGTTGTTGTCATTCATTATTGATCACAATAAAATCCGTAAATATTAAAGTAGTACCTATTGATTGAACCGTTTATGATATTGGAATGGAACTCCCATGTGACTTGAATAAACAAACACTCATGCTTACGCATTTATTATATGTGTTTGTATTGTACGTAAAGATGATAAATAAGGCAGACGGCGAAGAGTATCTACTTTAGGCACAGAATAACCAATCTGGCTTGTGGCTTCACAAAGCTCTTAGGTATTTGAGTCCCACAAAAGTAATTTGTTACGACGAGACATCTTCTTGAAAGCCTTTTTGCATTTTCGTATCAAATACAAACTTTAAAAATTATAATTCTCTCAAACTATGTAGCCAATTTTAAGGAAACAGTCTATGCTTAAGTGAAATACAAAGAGATCTTGACAGTTAATAGAAAACTAAAGAAAAAAGCAACAAACAGAATGGATCCGATTTAAAGTCTGCTTATGGAAAGTGTGAAAATTTCAAATACGTTTATAGGTTTGAAGAAATTGGAACTTCCATGTTTGTGTGGGATATCATCCCCAGCTCATTTCGTGTCCCCACTGCTGGGGCACGAGGCTTCCCTTTGGATTTAAACACCGCAGGGAGAACGGGCTATAAACCACCACGCGGGCCCAGAGGGGTGCGATGGTTGCTAACGATTAAGAATGCAGCTGGAACCAACGGCTTTACGTGCCTTCCGAAGTACTATGGGTGTTAAAGTGAACGAAGTCGCGGGCTGTGACTTGCCCTCCGAAGCGCGGTGGAGCTCGAGAGATGATTTTTGGTCACTTATCCGTTGACCGGCGTTTTCGAATATTCTTATAGCCATCACAGACCGGGCGCGTTAAGCACATCGCTATCGAGCTCCATCAAAATGTAAAAACGTTCTTAATACGTTCTTGAGAGTGTTTAAGACGCACTAGATGAGCAGGACGTATCAAGTTCTGGTCACACAACACCTGTGCCAATTCCCGGCTGAGTCACGGGCTTGGGATCCCGTGGGTGGAAGGATATACCGTCTGATGAGGTAAATTTCACAATTGACGGAATTGCCGTTTGAGGATGATCCTTATTTATTGTAAGGTTCGCCTTGGGGGTTATGTTACTGCACACTTGATACTCATTATTACCCACTTGTTAAAGACTTATTGTGGCGATTGCTGGAAATAATGCTTTAGTAAGGTAAAAACATTGAAAGAGTTAACTTTTACACAAACAGTTTCCTGTATTTGTAAAGAGCACCTTAGGACTTCTTATCAAGCGCAACGTTGAACATGTGTTTTTTTTTAAGATCAATAATCCTCGGATATGACTTGTTATTATCACAGCAACATTTTGTTAGCCGCCGGGACCAACGGCACACTTCATGTGCAATGTGGAAAACAGGGTCGATTTCCCAGCAGGGGTATGTGTTGTGCACGTTTTCATAGGGACTCAGATTGTCTGGCTAGCTGCTACCATCTTATCTAGACTAAAATATAATAAAATTAGTTGGCTGGCAAAAGACTGGCTTAAATATACGAGACGACCCCTCACTAAATTCTTCCCAAAAAATGTCTATGCTCTACTCTATGGGCAAGCTGCCATCTTATTTTTATTATATCTTTTTCTCATCGTAATAGTTATTCTTCCTAAAATCTGAAATGGTGTTAGATTCAGCACTTTCGAATCGATCAAATTTTTATTATTTTTATTTTTTTTATAGTTTGAACGTCAAAGTGCCTGTAAAGGTTTATTTCAAACAAATGATATGACTTTGACTTTAATTTAATTCAATTTCAACATAAACATGGTATTCTATATGTTTTTACGGCGGTGTTTTGTAACAGAACCACATGAGTAGAATACATATATCTACTCATGTGACAGAACTACTTACCGTCTTTACATACGTATTTCTCTAAAAATGTATGTATGTAAGTAATAATTGTGTTTTTCTCATATAAGTAAATTTAATTATAATTCTTAATGAGAATAAATGTCTTAAACCATAAACCATATTTACTACCCAGATTTTAATTATAAACTTTTATCAGTTTTCCTTAATAATATTTTTTACTTATATCTTAATTTATGTATTGAAAACAATGACAGTGAGTAATTGATCTATATAAAGTAGGTATACCACAATTGTTGCTTTTATAGTTGTATTTGTATAAAAAATTTGCTTATTAATCTTATTGTTTTGTAAAGATAATGCAAACAGTACACATTGCATGCATTGGAAATTCCAATTCTGAATTGAAATAAATAGTTATTAAAAAATTTACTCGCAATAAATTTTACATATTATTTTATCTTTAATAATGACGTTTTGTTGGAGTTGATTCATAGGATGTATGGTTTTATTCTTTTGCTTTACATTAGTAAAAAGAAACCATATGTCATCGGTAAAACTGGCGCCTTTTTGATGTGTCTATTGGTCGTCGGTCAGAATTGTAGTGTAGAAGTTACCGAATGTTAATAATGAACAATATATTTACAAATTAGTTACAATGACTAAAATAGTTGTAAAAATGTTGTCTATTAGAATATTGTATGATTTGGTAACGTTGATAATCATCACTTAACATCAGGTGAGATCAAGGCACTGTGCTTACCTGTAATTATAAAAAAATCCGTTCATAGACTAAACAGTAGACAATTCTAAGTATTACTCGCACTCTATGCATAGATTGAATTTGAATTGCTAACACGCATTTACGATGCAATTAAAGTATTGGAAAGGCTTCTAATAAGAATTCAAGTCATTTAGCCCATACATGTGGTGCTCAAGAATTGCTTCATGAATTACCTTACGCTCAATGGTTTCTTGACTACACTAATGAGATACTAGGTAAATAGTAGCAATGTGAATATGAAACGTACCTATGTGCTTTAATTCGCAAATGTTACCATAAACTGGCGTTCAAAATTTTATTTAAACTAGATAACTTAACTATTACGGTTTGATTATAACAACTACTTATTATGTTCCTCATATTATTATGTGCTTAATAGTGCTTATCTCTCTGGGTCCTCTACGTCGAGCTTAACGCATAACCCAGGCTCGCCTCGCCTTTCTCTATACAGTACTAGTTGTCGCCCGCGACCTCGTTAGCGAAGACTACACTATCCCACAGGAACCTGTTACCGGGATAAAAAGTATCCTATATCCTAGTCCGGGTCATGGTCTGTCTATGTGCAAAGTTTCATCCGAATCCGTTCAGTCATTTTCACGTGAAGCGCGGTTAAATAAACAGACAAACAGATAAAAATTATAAAAACTGTTGGAACGTGTTCTGTTGTCGATTCTAATTCTAAGTATATCCCCAGCCAACTTTTTTCGAATATCCTCTATGTACAGACTTTCGACCCTCTTTAGCGTTATTATATATGTATAGATAGATAATTTTAGTTATTCTGTGCCTAGACGCTCTCATCTTCGCTTTGGAGTATCTAGTAGGGTACGTGGTCGGTCACGCTTGCGTGATGCCAGCCACCAGAAACCTCCGAGAAACTCTAACCGCCTCTATGGTCTAGTGGTTAAGACCACCGGTTTAGATCCAGAGGTCCCGGGTTTGATATCCAACCAAACCAAGCACACATGTTTGGCATGTAGTACACATGTCCGCCTGGCTAGTTAACACCATCTTATCGAAATATGTCGCCATAACTTCAATGTTTGTAGCGTTGTTGTGTTCCAGCAGCTAGAGATAAGATAGCCAGTGCTCAGTAGTTGAGGGTTCCAGGGTTCCACCTTCGGCCTTATTATCACTTAACATCAGGTGAGAGGAAGCCCAAGCGGTTACCCGTAAGATATAAAAAAATAATCACTACTGCTTGAGGAACGTCCAGTTTCTCAAGCAGTGAAAAAGACGAAGGCGGCCAGCAGCAAACCTTTTTAATTAAAACTTGTTAAAGATTAGTCGGGCTCTTTTGAATTGAAAGAAATCGATTTGTTCACAACACGACTAATGAAAGATGAGTCCACATAAAGCGACGCCACATAATAAGACCACAGAAGGTAAGCTTATTTCAGAGGGTAAGGCCACCAAAGAGTCCATCCTATAGCCATTTACATTTCGACTGTGATTTTTGCGTAAAATGACAAAACTTTGGCGTTCTTGATCTCAGAAACAAAAAGACATTAACAATTTTGACTTATTGAGTATAGTGTAGAATAGCTATTGGCATAGTCCGTAGCGGCCTTGTTTTTTGTAAATTTTGCTTAACTTTTTAATTAAACCCAAAATTGCAGAGAAAGATTTTCATAAAATGCGCGAAGGCACTTTTTTGAGCACCTAAATTGAACTGCTGTCCTAAAAAATAAAAAAAAAAATTAGAATGTTATCTCTTATATAATCGTATAGTTCGTAGTGGCCTCGGAATTTTTAGATATCTTTGATTTTTTAGAAAAAAAATCTTATTCTAAACCAAAAAACTTCGAAAATCACTTTAAGTTAACTGTGAATTTCTCTATCTACGATAATATTATTAAGCAAAATTTATACCAGAATAATTGTTACTTCATGAGAATAATTGTTGCTTAAGCGCGTTTGAAGATTACTTACTGAAGTCTTTTTTTTTTGTTCTGGCGAGCGACGACCCTCTAAATATAGATCGTCCATTAAGCGAGCGCTCGATCTAGCCTTGCTGATCAATTATTTTGTCCGAATGTTTCAGTCTTTACATAAACCTGATTTGATGTTAGTTTTAATTGTTTAGACGACTTCTTGGTGGGAAAGTGAAGAGTCATGTCTGCGGTTTTGTTTTATTTTCTTAAATTTGTGTTATGTCGAATATGAATGTGAAATAATGGTGGATTATTAACCGCGTTAAGTGTTCGTAAGTGCGCATGAGAGTTGGCAAATGAAACAAAATAGTGCAACTTCATTTTTCAAATTCTCTTAAGAAGTCCGCCCGAAGACTTAGTAAAGCCCCACATCTTTATTGAGATACTCGAGGGGTTGGAGCAGAGTGAACGAGAACGCGGCAACAGTGCCGTGACCTTGAATCGACGTACCGAGCTGTACCTACCGGATAGGGTCACACATAATTAATTTATTATTATGTGAATTTGGGTGTCTTTTATATATAACCCACCCACTTTTATGCAACAAAACTTGCAATCGCGACACCCAAACAAAGAAAAATACGTGTATGTATACTACCTACCTACCTACTACCTACCTACCTACTGATCGGCAGCGCTCAGTGACATACTTGTTATTCTCCGTTACTACAGCAACATACGCTGCCTGATCCGCGTTTGCGGGGATCACCCGCGTCATCGCGTACTCCTTTCCCGTACTTTTTTCTGTGTGCTAATGTAGGAACTACGAGCTTGTGTGCGTGCGTTTCTGAGCTCTTGTATGAAGTTGCCGCACTCTCGTTCACTCTAGTTGGAGGGTATATCATTTCTCACTTCTCATTTCTATTATCGTTCATCATCATCATACAAGAAGGAAATATTGTTTATTTATATATCACTTGTAAGAAAAATTACTTTGACACTGGTTAAATGAGCTAATCGCACGAAGCCATAGACTAAAGGAAACAACCTTAGTTTGGTTTATTCTATGTACCTATAAACACATTACGTAGATTACAGAAGCGTTGCGACGATTTGGATTCGTTTTGCCTAGAACATTTTCCCAGTGGGACATTATGGGTTGATAAAAGAAATCTCGATCCTCAAAACGGAGTAGCCGAACGGATAGATGCTTGGGTTGAATGCGGGATATCGCGGTTCAATCTTCATAGCTCAGGGTGCCTAGTGTGAGTTTTGTTTACGATCCGTATTCATTCAATTACGTTTACGAAAACGAAAATTAGTATGGCATTGAAGCAGCGCCTCCTGGCGGCATACGAGAAGAGTTCACATTTTGTCATACAAATTCTCGTTTTCGGTAACGTGATCGAATTCCGAATGAAACTCGCACTACGCACTCTGTTAAATGGGTAAACTACAGACGTGAACTCGTACCTAACACAAGCATATCAGCTTTCCAGAAGTTAGCAAATAAATTGTCCCTCTGTAAGTACTTGGTTCTTAATTTGACGGCGGGCGTTCAACGCAAACTTTTTTTTTTTATGTTTAAAGGAGGCAAACGAGCAGGTGGGTCACCTGATGGAAAGTAATCACCGCCGCCCATTGTCCATGCAAAACCAAAGTTATCGCAGATGCGTTGCCAGCCTTGAGGAAGGAGTTGGATCTTGAGGAGGGAGTAGGAATTGGGAGGGGGGAGGGGTGAGAGATGGGCCTCCGGTACTTTCACTCACCGGACGAAACACAATAGCAACGAGTGCCGTTGTTTCACGCCGATATTCTGTGAGAGGATGGTATTACGCCGGGCGAGCCGGCCCATTTCGTGCTGCAATGCAGCGTGGCTCTACCACTCAGACAGTGTTACTCATTTAGCACCACCCAGGGGTCACGTGTAGGGTCTCAAGGGTAAACCTACGGACGCGAGTAACTTTAACACCCAAAACTACAACTAAACTACTTAGTATTAGGTAAGTATCCTAATCACACCTTTCTATACTCGACGTTTCGGCCGGGATGTACCGGCTGGCTGTGGTCCCGTAGACGAGAGGTTGGCCATCACCACAGGCATCAGCGCTGGTACTTGTTTGGTATGCTAAGGTTTCCTAGTAGCATTCAAGCCACATTACCCACCCTCACGACTTCGATTACCACAGTGAACGCCGTAATGCACATTGCCAATTGCTACGTCAGCAGTGAGCGAAGTGTGAGATTCCGCGCAATTACCTTAAACTGATTATAATTATAATTAGAGTACTTATAGTAAGTAGTGTATGTTTCTTTTTCTCAAATGTATAAGTTTAGGATGGTCATGTTTGTTCGTTAAGAGCGTTTACGCCGCACACTAGCGCCACTAATGAAAAAAAAACATATCTAGTAATTAGAGATAGAAAATCAAATTAATGCTCAACAAACTATTTGAATGAAGTAATTTAGCATTTTTACGTCACCTAATGAACACCTCACATGTTATGGTTTAGTTAAATAAGACGTTACGGCCACTTTTAACTATAACGCCATATTTAACTAAACCATAACATGTCACGTTTTTTTTTCGTTGCAAACATAATAGTAGTATGTTAACAACTGTTCAGCAAATAAATTTAATTTGAATTTGAAATATAGACTTGTTAGTCAACTCGGCTAAATGGCCGAGTTGGCACCATTTGATAAATCTACTTTTTTCGTTAACTCGACAACACGTGTAAAGTAAAAACGGTCCCTAATTATCCTGGCGGCAAGGAGTGTGTATCAGTTTTAATGGGAATACTCTTCTCTTCGGCGGGAGAGTCCCACATAAGCATGTACATCTCCCCGGGCGCAGTGATATGCGTGAATGCATTTTCTCCTGTACTAAAAAGAAAGATAGCGTATGGGTGGTCGCAATCCTGTTCTGTGGATTCTGTTCAGAATCCCGCCAGCAGCACAGGCATCAGACAAGGCTTTCTTTAAACAAGCTCTTTGCGCAAATGCATCGACCTTTGCATGGTGTGACGTCACATGCGCACGCGCCAACTCGTCGTGCAAATTATTCTTGAAATATTACCGTTAATGCGTACGTGTAACGATTAAAAGTTATGGTTTGAATGTAACAAAATCGGTTTATGACGAGAGTTATCGCACAAAAGACATTTAAGTAATGTCTTACTTACTTAAGTCTCTTATTGGCGATGCGATTCTATTTCTTTAATTTCTATAATCCAGAAGCACTGCTTTTCCGCCAGAGAATGGAAGCTTTTAAACTACCGTTGAATACTTAATAATGTAAAAAAAAAAATCAAAATTCAAAATCATTTATTCAGTTTAGGCTACGAATAGCTCTTATGAACGTCATTTTATGCCATCGGTTCGTAAGTCTATCTACTCTGGGCGGGAGATCTTGTACTGAGAAGAACCGGCAAGAAACTCAGCAAGTGTCCAGCTCTTTTCTCCCTTACAGCGTCATAAATATTGGAAAATGCCCTATCATAAAAGGATACTTTCCATCACAAAAAAAAACACAAAATGTAAATGACAATCACAACATGTAAAAAAACACAAAAAATAAAAAATAACTAATTAAAATATTAAAGTCTGCAAAAACATAACTTATATTTCAAATATTTTAGTTCCATTAAAATAAAATCAAAGAATACCAATTAAATTATATAGCTATAAATAAAATTGTCCTCCAATTGTGGGCTGAATAGCTCGTGGCAACGAAACAATCCCTGGCAACATTACCTGTTTGGATTTTCTGGCGTTTCAATTATTATTATTCACGTCAACTTTAAAAATCAATAAATACCGAAAAAATATTATCATGTTATACTTTATCTGGAATCACAGCACAGTAGCTAATCGGATTAATAAAATGGTCAATAAAATAATTGTAATGTCGGATCCATTTTTATCTCTAAAATCGCGCATTGTTCCACATCGAGAAAACACATGTTTTGCTAGATACTCCAATTTTTAAATGTGCGTCATCAGAATTTACCATTTAAGTTGTTGCACTGATGACGTCTCACCTACCCGCATTAGACCAGCGGATTATATATAACCAAACAAACAGTGGGAAAAACTATCAGCAAGTTGAACCAAATAACATAACTATACATACACATACATACATATACATACATAATTATGCTCCATAAAATACTGATGCGATCATGTTAACGACATCAAAGATTGCATGGCATTTGAGCTTGGAGTAAAATTTTGTCTTGTTTTGTCTTGAAATTTTGACATGCAAATTCTCGTTTTCTTTAATATAATAGAATGGATGAATAAGATATAGGAATACGTCCTGAGTCATCAACGCCCAGCCCAAACCCTCGGACCTAGAAAGCTCAATTGAGGTTCGCTTTACGATGTAGGTAGACAATAAATAAGGCCAAATTTTTCGATCATGGGCTATGGGTGTTCACCACCATCATCACCAGCTCATATTATGTCCCCACCTGCTGGGCACGAGCCTTCCCTATGGATGTTTACACCAAAGGGAGAACGCGCCGTCAACCACCACGCGGGCCCAGAGCGGTACGATTATTGCTAACGACTGATAATGCAGTCGGGACCAACGGCTTTACGTCCTTTCCGAAGCACGAGTGTTAAAGTGGACGAAGTCGCGGGGGTCGTTAGCAAAGATACCGTGAAGGTATCGGTCACTACGGCTTGAGAAACCTGTAGTTTCTCGCGGCCTATAAAGTCCGGTTACGCTGTAAAGGACATAGGCGACATAGTCGTTCCAAAATCAAAAATTAATGTATCTTAAAAATTCGACGTTTCGGCCGATTCGCACTGACCGGGATGTGGTCACGGGCTGGCAGTTACTCGACGTTTCGGCCGAGTTGCACTAGCCGTGCCGCGGTCACGGGCTTGCAGTTTTCGTTAAACCCCGTTTAATGTTTTATTTGTTATGGAACGCGAAACTGTGTTTACTAGGGTACTGCCGTAATCATTTGGCTAATATTGGTGAACAGTTTCATGTTTATTCAGAGCTTAGCTTTTTAAACCGTCAGCTAACTTTTATGGTGTGGTCTTTAGGATAATACATATACCTACACTCAAGGACTGCAAATGTTTAAGGAGTCTTTAAACTCTACCAATTACGGGTATATGGCGGATTCACCTGAGATTTGAGTATTTATTTTCAGTAAGTCGTTCGTTCGTGCTCAAGTTACGAAATCTATCGTTTCTTTATTTCTTTCTTATTTTATGACTTGGTGCAATTTGTTCATTTTGCCAGAGACAAGTGAGAGAGATATTGTGTATACTTTCTTTGTTTATAATAGGCTAGCGGCCCGTCCCAACTTAGCACGGGTGGTCATTCTTTTAATTTTTTTATATAGCCCATGTTACTCAGCGCTAATGTAGCATTCTAATGGTGAAAGAATTTTTTTAAATCGGTCCAGTAGTTTTTGATTTTATTCGTTTCAAACATACAAACATACAAAAATACAAAGGTTTCCTCTTTATAATATTAAAATTGATGATGAGTTGATATGAATAGATATAGATAAAGATATGTCTATGATACCTATACAAAGTAGTTTGCGTTAATCCCCGTTTGGAACCTTCGCGATGGATGATAGAAATGTTTGATGATAACGATATACCCAACCTTTTGAGTAAAAATGTGAGACTTCTTTCGCGAATTTCAAAAGTGACTTCGCCGTGTTTTGTTTCATTTGCCAACCAGAACTGGTACCAACAGCTTGTAGCATACTAGAGTAAATACGTACAGTATTTTAATGAATAACGAACCAGCATTTAGATCAGTGTCCACTCGACTGGCAGTAATTAAGAGCAGGCCGCGCAAGGTCGCTTCGCCAAGATTGCTGTGTGCTCGTATCCGGGAAACAGCAGTGCGGTACTGCCTCAGATAATATCGTTGGAATGATCATAATAATAACAATTAAAGTAAATAGCCTATGTACTGCCCCACTGCTGAACAAAGGCATCCGTCATAAAAAATCAAGTCAACGCTCAAATTGATGGGTATTTGTTTAATGACGGTCACAATTTCGCTTCTCTAATGCTATGCACGTGTCACGGTGGAGACTGTCGATTAGCTCGCGAAATATTTTTCCTAAATTAATTTTTAAATAAAATTCAGGATACTCAGACACATTAGTAGCAGTCTGTACTTATCTCATCTAGATATTTAAGGTCATTATTGTTTGGTTTTATAACTATCATAATTTTTTTTTGTAATGTGTCTTTATTATTTTTATCTACACTAATGTTGTAACATTCTACTTATGTTTCCAATACTTGACTTATAATTACTACTGTTATAGCGCAGACAACAAAACACTCAATTTAAGCAATTTCACATGATGGTATAATATCCACATCGATATCGTAAAATCTCATTATAACATCAATAAAACGCGACCAATTAACCTGGCGAGCCTTATGTCAAAATCCTCATACAAGTTGTATAAAATTTTGATATTAGGCTGGCTTTTGAAAACAGTTGGGTTATACGTGAAAACTTCGTCGAAACTACTAAACTTACATACACAAAACTCTTTGGTAAGATCTTGTGCCAATTAAATAAAAAAAGAACAGCGCGCGCTCGCTCCTGATTGGCCCTGCGCGCGCAGCTGCGCTCTCATTGGTTAGATTTTAATGGCGGCAAGTTCACTGTGACAATACACGTACGCGTGAATTTAACGTTTCGCAATGTGTTTTGTTTTTAAAATACAAATTAAAAGTTAAAAATGGACAGCGACGATGATATTTGTACGCCTCCGGATATTCTAGAATTGGCAACAAAAGTGACTCACAATTTTTTGCCAGAAAAATCTAGAAAATTGTATGAAAAAGAATATAATAACTTTTTGGCATGGAAGATCGAAAAGAAAACTACATCATTTTCTGAAAATGTCATTCTTGTGTATCTCAAAGACCTCTCCGACAAATTCAAGCCATCTTCTATGTGGGCTAAATATTCTATGCTCAAGTCCACACTGAGTATCTACAACAATATTGATATCACGAAGTATTCAAAAGTCATAGCGTTCCTGAAACGCAGTTCAGAAGGACACAAGGAAAAAAAGTCCTTGACGTTTACATCAGGTCAAATAAAGATGTGGCCTGAAAGATTCACCAGATATTTTGTATCTTTTTGAAAAGGTAAGTGTATTTTAGTTCTGTTATTTAATCTACCTAGTACTTATGTACTACACACGCAAGTTATCTAGACACTCCGTTTAAGCGCTTTGTGTATAAATTAGGTAGTAGGTACCTACACTTTACTACTTCATAAATCATAGTTTTCGCCTTGGCTATGTACCTCAAACTTATTATATCGTTTATTGTTACAGGTTGCACTAATCTTCGGCATAATGGGGCATGCCGAAGGCAAGAGCTATACAACATCCAGTTCGATGAAGTCTCTAACATAGACGACAGTACAATCATGGTGAAAGTTTCGAAAACAAAAACGAAAATAGATCGTTCTTTCGTTGTGACGGGCAACTGCTATGCCGTATGTAAAAAATACATGGAATTTCGACCCACCCCCTGTCGAAACCCTGCCTTTTTCTTGAGCTATAGATCGGGGAAGTGCGTCGATCAAAGAACTGGTATTAATAAATTTGGTGAAAGTTATTACTATCGCAAGTTTTTTGAATCTGCCTAACCCAGCGTTGTACACGAGGCATTGCTTCCGGCGCACCTCGGCGACCCTTCTCATAGATAGCGGTGGTGATTTGACCGCACTGAAACGACACGGGGGGTGGAAGTCTTCTACTGTGGCTGAAAGCTACATTGATGAGTCTTTAATGAATAAAATTCAAGTCTCAAATACGATCTTGAACAGTATAGAAAACAAGACGAATGAAGTAATTATAAATATTCCAACTCCGTCTACGAGCTCTACTGCTTGCCCCGCGACCGCTACAGCTGCTGGATCAATAATTAACATTAACTTTCAAAATTGTACCATCCAAAATTTGAACAATTATTATAAATAAACTATTGTCAGCTTTTACTCTTGTTGTTTGACTAATTGCATTAGTAAAGATAAAGTAGTGTATGCAACTGCATATAACACGGGTATTAAAACACTCGTTACTATTATGAAACTCGCTGCGCTCGTTTCATAAACTCACACTCGTGTTTTAATACCCTTCATTATATGACAGTTGCATAAACTACTATTATTATCTAGCATATAAGTCAACAGGCAAATTAGGCGGTAAGGTAATTAATCACTACGCTTGCCGTATGCGGGTTGGTGATCACAAACCCGAGCTACTTATGCATCGAATAATCGGAAACACGCTTTGCCCGACCTAGGAATTGAACCAAGGACTTCCGGTTTTCGGGTCAAGCGCTTAAGCCACCGAGGCGTTAATTTATTAACTAGCGGCCGCTCGTGGTTTCACCCTTGTGGTTCCCGTTCCCGTAGGAATATCGGAACTATATTCATGTGATATATTATCTTATAGATTAATATTAAAACTTTACAATATCAGCAGTAAGTATAATATTTAGTACTTATTAGTTATCCCATTATAATGTAAATAAACGATATTTTATAAGTTTAGATGTAGACTAGTTTTATACTGAAATAAAATTATTCTTATTCTTACTTAATTAAATGATTTGGAATTATGAAATAGGGCCATTGGGTCGAATCGCAAGATGCAATAGATGTTGAGCGATGAATCAAATCCCGTAATACTACGCAGAATGCACCGCTATAAATAACTCCACCAACGCATCTCGTCCCTTAATTGCCGAGCTAATTGTGAATCTGACGTTAGGAGTCCATCGGTGGGTCTCTAGTCTGCTAATTCAATAACGTCACCAACAACGCAAACACAAATATGTATAAGCAATAACAGGTAGAACGTATTATAGAACATCTTCTCTCAGAATAATAACTAAAACTTTAGAAACCGGACTAAAATAATAACTCAAATTCATCAGTTCGCACTGTTTTAACTAATGAACCTAGGTGATGTATTGGAAAGAGATCGATTGTCCCTTTTCTTTCGTTATTTCGAAGGTGTCACCAGATTTGTGAAACGAACTGTCAGCTTTTAAATCAATGTACTTCTGATTTTGGCCGGTCAAAAGGACTCGAGATTTTATTTTTCTGATGACCGAATGACTTAACAATACAAAAAATAAAAACTAAGTGTCAACCATTTGTTGCACTCCAACCTCCTATTCTAGCCATAAGATAGAACGGAACTAAACATAGTTGCACGATTTTTATTTTAGCCATCCTTCTATAGCTTTAGTTATTGTTCTGAGCATCTTCTGTCTTTGTCACCTTTTTTTTGACCGCCGTCCTATCGCTTTGCACCGATTATTTTCAGCCAGTCGTATACCTAGTCGTATAAAAATATTTAGTTTAGATGAGTTGCATGGTAAAGATAGGTACGCTACATACTGAAGGCTAACCTCGCGTGACAGATTGGTCGGTAGCACAGCAAAAAATAAATTACTCCACTAATAGAATAGGCGATTGAGATAAATGCAAACTTTTTTTTCTCATTAAAGTGTGTTATGCCATATTATATCAAACCCGAACAAGCGTTAGTAGCACAAATGCAGTAGTGTTCCGTATATTTTATTAACCCTCTGACATATCGGGTCAGGAGCACTTCCAGAGGGTTTGAATCCCGCTCGTGGAAAATATTTTTATTTTTACCACGTTTCCAAATTGTGTAATAATAGTGAAAGTCAAAGTATTTTTTTTGTTTAAATAAAATTTAGAAAAGTGCTTTAGAATCGTCCAAACATATTTCATATTTCATAATTATTTATTTGCATATTACACGGTATTACAAAGGTAAAAGAAAAATAATTAAGAAAGAAAATAATTATTTAATTATTTTTTTTTTAATCCTACAATATTATATATGCGAAAGTTTGTTTGTATGTAAGAATAAGAATAAGAAACATTTATGTATGTTCGTATATTTGTTGCTTCCTGCAACGGATGGATGGATTTGGATGAAATTCGGCATACAGATAGTTTATAACCTGGAATAGCACATAGGATACTTTTTATCCAGATAAACCCTCGGGAGCGGGAACCACGCGGGTGAAACCGCGAGCGGGCGCTAGTTCAAAATAATATAAATAAATCAAATATTCATATTTGTTTTAATCTTAATGACAACGTGAAATGATTAAATGACCTTGGGATTTGTTGATGTTACAGACAGGCCAATGACGGGCAAATTGCACTAACCGAAAACTCGCACTGACGTGTAATATTGATTGGTAAATAGATATTACTTCATTAGACGTTGTGGTTACCATTTTGTTGAAAATCTCCTGTTATGTATATTATAAAGTACTGTACAATTACACAATACGCCGTGCTCACCAGTAGAGCAATGATTTTTTTGGTCAATACAGAGTTAACGTTGAATTTTGTAAACAGTATACTGCAGTCTTGATTAGCACGGCACATACCTACCTATGATGAAAAGCAGGGCTGGATAACGTTACCAAATTCACGCTAAAAGAAACGTTAAGTAACGTTATTTCTTTAAAGTTATACTGATAGCGGTTTTGCAGTAACGGTATCTAGTACAAGTAGGTATCGTTACTTTTCTTGTTACCTAATGCCAGTCAACAATTAGTCAGTTTACCGGTAAAAAAAAAAGCCACCCAGGTAACGTTACCTTTGCTATTAACGTTATTTTGTATGATAGAGCTAACGTTATCTAATTTTTTACGTTATTCAAAGCTCTGATGATCAAGCTTTATTTAGGCAGTCAGCTACAAAGTTGGCTCAACATTTTAAGTAATTCGTCAAAGTAATATAATTATCTATAGCGATGGCGCTAGCCAACTTCCAGTTGTTATGACATCTAATACCTTTAAACGAGCAATTCTTGTATATATGTATACTAGCGGCCGCTCGCGGTTTCACCCGCGTGGTTCCCGTTCCCGCGTGAATGTCGGGATAAAAGTATCCTATGTGTTAATCCAGGTTATAAACTATCTGTAAGCCGAATTTCATCCAAATCCATTTATTAGTTTTTACGTGAAAGAGTAACAAACATCCATCCATACTTACAAACTTTCGCGTTTATAATATTAGTAGGATAGGTAAGTAGGTATATAATCTGAATCTCGGAAACGGCTCTAACGATATTCATGAAATTTAGTATGCAGGGGGTTTGGAGGGCGATAAATCGATCTAGCTAAGTTTCACGTTTTGAAAAATTACAAAAAAAAAATACCGGTCATCCAGGGACTGGCACTTATGTGTTTAACTACTTTCATTGTTGATAGTACATACCTCAGAACAATAACTAAAGCTATAGAAGGATGGCTAAAATAAAAATCGTGCAACTATGTTTAGTTCCGTTCTATCATAAGATAAGGCCATAAGGCTAGGATAAGGAGGTTGGAGTGCGACAAATGGTTGACACTTAGTTTTTATTTTTTTGTATTGTTATGTCAAACGGTCATCAGATAGGTAATCGGTGATCAAAAAAAATCTTGAGTCCTTTATAAAGTCACTCACTACATTACCTCAAATATGACGTCACAAATCTGGTGACACCTTTGCTATTTTAATCCGGTTTCTATAGATTTAGTTATTATTCTGAGGTACATACCGACGCCTGCACATCGACATACCTATACCAAAACAGTCAAACTTCTTCAATAAATGTCAACCGTATTACATACACGTAAAGTTATGTCTTTTGAGGAAGTTTGTCAGTTTGTGGCAATCTGATGCGCAGGCGCGTGTACTTACTTGTTATTTCGTAGCTGCCCTAATTGGAGTCATTGTTGTTTCTATTACAGATATTTGTTGTTTCAGTTCGCACCATTCAATGTCACAGCAGTGTTTCCACTTTAATGATTTCTTTTCCCCACGCCTCAATTGAAATTTCCCCTTCTCAGGACTTTTTTCCCCTCAAAAATGATTCCGCTATAGTTTTAGCACTAGTAACTAGTAGTAAAAATCTGGGTTAAAATTTAGAAATCACCCCCCACCAATTTCGTTTTTTTTTTATAAAAAAATTTTCTACCTCACCTCAGAATGTATTTTGCACTAAGAGAATTAAAAAACTTGAGACTTCTGAGTGTCTTCAGCACTGCGGGAAGTGCAGCCCCTCCGCCCTTGCGTGGCAAACCGCAGGCACTTCACTGTCTGTGCTGTGGTTTGTCACAGCGGGCGGGGGCTGCCCTCCCTCTGTGCCTCCAGCTTTATATATACACTAGTACTGCCTTACAAATAAACAAAGAATAAGCTCCGAATAGTTGTTCCGTGTTTTGTTCCTATCATGTAAACGTCATTTCAAATTAGAGCGAAAGAGACAAAACACGGAATAACTATTTGAACCTTATTCTTTGTTTATTTGTAAGGCACTAGGGGTAGGGCAGACTAATACCACGTGAAGTCGGGGTTGACATACAATTCTGTCACTATTTGTCATAAATATAATAATAATCAGTGTCCAGAAAATGTAGCCAAGTCGTAGAAAATAAACAAAAAGAAACAGCAGGGCCCATTCACATAAATTTGAACGGAATGACGCAATTTGACGCTGTCAAAAATGTCAAAGCTACGTTCAAAATGGCGGATTGGCGTATCGTTTCACGCGTTTTAATAGGTACTTCAAAAATTTCAAAAACATAGCTTAGACTAAAAAAGTATCGAAAATACGTTTTGTTTCACGCATTCACAGTACATTTCATATGAATTTTAAAAATTAATTCAATCGTAACTCCGGCAGCCGAAATTGTTTTACGGGATCTTTGACGAGCTTTCCTGAGCCCCCATACATATTCAGTTTCCTCAGATTCAGGCGACTTATTTCTAAATCCAACCCAAAATCTGCTCAATGGTCACTCATATCATAAAGATTATCGTATCATTTTTATTTGTCTTATCTTGTTCCATGCATACTAATAATCTGCCTACCTACATCCGTAGTCTGTGGTTCGCTCATTGTTCCGTTAGATTTGAAATTAAAATCAGTTTGAAATACCACACCTCAAGTTTGTACAGGATAAATGCAACTGCAAACAAATCCAAAAAAATTAGACTAAGCATAAATAAAGTATAATTCAACATTCGTATTCTTATTTATAGCCTGACCAGTTATATATTAAATCTGCATTGGTGTCGCCACTGTATCTTTTTTTTTAACACATAGTATTCCACACAGAAATTAATTCCGAAATTTTCCGCCTTATGGCGAGGCATTTTTATTTTTTTGGTTAGGCTTTACCTTAGAGCATTAAGCCATGATTTCCCCTTTTTCTTCCCCTCTGGACCCTAATTTCCCCTCAAAAGGGAAATTTCCCCTCAAAAGGGAAATTTCCCCTCATTGTGGAAACACTGTGTCACAGACTAACCCGTTGTTTGTAGCTTCCCTATTTAAATACTGTCGTTATGAAAATAACTAGTGGTCGCCCTGTGCTCGAATATCGCCCTAATTCACATAATATACAATGTAAATAATTGAATGTACACATATCACGTTAATATTATAAATGTGAAAGTTTGTGTGTATGATGGATGGATTTGAATGAAATTCAGCATACAGATAGTTTATAACCTGGATTAAAACATAGGATACTTTTTATCCCGATATTCCCACGGGAACGGGAACCACGCGGGTGAAACCGCGAGCGGCCGCTAGTTATAAATAAATGTTACCTTTCGTAACTTCTTCTCCATATAAACTTGAACTAAGTATACCTTCGATCAATAATGTAGGTACTAACTAGATATAGGATCCGGGACAAAAATGCATGTCGAAAGTGGTCCTGTTTGCTCATACCTATACATTTAAATTTCGAATAACAAAATCTGAAAAAACTCTGGATGGCATCAACAACTTCAGCTTACTTTGAACTTTAAGACGACGCATTGGTAATTTACGTGGCGGGGACCTTGATTTTTCTCAACAATTACAAAACATATTATGAAAGTGATATTTGATGACATGATTTTTCATTTAATTGACTTCATTTTGTTAGTTGCAGAAACACGATTTTTCAACTTTTATAACAGAGAAAAAAATATCAAAGTAACCTCTTTTAAAACATAGATTCACATTTTACAGGCTAACCAGACCGATTTAAGCATCAAAATTTTCTTAGTTGATTACTCTTAACTCACACTTCAAAATTGTAGTTCATTTTTTTTAAATAATTTGTAGTTTTAATTTGAAGGAAAAAAAACCAGTTTTTCTCATGGTTCGGGGCGCAAACGCTCGTATCAAAACGTATGAGATTTATTGTTTAGCGATGCTTCGCCTTAAGACTTAACCATAAAAATTAGTTAATTAAGGTTGCAAAATATTTGTACTTAATAATTTACTACTGTCATCGCCACAAACGCGTTGAGGCTCCATGGCCCCAAAATCGCCTACCGTCTTTCAAGCGCTCATTGGGAATCTAGTATGTTATTGATCGAATAGTATACTTAATCCCACTCCCCTCCTGTGAGCGCAATTTGCTTCTTGCACGAAGTTAAGTAGGTATCTCTTAAAACTTTCTGTTTTGTTTTTCTCTTGAACGTCTTGTGTCTTTTTTTTTTGCATACCAATTTTTAGGTTAAATGTGAGGAGATGTTTAATAGTATAATGACTTGTTACAATAAAGAACTATTCTATTCTAACAAACTTTTCTTTTATTCTATTTTTTAATGGCTTGGAGCGATTTTCAGATTTAGAATATGTGAACATACTCTTTAGATTTAAAAGTCGATTTAAGAGCGTTTACGCCGCGCACTAGCGCCACTAATGAAAGAGAAATAAGACGTTACGGCCACTTTTAACTATAACGCCATATTTAACTAAACCATAACTAACATGTGAGGTGTTCATTAGGTGACGTAAAAATGCTAAATTACTTCATTCAGATAGTTTGTTGAGCATAATTTGATTTTCTATCCCTAATTACTAGATATGTTTTTTTTTATTTGGCGGCGCTAGTGTGCGTCGTAAACGCTCTTAAACCACATCCACACCACAACTAGAACTACTAAGTTTAAAAGAAAACCTTTACACAATACATCACGAATCGCGGCGATATTGAATATCTGCAGAATAGGACGACAGTTTCTACACCTTAAAAAAATAAATATTAATACTATAGCAAAAACAAGGATTCTGAAGAAATATTAAAGCAAACATGTTTTCTTAACAATGTTCAAGTAAACGATCCCTTGGACCAATTTCAAGGGCTTAGCGCTATAAATAATTACCGAGGCATCTAGTTAATCTTCAGCAAACAAACGCAAAGATTAGTCGATAGCATCTCCAAACAAGCGTCAAGGTTGGATTATGATAATTAGAGTAATTAAGCTTCAGTTACTTTCCGATATCAGTGGTGCCGGTGGATTATGGAGGCTGTACTCGGGTGGGTGAATCGGGTTATGGTATGTTCATGACGTGGTCAAAGAGAGATGGATAAGCGTGTTGCGTTCTTCATCCACTTAACCAATCTCCAGAGAAATAGACAAAGCGACTGTGCGGCCGTTTATATAATATGTAGATAGATAAAATTGCTTTCCTCAATGTCCGGTGACTCTGTAAATGCCACCTAAGGCCAACAGCAAATTCTCTAGAAAAAATTATTACTTCCTCACCTAATTGATCAGTCTCATGAGAAAGAATACTGTCTCTATGGTAGTTTTGTATTGAGATGGGTTAAGCAAGCTCTTCTCATCTATTTTTTTTATATTAAAAGAAGGCAAACGAGCAGGCGGGTCACCTGATGGAAAGTAATCACCGCCGCCCATGGACGCCCGCAAAATCAAAGTAATCGCAGATGCGTTGCTGGCCTTGATTAGTAAGTAAGGAGTAGAAGTTGGGAGGGGGGAGAGGTGAGAGTTGGGCCTCCGGTACTTTCACTCACCGGACGAAACACAACAGCAACGAGTGCCATTGTTTCACGCCAATATTCTGTGAGAGGGTGCGGTATTACGCCGGGCAAGCCGGCCCATTTCGTGCTGCAATGCAAAGCAGCGTGGCTCTGCCACTCAGACAGTGTCACTCATTTAGCGCCACCCAGGGGTCACGTGTAGGGTCTCAAGGGTAATCCTACGGATGCGAGTAACTTTGACCCCTGAAACTGACCAGTTTTATGAAAGAGACGAAGCGAATCCATCTTTATAGCGACCAAATTATAAACAGATATTTTTACCGCTAAGCCGAATTGTTTTGCATTGCTGTGTTGCGGTTTAAAGAATGCTAAATCCAGCAAAATAACGTCCGTGATATTGCGCATGGAACAATGTCGAAATGTCAAACACTCGTAAGGCAACATAGAACTTGGTAATAATAATCCCTGTGATAATTTTTAAATATTGAACTGATTATTGCGTTTTAGTTTGTCATCATCATCACCATCACATTTTATGTCCCTACTGCTGGGACACGAGCCTTCCCAATGGATGGAAACACCACAGGGAGAACGGGTCATTACATTAACCACCACGCGGGCGCAGTGCGGTGCGATGATTGTTAACGACTGCTAATGCAGCCGGGACCAACGGCTTTTTTTAAATACATAGCTCGGCAAAAAACTCCCCTTCACCTGATGTTAAGTGGAAGTAGCTTTACGTACCTTTCAATCACGGAATTTAATAGCATCATCATCATCATCAGCTCATTTTATGTCCCCACCTGCTGGGACACGATCCTTCCTATGGAGGGATAGGGGGAATATAATATGGTTTGCCATAATAACCAATTGTGTTTTACTCTTCCAGATGTATGGCCGCTACCAACGCGATCTCAGCGAAGCGGCCAGGGAAGAAGCGAGAAGACTGCGCAGACTGCGGAAAAAGAGGCGGAAAGATGACAAGCTGCGGCAGAAGGAGCTGGAAGCGACGGGCAAGCACCGGCCCAGGGGGAGGTTCTTCAAAGTCCTGGGTAAGCCTGGCTTTTTGCTTAGGAATTTTCATCATCATCGTCTGTAACGGTCTTGCTAAAATCCGTCTTTTAAAGGGTGCAGATACAGTAAAGTTACAGGAAGGCTGAACTAACGTAGAAAGAGGATGCTGCTAGACAAAGACCTCTCCTCATTTCTCCTAGCATGCCACTTTACCAGCCTATGTACGTATATCGTCACTTCAATGTGCTGGACGCCTCCTCACGACACTTTGTTTGACGTGTCGCGGTCTTCACTCCAGAACACTATAACTCCAGTAGTCATCTTTTTTTATGTTAAAAGACGGCAAACATGCTATCGTGTCACCGATGGGAGGGAAGGGGTAATTGCTGCCCACGGGCATCAACATCCGGGGAGCTGCCCATGCGTTGCCGACTTTAAGAGCCCTGTTTTTTTTATCTTATTGGTAGCGCAGTGTCTTTATCTTCCCTGATGTTAAGTGATGATAAGGCGGTGGTGGAAGCGCACTTCAGCCGGATCCTCAACTACTGAGCCACTGGCTATCTTATCTCTAGCTGCCGGAACACAACAATGCTACAATAATTGATGTTATGGTGACATATTTAGATGAGATGATGGTAGCTAGCCAGGCGGACAAACAAGCTTTACCTCCAACCAAACCGAGTACACAAACATGTACTCCCCGCTGGGAATCGAACCCGTCCCGGGCTCTGGCTCAGAGATTGGTGGTCTTAACCACGTCCACTAGACCACAGAGGCGATTACACGCTTTTTGAAGAACCCCATGTTATAATAGCAAACTGGATATAGCTCTGAAAGGAGTCCGTTCTGGGTCGTTAGGCCGTTCGTACCATGGTGTGGACGGCCTAATATACAGGGTCTAACAAAATCAATAAACGAACGTTTAAGGGCGGTATCTATACATCATTCTGAATACAATGACAAAAATGGGCTCCAGTTTTATATTGATTTTTCAAAGTTATGTTTTCTAACAAACTAAATCAATTAAAATAATGCACATCATGAAAGATGCTGTATATTTACCAACACGCACGCAAGCGGCAATAAAAAGATAGTGTACAGATACACGCACATAATTGAAAAACCATGGTATGGCATTCATACACACACGGCTATCTTTGTGTGCGTGTAGTACAGCTGTACGGGTTTGGAAAGGGTGTATTTTTTGGTGAATTATGATAATGTTTTGTTGATTATCTCGGTAACGAGCCTGTAGTTTTGGACTAAATTTGGTGAGCATACTCAATGTGATGTATAGATGCTCCCCTTAAACGTTCGCTTAATGATATTGTTAGACCCTATATATATATATATGGGTATAAGGCCGTTCATACGTTTATAAAGCTTTGGATTTTGTTTCGCCCATTCGTCTCCACAGCAAAAAAATTTACGTTCTAAATGGGTAGTAGGTAAAATTGTTTGGACGATTCAAAAGCACTTTTCTTAAGTTTTTATTTTTATTTTGTTATTAGCCTATTTTGTGTCCCACCGCTGGGCAAAGGCCTCCCCTCTGCGGTTCCACTCTTCTTTATCATCTGCCAACTCATACCACTCCGGCAAAAAAATGGCCTAGTCAAGTGTACTTAAGTTAATTTGAATTAAAAAAAAATACTTTGACCATTTGATCATATCGTGATACGAAAAGCTCGTTGTACGAACGGCCTACCCCCCGTACCGCATCGGGTCCCCACGGTCCTAATGCATAAGGTGTGTCTCAGGTTACGTGTGGCGGCACACGTTCGCGCGCCTGGGCGAGGACTGGGTGTTCCTGGCGCTGCTGGGCATCATCATGGCGGTGCTCAACTTCGCGATGGACCGGGGCATCGCTATCTGCAATAACGGTGAGTTTCTTATATTGTTTTCTAGTCCAAAATTCATAAACTGGTGGTTGATTCAACAGTCTAAACTAATTCTTTAGTTTTTTATTATTATTTGGATTTTATAGTTTTGACGTCAATAAGAGCCTGTGAAGGCTTATGTTGAATAAATGATTGATTAGACTTTGACTTGGACTTTAGTGTAAAATAAATTGGGGTTTTTTTATTTTTTTATTTAAATGGTTTGTCAGCAATTGTTACAATTAATGCTTAAGTACTTTATAAAAATACATAAGTTATGATTTAATTGTACAATCTATTATAGACAAACACAACAAGCACTTATATTATAACCTCAGTAAAAACTATAACTAATGAAACTAAAAAAAATATTACATGTATCCTACCTATTTATTTAATTTTTTAGGGTTCCGTTTCCGTACCCAAAAGGTAAAACGGTCTGTCCGATTGTCACCGGACTGTATCTCATGAACTGTGATAGTTAGACAGTTGAAATTTTCACAGATGATGTATTTCCGTTGCCGCTATAACAACAAATACTGAAAAAACAAAATAAATTAAATATTTAAGGGGGCTCCCACACAACGAACATGATTTTTTTTGCTCGTTTTTGCTCGATATTGATAACGGCAACAGGTAGACGCTTGAAATATTCACAGAATATTGAGTTATATTTTTCACTTTAAAAGTAAATGGTTAAATTAAAATAAAATAATTATTTAAGTGGGGCTCCCATACAACAGACATGATTTTTTTGCCGTTTTTATAGATAATGGTACAGAATGGTTTTCGGTATTTGAAGTTAGGGTTATTAGGGCTCTGTTCAACCCGTACAAATTGCAAAGTAAGAGTATTTATAGTGTTAGATCAGCTAGGGAAATAAATAAATTGGTTGTCTTCCCTGAACTGGATTTGTTTAATTCAAAGCCAGATAAATTTAAAGGTATGATCTCTAAGTCCTGGTTTAATGGTTCTCTAACTGTTTAGTTTAATATATTTATATATATATATTTTAATCATATCTGTTCACTGTTGTCCATTTGTTTGTGCCAATGAATTGGAATTTTTTTTTTAGTTATATATATGCGGAAACATGTAAATAGTGCATAGTGGCAATTTAGTATATGTTAACAGTTAATCATCACTGTATGTTTTCCAAATAAAGCAAAATAAATAAATAAAATAGTGTTATTGTTTCACCAACCTTAGATCCTATTAATACAGGCAGAAGGTACCAGCACCACATGATACAAAGATACAGTGATCTCATTTTGCGCGAAACAGCTAAATTTTTTTTTATATGACCAACGTAGTCTTCTGTTGATTAGTGAATATTTGAAACACAAAATTTTGCATTTTCAATTAGAATTTTGCACGTTTGCATGCAAGTTGAATACAAATGTACTAATTTCAACAATGTAACATCTGAATTTTGTGTATTCTGGCTATTAAACTTATTATCTTAGCATATCTATTGTCTTATCTTATCTTTGTGACTTATTCTTGCGGACTGTCTAAATAATCAAAATAAATGCCATACAATTCTATTATATGTGGATCGTTAATGCACAACAGCATATTTTCCAAAAGGAATGCTACTGTAGGTATAAGGAGTTACGAAATCGAATGGACTTATGATATCGATACTGAACTTTCTTTTTGTTACACGCAGCAGAAGTATAAAAGGTTTGTCAATTTATTTACTAGCTGACCCAAGCGTATCAAACAAACAAACAAACTCACTTTTTTTGAGTAATAAGTAAGTGTCATGTCATTGATCATACTCTTGAGAATATGTGTACAAAATGTCATGATGATCGGTTGAATAGAATATGCGTCAAAGCGCAACAACCAACAAATAAACAAACTCACTTTCGCATTCATAATTATATTAGTTAGGATTTATTTACTGGTACAGAAGCAGCTTACAAACTTAAACAATATTTAAAAGAACAGTTTTACAGAGTTTTAAATAAGTTTGAAATGAAAAGATATAAGTTTGAAAGCCAACTTTCAAATAACAATCATATGGTTTGACATAATGAAAGTTATTGGTTTTTCTACTTTTTTATTTGTTATTTACATTCAGTTTCTTAGTAGCTTATGATTCTGGGTGAAGTGCGCTTCCACCTTGAGCCTTATCGTCAATTATCATCAGGGGCCTTACCAAGCACTTAAGGCGACACACTGAAAAAATGCACCAACTTTCGTCGAATAGTTTAAGACATACTAGTATAATATTACTAACGAATCTGATCTGAGCGGGCTCGAATCCCGCTTGTGGAACTTTTTCAACTTTTTGTCTTTTTTCGATTTTTTAGAAAATACCTCTATTGTTGAAATTACAACTAAATTACTTAATTTATGAACTTGGAAACCATTCAAATATATTGATAACATCAATATTCGTAATTTAGTAGCTGCATATTTTGATAACTAAAACCAATTTTTTTTTAAATATTTTAAGATCCTGTTAATTTCGGAGCGGTCTCAATCGTCGCTTGCGCTACGTATTTTCGACCTTATGACAGTGCCATGAAAGTTCAGCCATATTTTGAATGTTCACAAATCGAGGTGTCGTCTTAAGGCCTTTTTCCTGTCATGCGTATTTTCACCCGCATGCGGATCTCGTCCGCATGCGGGTTATAATACGCTCCGGGTCACACGCAGAACAAAAATTTCGTTCGCCGCTGCAGTGTTTTGCGTGTCGCCAGTGAGTATACTCGTGCACAGAGATAAACGTTAAAAAAGTAATTATCGCTTATTTATTTTCAAAAATAAAAAAATATAAAAAACAATTCAGAGTAGATCCTTATCTTGAATCTAGATTACTTACTGGAATGTTTAATGTAATTTAACAAAATTAAAAAATTAAGGTCAAATATAGGTTTAGAAATGAAACGCAGTGTTCAAATTCAATGTCAGAAGAAGAAGAATTTAATAAAAAGAAAGGCAAGCTAGATACATAATAGTCATTGTTTTTTCCAGTCAAGCAGCCACCCTTGCATCCCGGTTTTTGTAAAGCTCGTCCTGCTTGTTCCATAACAAAGGGTGAAAATGCACTTCAAAAATAAGTCTCTCTGTATCAATTTTCATTTTTGTTTGCGATTGTATGCGTACAATGACGATGCGTGTAACCCGCACGACAGTAAAAACTACCTTGGCAGTAGAAAGAACGCGCCCCGCAAGCGGGTGGCACGCGTGCGGGGCGCGGGCGCCCGCAGCCCATACGCGTCCCGCGCGCGTTTTGCCCGCGTGATAGGAAAAGCATGTATAAAATGATAGGATGCGGGCAGCACGCATGCGGACCAAACTTGCACGCGGGTGAAAATACGCATGACAGGAAAAAGGCCTTTAAGCAGTATTTATTTATTTATTAGTTTTACCAACGTTTGTTTATATCGTTTCCAAACAGATAACACTTGGGCATATACATAACTAAATGTAACAAACACTTACAGGTAAATACCACAGGAACCAAATTATCTATTTCTAAGTTATTCTAAGCTATTTAATTATACATGATTATACTTATCTTTATCTAGGCACACAATAATTTTTTTTTTTTTTTCAAAATGACACAACTTCCATGTCAGTGCTCTGGAGTTTGTTAGTTTGTATTATTGCAATATTGCAAGGCCCGAAGTGGGCTGATGGCCTAATCGCTTCCCCATTGCTGATCTGGTATTATCTGCCGCTTCCAGCTCGCATGTGGATGTACAAGGACCTGGCGACGTCCACCTTCAGCCAGTACGTGGCGTGGGTGTCGCTGCCGGTGTGCCTCATCCTGTTCGCGGCCGGGTTCGTCCACATCGTCGCGGCGCAGAGTATTGGTGAGTTATCCTCGGTGTGAGCCAAGTGGGGCGTGAAGAATAAATCTACCAATAGGACCACTCCATTTTACACCCCAAGGGTAATAGAATGATCCTATTGGTGCATGCGCATAGGCTGGGGCGACCCGGGGGTCGACTCTTCAAGGCGGGAGAGGTCGGGAGGAGGGAGGAGGACCACATCACGTTATATGGTGACTACCATATAACGTGATGTGGTTATCCGTAAGCAGAATTTCCCCTACACAAAAAAACCAAGGTGTATCTACTAAAATCCGTTCTATCACTTCTCTGACCAGGGAATGGCTCGGGATCACGAACGGGAAGCACCGAGTACCGCTTAACTATCTCGTAAAGCTCAGGTGATAAGCCACCCTTACTCTGGTGTACGGTTTCTGTTTTGTGTGCATAGGCAAATGTCTTCACTCCGGATGTAACGACAGCTAATGGAGCTGTTTTATGCCTCACTGGCTTTCTTCATCTTGACGACCATTTTAAGGACCCCATGTTCTAGAAAAGTTTTCCCATGGTTCAACAAGTGGACCGGTCTCCGATTCTCCCCAGTCAATTGACGATTGCACGGCGACTCTCTGGAGAGAAAAAGAATGGGACTCCTGGGATCGGCCTATCCGAAACCAGAAGACTACAGGCTCTTCGCCTTCAAAGACATTGCCGAGTTAATAGAATCTTCTTAAGAAAAAAAGAGTTGAAGGATGGGGTTGCACAAAAAATACTGCGCTAATGGTGAATCTTGATCTTATAATGCTACTGGAAAAAGGATGGCCTCGCTAAGATAAGATCTTCTGTGGCCTCTGTAGTCCACCGGTCTCTGAGAGAGGTCCCGGTATCGATTCCCAGCGGGGGGTTACATGTTTGTGTACTCGGTTTGGTTGGTGGTAAGGCTTGTTTATCAGCCTGGCTAGTTACCACCACCTTATCTAAATATGTCGCCATAACATCAATGTTAGTAGCATTGTTGTGTTCCGGCAGCTAGAGATAAGATAGCCAGTGCCTCACTAGTTGAGGATCCCGGGTGAAGTGAGCTTCCATCTTCGGCCTTTTTATCACTTAAGATCAGGTAAAATTAAAACTAAGATCAAACACTTAGGGAATACAATAAAGATATTGACGCATGCAGACACGTGGCTTGGCTATACACTTTCTAAATCTTATTTTTACTGTCACCAGGATCCGGTATACCAGAGATGAAAACGATTTTAAGAGGAGTCCACTTAAAAGAATACCTGACGTACAGAGCACTCATCTCCAAGGTCATAGGCCTGACTGCCACCTTGGGATCTGGGTTGCCGCTGGGCAAAGAGGTAAGGTTCTTTTATATATTTTCTTTTTTTTTAAATATAAGTATCCTATACTCTTGATAATATGTGTACAAAATTACAATTTGAAAAAAATAGAAAGTGTTGAAAAAAATCCACGAGCAGGATTCAAACGCGCACCCATGACATGCCGGGTCAGGTGCACTAACTACTAACTATGCTATCATGACTCAATCCAACTCGACGATATTAATCTACATCAACCATCTACTCTTACTCTGTAAGCCGAAGAAGCCCTATTCAATGTCGACAACAACGTCATCAACATCCGATCTTAATATTTTTACAAATATTGAAAGATCAGTTAAGAATTAGGCAAGCTATATTTATGATTGTGGTTATTTATTTATTTATTTATTTATTGTGACAAAAACGACATAAATCAATAACATTTATCACACAATTATACAATTCGAAATTAAATTAATTATTATAAAATGATATTAGAATATAATTATACATTAATAAAAATTAATTTATTATACATTAATTAAATTATACATACAATTATACATAACAATAAATACATCATTCTCTATCTTCATCGTCAGAGTTACAAACATTACTCCATTGGTCCCACAAACTTTCAGAATAACTCAGTAATGCCTGTTTTTACGAGGAAGAGTGAAAGGATGGGGTTGAACAAAAGATCCCGATGGGTCGAAGTGTTACTGACAGAGGGAAACCTTAGCAGGCCCCACTAAGATAAGATAAGATAAAAAATGCCTGTTTAATAGTTGACCAATTGTCAAATGAGAAATCAAAATCAGCATTGGCAACACGGAGTGCATTGAGATGGCAGAGAGGTCAAACCAAAGGAGAGTTCGCACGCGATATGATTATGACCTGGTGTCTCATGGGGTGCTGGTTCGAATCCCGCTTGTGGAATTTTTCGACACTTTGTCTTTTTCATATCTTATTGTCTTTTTTATTGTTTAATATTATCTTATCTTACCCAGGGTCCATCGGTACACATAGCGTCCATGGTGGCGACGCTGCTGTCGAAGCTGGTGACTACCTTCCAGGGCATCTACAGTAACGAGTCGCGCACCAGCGAGATGCTGGCTGCCGCTTGCGCAGTGGGCGTGGCCTCGTGCTTCGCCGCGCCAGTAGGCGGTGCGTTTAACCTTTTTTATATTTTAGGAGATAGCTGGTTAAGCCAGACTAAACGAAGGTTGCTCTTAGGTAGAAAATATAAACTCGTGTGATAGCTGTACCGGGTATATTTCGCGAATCCAAAAGTACATGTTCTATTTCTGAGGCGCGTAAGATGACTGGCGGGCACAGTAGCGTGTCTCGCGAGCAGCCGTAGCTTTAGCTTTATCAGCATTTACTACGGCTACGTAGTTGCTACAGTGCTACGGTGCCCACAATATACTATATTTTGGTGTAATGATAGTAGGTAGAATTTCACCAACCCGCATTGGGCAGGCGTGGTGATGAAGCCAATAACCACAAATTGTAGTGATGCCTTGATTTCAATGATGGAGGCCTTTGCCCAGCAAAGGTTTAAGGTGTACTTGTACAACGTGTACTACTATCTTTTACCATACACATTCACATACATATATACACTCACACACACACACCCTGACACGCACACACACCCTCACACACACACACACGCCCACACCCCCACTACCATCACACACACACACACACACGCCCACACCCCCACTCACCCTCTCTCACACACACCCTCACACACGCAAAGCAAACCACCTCACATACCTACACTGGTCGTAATGGTGCTCGTTTACATATTTATATATAAAACAAATATTATTTTTATTATTATTATTTTACTTTTAGTATTTCTTTTTACTTAGTCTGCTTAAGCTACTTTGTAATGTACCCCATTTGGAGAGCAACTGCCTCCTGACATACAGGCTTGTAGCCTAGTTTTGGAGACAGGACAAATCTTACCTGTATTATGCTTTTGTGGTTAATAAAGATTATTAAAGATTAAAGATTAAAGAATGGGGCAAAAAAAGTGGTGTTGAAAAGATGGGGAAAATGAAGTAACCCTCCCGAGTTTGTTGCCAGCTCTTCTCGGTGGAGGCTCTCCCTAAATCCGAACTGGGGGTAGGGTCAGTAGTTTAGTCTAAACATATTTTTACATTTTTATTAGGGATGCAACGATATGTCTATTACGATACCGATACGAATGACGAATGCATCGTAATAGCGAATACGAAAACGAATGCATTACGATAATTTTATTTACATTTAATAATCAAGAAATTGAGTAAAATCAACATTTATTTAAATTTTAAAGACAATTTACCACTTAAATGAATTAAAATCAATTTCTTTTAAATTCTTACTAAGTAAACATTTTTTTTTTAATTATCTGGTTTTAGTCACGGACGTATAAGAAGGTTTTAGTCTATTTCTTATATCCGCATGGATTAGGATGAGAACGTCGCATATGTGTCCACATGTTTGTGGTAAACCTTTGGATAAAGCATTTAGGCCACCTCGCGAAATTTCAGTTTTGCAGTAATTACAAACTGGTTTATTCTGTATTTATTTGGTGGGTCTTTAGAAAAATGCTTCCATATCTCACTGTGTTCGTGCTTTTGGCATGGTTTTCTATTAAAAAACAGCACCAAGACGTACAAAAAATATAAATACAAGTTTTTTTTTAAAGTGGCGTTTACATATCTCTTGTGGTTGAGATGTAACTCGCGCGTGAAACAAAACATATGTCACAAATTGTCACTGTCAGTGGCAAACGTCAAAAATATGAAAAATTGCTGTCATTAGTGTTGCCAGCGCAAACATCTTGCGCAGACAGCAGTCTTGCATTCCTTTTCACGAAAAAAAATCACATCAAACTAGTTTTGAGAATCGTTATAAATCGTAATACTTTTTACGATACGAATGATCGTCAAAAATTACGATAACCTGCGGTTTACGATTATCGGCATCGGTATCGTTGCATCCCTAATTTTTATTATTATTTGGGTTTTATAATTTTTACGTCAGTGCCTGTGAAGGCTTATGTCGAATAAATGATTTGACTTTGACTTTAACTTTAAAAAAATACACGAGTGGCATACGAACCCGCACCCTCCTAACATACTTTGATCAGGTGCACTACCAACTATGCTATCGTGGCTAGGTTAAAACTACCGGTCTCAAACCCAGATGGCCCGGGTTCGATTCTCAGTGGTGGTACATGTTTGTGTACTCGGTTTGGTTGGTAATAGGGTTTGTTTGTTCACCTGGCTAGCTACCACCATCTTATCTTAATATATCGCCATAACATCAATGTTTGTGGCAGATATGTATTCCGGTATCTAGAGATTCTTATCTCACTGAGAAAATGAAAATGAAAAAATGAAAATGAAAAACTTTATTGCCATAAACATAAGAAAACAGAAATAAAAACAATACTGACTACAATTAATAATATAAAATTAACGTTGAGTTACTAAACTAACTACTAACGTTATGAGCAAAAATAAAAAAAATCAAAGTCAAAGTTTTTTGGCAATGGGTACCAAGTCTCAGCAGAGTGCTGGGCGCAGCCCAGCGCTGGTTTTCAGACTGGTCCCTTGAAGGGTACGATTTGGTAAGAAGGAAGAGGCAATGTGTTTGTTGAAACATGAAAGTATAGTAAAAAAAAAACAAGGTTAACTTGGTTGGATAAGAGTATGTGTGATGTGTTTTATGTGTGGCTTTTAAAAATAGGCTATTGGTTGTGTTGTGTAATAACATATAGATAGTTAAATAAAAAAAATAAAAAAAATACATGGGTAAGTTTGGTAAATCAGGCGGGTAGGTTCAAGGATAGGTAACAGTAGGTGGGGTCAGTTTAACATTTACTGGAGCTTTTTGTTTATCTAAAAAGTACGAGCGAACAAGTGCTTTGTACCTGTACAAGGACATAGGCTCTCGTAACGGGGGAGGCAAGTCATTCCATACTTTGCTCGCTGCATACTTGAACCCCCCTCTGAACAACGTAGTTCTGTGTTTCGGAACTATGAGACAGGTTTCTCTGTGTTTTCGTATTGATTTCGTATGAGAGTCCTTCACCCATTCTAACTTTTCAAAGAGATAGTCTGGTCTTCTAAATTCAATTATTTTGCGAGTAGCAAGTGCTAAATGTAGAAATCTCCGATTTACCATGTTCAGGATTCTTTTATTGTTCAGGTATGGTGATATGTGCGCTCTTCTTGGTATTTCGTAACAAAAACGCATACACGCATTTTGAATCCGTTGCACGGATCTCTTTGTTTGGTCTTGTAGTCTCGGTCCATACACTACATCACAATAATTAAATTGAGACAAAACAAGAGACTGTAAGAGTTTTCCTTACATCCTCGGATAAATAGGTTTTTATTTAGAGTTTTTTTCATTAGGTTTTTATTTAGAGTAGCTTGAGTGTGGCATGCTCTCTTTACTGTCTCTGCGGTGGTGGCATGTGCGTCGGGTCGTTACATTCCCTAAGATATGGTTGAGTGAAGCGATGGCTGATTCATATGTCATACTCGTGAACGGGTGCCGCCTGTGGAGGCTGGTCTGCTCTTGCATACTATTATTTTTATTATTATTAACTATAGTTTAATTTTTTTTTTTTTTTTCTTAGACAATTTTTGACCTTTATTAGTGCTGTATGACATTGTGAAAATTTTTAACTGGTAACTGATGTTTTGCAAATGTAGATATTATTATATTTTCTCTTTTGTTTTTTTTAATATGTGTGATTGTCCTTTATATTTTGTGTTTTTATTTGTGATGAAAATGTCCTTTTGATAGGGCATTTTCCCATATTTTTGACGCTGTAAGGGAGAAAAGAGCTGGACACTTGCTGAGTTTCTTGCCGGTTCTTCTCAGTACAAGATCTCCCGCCCAGAGTAGACTTACGAACCGATGGCATAATGACGTTCATAAGAGCTATTTGTAGCCTAAACTGAATAAATGATTTTGAATTTTGAATTTTTTTGAATTTTGAATACCTCCGCAAACTGTATAGCACCTTCAATCGGAAGAACGCATTCCTGATTTTGGTAATAATATATTCAGTATATCGCATTTCACCATCAATTATCATACCGAGATTTTTTGCTTTTTCTAATCGAGAGATGGGTTCCCCTTCGATGCGGATTTGCGGATTTTGGCCGACAATCTTCTGGCACTGCCATTTGTTACCCATGACGATGAACTGTGATTTAGCTGACCATTGGCTAAAGACCATTCCGATACAGTGTTCAGATCTTCATTAATATGGCTTATAGGCGTCTGCAGCTCTTGTGGTGAAAAAGAGTGATACAATTGAGTGTCGTCAGCATGTAAATGTGCCTCACAGTGCTTCAGTCTCTCTATGAGATCCGCGGTATACAGCACAAACAGCAGAGGACTTAGAATCGAACCCTGGGGCGTACCTCGACAGACCATATTTACTTGAGATTTCACCAGTAATCCTTGTTCTGTTTGAACTTCGACATACTGCATTCTATCCGCAAGAAAAGACCGAAACCACCTGCAGGATTTCTCTGAAACTCCGTAATGAGACATTTTAGATATCAATAGATTGGGATTAAGGCAATCGAACGCCCGGGTAAAGTCCAAAAGTACAAGGAGGCTCCCCATACCCTTATCTGAAGCCGAAATTATGTCGTCTGTGACCTTAGCCAGTGCTGTCGCAGTTCCATGCTTACTACGAAAGCCAGATTGCGTATAGCCAGTGCCTCAGTCGTTGAGGATCCCGGGTGAAGTGCGCTTCCACCATTAGCCTTATCATCATTTAACATCAGGTGTGATCAAGCCACTGTGCTTACCTATAAAAGATTTTTAAAAAACTATTTTCTGTCTCTCGGCAGCTTCAATCGAATCATCAATTATTTACAGACCTATGTTTTACTCATTTCCGTGGTACGCTATACCTTTAGCCTTGTCATCTTTTAAATTCTAAATTAATTAATTTTAATTACTCACTTGGGCGACAGTACATTATAAGAGTTATAAAATATTTAAAAAAACCGGTTGCTCTTAGCTAATTGCACTTACAATTATGTGTACTTCATCACATCATGTATTTAAACAAAATTAAAAGAACATATAAATTAAAATACAATTTATTTTTATTTTGTAATTGTTAAATGAAATTATAAAAATAAAAACAATAAGAAATACAACTACATACAGTACAGTCACGAGCATTAACATGTATACTGTGTGTATAATGTGTATACAAAATCCGCCATAAGCTTTCTCGGCGAGCTGACACCGAATCAAAAATCTTCATTTGTTTCCTTCTAGAACCTTTCTGATGTACTTCTTTTTTAACTCAGGCCACGTCGTGTGCCATAGAGCTGCCCGAGCAAGGAGTCCCGATCACCACATTACACAGAAAAGTTGCACTAAGGGTTTCTCGTTCTGTATATTAAATTACCGTTTAATTTGGTTTCTTTGCAGGCGTGCTATTCTCAATAGAAGTCACTACGACGTACTTCGCGGTACGTAACTATTGGCGGGGATTCTTTGCCGCATGCTGCAGCGCCATTGTAAGTATATATAACGATAAAATTCAAAATTCAAAATTATTTATTCAGTTTAGGCTACAAGTAGCTCTTGTGATTGTCACTATGCCGTTTGTCGGTTCGTAAGTCTACTCTGGGCGGGAGATCTAGTACTAAGAAGAACCGGCAAGAAACTCAGCAAGTGTCCAGCTCTTTTCTCCCTTACAGCGTCGAAAATAACAATATACGATATATACGATACGAATATACGATAACAATTAACTTCATTATCATCATCCTAATCAGCCCACATCAGTCCACTGCTGGACATAGGCCCCTCCCAATGCATGCCACTGAGCCCGATCTTCGGCTATTCTCGTCCAACCGCTGCCAGCCACTTTGCGTATATTATAATAAATATAAAATAATTTATTTGTCTTAAGATAATAAACTATAAATACCCGAAGGTCCCGGGTTCAAATCCCAGATCAAAATGTGTTTCAGATTTTTCGATGCATAGCCCGGGTTTGTAATCACCAACCCGCATTTGGCAAGCATGGTGATTAAGCCGTTACCTATAAATTGTACTTTGTTTTTTTAAATATATCTTACGGATAAGCACTTGGCCTTCACCCCACTGTTGGGGCACGAGCCGTCCCTATGGATGCATAGGGAGAACGCGCCATAAACCAGCACGCGGACCCAGTGCGGATTGGTGGTTGTTAACAACTGCTAATGCATCCGGGACCAACGGCTTTACGTGCCTTCCGAAGCACAGAGGAGCTCGAGATGATGCATTTTTGGCCACCCATCTGATGACCGGCCTTTGCAAAACTGGCTTATACCCAGCACTCGCAGACCGGGCTCGTTAACCATTGCGTCATCGAGCTCTTCTATCGGTGAATAGTCCACCATTATGACACACTAATATTCAACAAAATACAAATTTTAGAAAATGAGACAAAACACAGACATGACGCTGCACTTTCCCGCTAAGAAGTTGCAAAATCGTAGTTTTTTTTTCTTTTAGTTGATGGCTTCATGCGATTAGCACATTTAGCCAGTGTCAAAGAAATTTTTCTTACAAGTAATAAATAAATAAACAATATTTGCTTCTTGTATGATGATGACGATGAATGATAATAGAAATGAGAAGTGAGAAATGATATACCCCCAAACCCTCGAGTATCTCAGTAAAGATGTGGGGCTTTACTAAGTCCTCACGCGGACTTTCTTGAGAGGATTTAAAAAGTGGAGTTGCACTGTTTTGTTTCATTTGCCAACACTCATGCGCACTTACGAACACTTAAGGGTAAATAATCCACCATTATTTCACATTAATATTCAACATAACACAAATTTTATAAAATAAAACAAAACCGCAGACATGACTCTTCACTTTCCCGCCAAGAAGTCCAAAATCGTAGTTATTTACTTAAAGTTTCGAACGGTATCTTATATAGAGCTGATAAAACTACCTTTTTTATGTTCTGTGGTCAGATGTTCCGCCTGCTGTCAGTGTGGTCGGGCGCGATGCCGACGGTGAAGCCGTTGTTCCCCACGCACCTGCCGCAGGACTTCCCGTTTGACCCGCAGGAGTTCGCCGTATTCGTGCTGTTGGGGTTAGTGGCCACATGATACTAGCCGCTGTTACCCATGTTGTTGTTATACTCGTAGTAAAGACGAGACGCCTGCACATCAACCTATCATAAAAAGTCAAATTTCTTCAATAAACATTCATTCAGCCATATGACATATATTGGGTCCTTACCTATGAAATTTACGTTTTTTTCTCACATTATTAATAGGTGTATTACTTCTAAAACTCAATACCGGCTGTTAATAGCGGCGTTTTACCTGAAATAAAACGCATATTAAAATACTTACCTCACTGGAAGCTTTATATTGAGAGAGCATTTCCGTTTCCCGTCGAATTCCTATCAGTTTCCATACTTTTTATTGCTTCGTATCCGGTCCAGTGGCGACACTAGGCAGATGCGCGCCATTTTTGTTTTACCTGTTTTCGAGCGCGCCATTTTTCCTTCATTGGCTCAATTTCACCAGGCAGAATTAAAAAGGAAAGCTTCCAGTGAGGTAAGTATTTTAATATGCGTTTTATTTCAGGTAAAACGCCGCTATTAAATTACTTGACCGTCACTGGAAGCTTTATATTGAGACCTGTTTGTTATCGCCTGGTGATCGCCACCGATTGTTAAATATATATACGCCAATGTGACCCACAAAAAAGTTAGGTTGAAAGTTGAAATAAAGACATGTTTAAATAAAAGAAAACATTTTATTTAGTACATACAATCTAAAAGGTTCAGGTTAAATAATAATAATCAACCAAATAAGTAAATTCAGTATTGATCATGAAAATAAACAAAAAGTATATTCTAATCGATTGGATTAAATAATTGGGTTACATTATTAGGTTTACTATTTTTTAACACTTCACGTTTATAAAACTGCCGGAAAGTATTAACTGACCGCCAATTTCCGCGGGCTAAAATTTCATCAAGTGGATGGTTTTCAAGCCAGCTTTTGGAAGCTACTGCTGACCGGACACTTCCTGGTGTAGCTTCAATTTCAGCTTCTTTAAACAGAGTTTTTACCCAACTCGCTATTATTGTGCGCGAAGCGGGTTTAGCCTCACCTCTAAGGGTAACAAAAAGATTAAATGATTTTGCAGCATTACGTCTTTCATTTAATAATGTTATTAGTTTTTCTAACCAAAAAACAGGATCTAGTTTACGATCATTAGGGTTTGAAAAGAGTTTCCAGCCGGATTGTCTATAATTACTACAGTCTGTTTTCGACCCGAACTGAGGCCAAAAAATAATACTTTCGTCACATCTTATGCAATGATTAGGGTCAATTTTCAGTAAGGTTGAGTCATGTATATGACGCCCCGAGCAAAGCAATAGTAACACTGCAGAATGACGGGATACATGAAACAAATTCTTATCGTTTAAAGTGTAGTTTCTTAAAAATGCTGTTAATTTATCAACATTCCAAACTGGTGGCTTAGGCGGTTTTGGTTTCATTAAAGCTATAGATTTTAGTATATGTTTCACAAGAACGTGTGAACTCAAGCTACTAGACTTATCAGCGTTACATAACGTGGCAACTACGGATTTGTGTAAAATTATGGTATTGTATGATAAATTATGAATCAAATGCAAATCAGACAAAAATTGTGCCAGCTGAGAGCCTGTGGGATTTTTCGGGTCAACCTCATACTTTTCTGACCATACTAGCCAACGTCTCCAAGCAACTTCGTAAGTTTTCAAGGTGGATGTTCGCCACGAATTCTTGAGTAAGGACAATTGGTCATTATTCCATTCTTTTGTGGCTTCTGTCCACCCCCACATTTCCAGACCTCTAGGACGATATTCTCGACTTGCGGTGGTGGGAGCCCCGTTGATGTGTCGACTAGATACTTCTTCAGGTTTCTCAAGGTTAACGGGGCCGCGAGTGCTCGGGCTTTCAGGTCTGCACGCCAGAAGACCTTCTCCCATCGTGGTACCACCACTAGAAATATCCCTGTCGACTGGATTAAGTGTGTTAGCACTTTGGGGATCAGAAATGGAGGTGGAAATACCCAAGCTAGGGGGTAGTGCCATGGAATACTGAACGCATCGTAAAACAAGGCATGAGGGTCTCTCAAATCTTGTGTTACATAATTGTGGACTACGTGAGCCGAGGCTGATGCGAACAGATCTATCATTGGAATCCCCATTTTCGAAAATATGAATTGCAGACAGGCCGGAAGAAGATGCCACTCCGGTGGTTTGCGATGACGCGATAAGTGGTCTGCATGACTGTTGTACTTGCCCGGGATATGATGAATGTTGAGGTTTATCTGATGTTGGTCCACTAGATTCAAAATTTTGCTGGTTATTTTCGTCAGAGCTGCCGATTTCGTCCCGCCTTCTCTCCGTAAATAAGCGACTGCAGTTTTGTTGTCGCATTGTATGAGGATTGAGCTGTGGCTCAGTAATGGAGCGTGTCTCTGTAGTGCATATAATATGGCTAACATCTCCTTCTGATTGGAGTGGAGCGATTGCTCCTCTTGCGACCAAGTGCCTGACAGAGTTCCATTGTTCAGTTGCACTCCCCAAGCCTGATCCGAGGCATCTGTGGCCAAGAATGCCGTTGGCGGAGGATAATGCAGTGGAGTTGATGGCTGACAATTCTGAGTCCACCAACTTAGTTCGAGCAAAGCACTTTGTGGTAGTTTGTAACTTATCGATGGGAGATCTGGTAGTGACTGCATGAACGTCAAGAGTTGACGGTGATTGAGACGACCTCTTGGGACTACAAAACTTGCAAAATTTAACAATCCCATTAATCTCTGCAGTTCTTTTAGAGTTGTCACTCTTTGATGAAGAATCCGCTTTACTGTTTTGATTATCTTGGCAATCTTTTCGTCTGGTAGGGATTTTAGATTGTCCCAAGGTTGCCACACGATTCCTAAGTAAACTAGACTCTTTTGGGGGCATAGAATGGATTTTTTGAAGTTTACTTGCCAGCCCATTTTTTGTAACATTTGGACTACTAGTTTGATATGGATGCGTAGTGTGTCTGCATCTTGATGTGCAATCAAAAAATCGTCTAAATACACTACAATTCTCATGTTCCATCTTTCTCTTAGCACTTGAGCAATCCAGTTGGTTAGGACAGAAAAGGTTTTTGGAGCTGTGCTTAAACCGAATGGGAGACAGGTCATTTCCAGCAACTTCTGATCGTAAATGACACGTAGGAACCGCCTGTGTCCTTTTGTTATTTTCAAATGAAAATATGCCTGGGAGAGGTCGATTTTGCATATCCAGTCTTTGGGTTGAAGGAAGTTTGGGATGCGATACATATTTATCAAACGAAATGGTTTGGATTTTACGTAGCGATTTAACGCTTTGAGGTTGAATATGGGTCGGGCAGTCCCATCGGACTTGGACACCAGGAACAGTGGAGACACAAAACTTGGTGCGGGATGAACTGTTTTTAAAATGCCCTGTTTTTTCATAATCTTTATAATGACAGTCATTTCTTCTGAGACAGGTGTTTGGCATGTACTTTTCGTCATATTTGGATAAACAAGTGGGGGTTTTTTCAGAAATGGTATGCGATACCCTTGAATTAATTTTAGAATTATTTTGGGTGCTCCCATTTCCTTCCAATATGATTGGTAGTTTACTAACTGGCCGGCTTGAAATTGTTTCGGGTCATTGTTTAAACTTCCTTTGATTTCCCCTTGAAGTAGTATTTGTTCGTCCTCGGTAATTTCCACGGTTGGGCCGCGAGCCTCGATTGTGAAATGTACCTCTATTAGCAGCATTTTGGTGTTCGTACGGAACATTTGACGTATGATCTCTATATGAGCCTACGTGGTGACCACCCCGCGAGGGTGGGTTGTTACATGTGTTTATGTATGTAGGTAAGCCCTGGGCAGGCATGTCATGATACACATGTTGAGTCCCACGCGATGGAACTAATAAATTTCGCATGCCTTGCCCCCGCGAGGGGCGGCTATTGATATGTCGGGATCTTGATTGAGAAGACCCCTCATTGTTATGTGGCCAGAAAACTTTGCGAACCCCCCCAGCTTTGTCAAGAAAAGCCGATAAAAGCTCAGAATCAAATATGTGGGTCTGTGACGGTGGTATCTTATTTAGTGAGACTTTTAAGAAGGGATCACGAACTTGCTTAGTAATGATTTGGCGACGCATTTCTATGCTTTCAGCTCTGTGTCCACAAACAAGTTGTAAAAGGTCTGAAGAAGTTTTGTGAAACTCGCCTTTGAGAAATAATTCTTCCACCTTATCACTTAGGTTGTTAAAATCAAAATCAGTATTCTTAGCCCAAAAAAGAAGGTCACGAATTCCTCCTTGTAATGATTCCTTTTGTTTTAAAATGCAATATGTTATGGCTGCATATGACCTGTCCGCATGAGCATGATAGCGCATAGTATCATAGATTTTTACCTCATCGTTTGTTTCCAGGTCTATAAAACCTGGGCTATGATTGTATTGTTTTTGTGTATCAGCATATCTAACGTCTGACCAAGACGAACTGCCAAGACGTTGCACGTCCGTTAACATTTGTAAATAAGTTTCGGACGTCCTAGGAACTGAGGGTTCCTTCAACTTCGTTTCGACGAGCTACTGCTGCTGCTGCTGCTGCTTGAAGAGCTGCTCCGGTGACGGCTGCTTCGAACTCGCTTACGACCACCTTCGCCGCTAGTGCCAGCCACTGCTTGCGGTTCTGACATCGGCACAGACGCTTGTTCCATTTCTATAAATATACATTTTATGGTTATTTTATTTGGTTAAGCAAGAACATATTCTTCCACTATCTCTTGTATGGAAACCTGAAAATAAATCAAAATACCAACGGTATAAACTGCTAACAAAAACTTGTACCTTACACGAACGGAAAAAACCGTTTGAAAACGTTCGTTATTCTTCATAAATACGAATGCCAAATACCGTTAAAAGCAAACTTAAAACTTTATATCCACGAACGGCAAAAAACCGTTAAACAAAACCTTATAAAGTATAAGTACTTTCAATTTTATAATTGTAAACAGCAAGCAATAGTTTTATTAAATAATGAAAAATAGTTTTAACTTACTGCAAATATGTGCTGTTCACTTTTCACTTTTTATAATCACTGTTTAAGCACTCACGATTGTGTAGACAGATCGATTTATTGAGCACCAGTTGCTTCGACGGGATTTAGAACGCCAATGAAGGAAAAATGGCGCGCTCGAAAACAGGTAAAACAAAAATGGCGCGCATCTGCCTAGTGTCGCCACTGGACCGGATACGAAGCAATAAAAAGTATGGAAACTGATAGGAATTCGACGGGAAACGGAAATGCTCTCTCAATATAAAGCTTCCAGTGACGGTCAAGTAATTTAATATTATTATTATTTTTTTTAATTTTTTTTTTTATACTTAGCTCGGCAAATGACTCCATCCCACCTGATGTTAAGTGGAAATGAAGTCCAGACGCGAAGACAACTGGTGCAGCGTGGAAACAAACGTAGCATCAGTTAACTTCACTCTGCCGGCCCACAAGGTGCTTCTTCACGCCTCTCTTGAAGGACCCCATATCATAGGAAGGAGGGAAAATGTGTGCTGGTAGACTATTCCATCTTTTGGAGGTGCGACAAAGAAACGAGTCACTAAATTTCTTTGTGCGCGATGGGATATTTGAGACAGTGAATCGGTGACTCCGAAAAGCAGCACGTGTACTCCTATGAAGAAAGGGAGAAGGTGGGATGAGGTCAAAGAGCTCTTCAGAGCACTCGCCATGGTATAAGCGGTAAAACACGCTGAGTGACGCAACGTCTCTACGCAATTGCAGAGATTCGAGAGTACTTACCACTTCTGCATTGCCGATAATGCGTTCAGCGCGACGCTGCAATCTGTCCAAGGCATCGAGAAGGTACTTAGCGGAACCGTCCCAGATGTGCGAGCAATACTCCACGCAAGACCGTACCTGTGTCTTGTACAAAAGGCACAACTGGTCCGGCGTAAAGAATCGCCGCACTCTGTTCAGAATTCCGAGTTTTCGTGAGGCTGTTTTGATCACGGCTTCGATGTAGTCCCTTTGGTTCAGATCGCAGCGTATCGTCATACCGAGCATGTTGATATGGCTCTGCAGGCGTAGAGATGTACCCTGAAGAGTTGGAAGGGGAAGGAATGGTGACATTTTTGCCGTGAACGCGCACACCTGTGTTTTCTTGGCATTGAACCCAACCAGATTATTGGTGCCCCAATTAGATATGAGGTCCAATACCCGATTGAGCTCAATGACGAGATTAACTCGATTCACTTCGGTTTCGACCCGCCCAGCCGCTGGGTGACCGTTATATCCTCCATGGACCGTACTATCATCTGCATAAATATAAATAGCAATGAATATTTCCAAGTGGAAGCATATCATTGATATGCAGAAGGAACAGCGTGGGGGATAGATTGGACCCCTGAGGGACACCAGCGTTCACTGACATGAGCCGCAAAGCGCATAAGTAAGCATGTAAAGACTTAAGGACCTAATACATAAAGTTCAAGGTCTATTGAGGACATTTGTCAGTTTGTGGTAGATGACGTGCTGCCGTGTGTACTTAACCATTGGAATCATGCAATATGCACTCTCATCAATGTAACAGGATTTTATCGAAAAAAAAGTATTTTATAATTCATTTAAAATTCACAGCTTCTGTGACATTGTAGGTACATTATTTAGTCCTAAACCTACAGTAAATAACATATTTTTACATGATGTAGACTTAAAATAAAAAATAATTTAAAAAATGCTTTTGTTAAATAAACAAGTTAACAACAGTATGTATACATTATTTCTAGTAGTCCCCAAACTAGGTAATCCTGTCTATGGGGACTTACATCTGGTGGTGGTAAATATATTTTGTATATGGCTAAGTGTACAACAAAAGAATTTAAAAATATATATTGTAAACTGTACTAGCAAATACGAGTACAAATTATACGACGCAAATAACTCTTTCTTATAGATTTTTTAAATTTTAAATCAATGAAGGCTGGCCTGTTGTTTTACCCCATCCCAAAGTACCAATAGCTACTCTAGCCCTACGTAAGAATATCCGTACTTGGGATCGGTGTTAGTGCAGAAAAGTGACATTAACACTCCTAAAGGAGATGCGGCAGCCGAACACACAATGAGGCGGTAGACAAATTAGGATTTGTCAATAACAATTCTGTTTCTTTATAGTTTTTAGAAAGAAGCCAGTTACTTATTATAGATTTAACAGAAGTTGGGTGTCGGCTACATTTGAAATCACATTTACTTACTGTTTTTTTATATAAAAATGGGTAAATAAAATAGCTGTGTCTTGTAGCAAATGTGGTAAGAGGTGTTGGTATTGGTATTTTAAATTTACGTTTTTTAACGAGTTTTTTATACTCAGCAGTATCGGTAACTGCTTTATAAATGCGTTGTAGATATACATTTCCAGAGCCTCCCTACGTGTTTGAAATCACTGAAAACTAGTGACGTACAGTCACGAACATTAAATGTAAACGGTGTGACTCTTAATGCAATGGTATAAGAGTCATAACTAGTCAAAAAGAAATACTACTACATACAGTACAGTACATGTATGTGTATACATGTTAATTCTCGTGACTGTACTGTATGTATTTGTATTTCTTTTTTTTATATTTAAATTTAACAATTACAAATTAATAAAAAAATTGTATTTTAATGTTAATGTTGTTTTAATTTTGTTTAAATACATGATGTGTAAGTACACATAATTGTAAGTGCAGTTAGCTAAAAGCAACCGGTTTTTAAAAAAAATGTTTTATAACTTTTATATTGTACTGTCTCTTAAAAATTAATTAACTAAAATAATCGAAAAAAAAAGTATTATAAATAAATGGTTTTACCAGAAAAGTATGCGGAGTTTACTCGCTGATATTCAAAATTATTTATTTGTAAATCACAGTTATGAAGATGCGGTCTTATACAAAATATATAAAATTTAACTCGGGCCGATTTATATAATTTTTTTTTTAGTTTATTAATGCAAGGAACCAGATTTAAGTAGTCCCACATCTGAGTAGCATTCGGTTCAAACCCTGTCAATGTCCTTTCTTATTTTATATTTTGAACAATATTTATTTATAATAGGTATATTTATAATTTGTGATTGTGTGTGCGGTGGTTGCAGCGTGGTGAGCGGGCTGCTGGCGGCGGCGTGGGTGTGGCTGCACCGCCAGTACGTGCTGTTCATCCGGAACACCACAACGCTCAGCAACTTCCTGCAGAAGAAGTGAGTAGCTGCCGCCACATACGACAGGCGCCACGCTCACGCATAGACATACTCACTTGCATACGCACTCTCACACTTACACACGTGTACGCTCGCGCATACACACACACACTCACACATAGACAGACGCCCACGCTCACGTGTACACACACTCACTCTCAAACGCATACTCACACGTCAACGCCCACACTCACTCATGAACACGTTCACACGCTCACGTCTACGCTCACGTATGCACAGACGCACACGCTCATGCCCTCCCCCAATGTGCTCACTGCTCGCAGAGTGGATTGGACGAGTTGGTAGGTGGTCGAGAGGAGTAGATTGAATACAGTAACAGATACAGATACAATATAACAGTTGTATGTAACATGGTTATTGAGATTGTTGTGTCATACATTGGAGGAGTTCGATGGCGCAGTGGTATACGCGCCCGGTCTGCGAGTGCTGAGGTTAAGCAACTTTCGCAAAAAGGCCGGTCATCGGATGGGTGAACAAAAATGCATCATCTCGAGCTCCTCCGTGCTTCGGAAGGCACGTAAAGCCGTTGGTCTCGGCTCCATTAGCAGTCGTTAACAACCACCAATCCGCACAGGACCCGCGTGGTGGTTTATGGCCCGTTCTCCCTATCCATCCATAGCGACGGCTCGTGCCCCAGCAGTGGGGACATAAAATGAGCTGGTAATGATGATGATGACCACATACATTCACGCCTGTCCCCCATAAGTAGAGAACACTTCCTGCCACTTGCAACGATCCTTACATAGTTACGTCTTTCACTTCATCTACTCATTAGTTTCTTCATACATGCTCGCCTACCTATACCTTTCGTTTATGTCCTTGATGTATGTGTGTATGTTTAGTGCCATAAATTGGTATCTCATGCTCACAATAAATTGTAATCAAATAAAAATATATTTATTGCATATTAAGTGTACACAAAGATCTTATACAAGGTAAATAGTAGGTGGTTTATTAATTTAATTACTTTCAGTTATTGCAATTTACTTAAATTAACATTAACAATTCAAACTATAAAAATTCTAAACATTACGTAAAATATGGGTCAAAATATTCTGTTACAATATAGAAGGCTTTTTTTTTTTTTTTTTTTTTTTTATATTAGAAGGAGGCAAACGAGCAGGCGGGTCACCTGATGGAAAGCAATCACCGCCGTCCATGGACACCCGCAAAACCAGAGGAATCACAGATGCGTTGCCGGCCTTTAAGGAAGGAATAGGCTCGTTTCTTGAAGATTCCTAAGTCATATTGGTCCGGAAATACCGCCGCTGAGAGCTGGTTCCACAGCACTGTAGTTCGTGGTAAAAAATTACGTGAGAAACGCACAGTAGTAGATCGCCATCCATCAAGATGGTGTGGATGGAAAGACAGTCGATTGCGTGTAGTGCGGTGAAGGAAATCAGCGGCAGGGATCAAACCGAACAATTCCTCAGAGCACTCCCCATGATAAAGGCGATAAAATATACAGAGAGATGCAACGTCTCTCCGAAGGGCCAGTGAATCGAGCCGACCAGAGGTTACCACGTCGCCGACAACTCGAGCAGCTCTGCGTTGAATGCGGTCAAATGGGAGGAGTTGGTACTGGGGCGCTCCAGCCCAAAGATGGGAACAGTATTCCATATGAGGCCTGACCTGTGCTTTGTAAAGCTGTAAGCGATGGGTCGGCGTGAAATACTGTCCCGCTCTATTGAGCACACCCAGCTTTTTCGAAGCTAATTTAGCTTTACCTTCCAAATGACCGCGAAATTGAACGTCACTCGAAATATCGACGCCAAGGATTCCAATGGTCGGTTTGGTATCAAGGGGAGCTCCTTCAAAGTTTAGAGATACGACGAAGGGATGTTTTTTAGCGGTAAACACGCAAACTTGTGTTTTGGAAAGGTTAAAATGGACTAGATTCAGTCGGCCCCAATTCGAGACATGACTTAACATGTTCTCAGTGTCAGTCACAAGTTTATTCCGGTTCTCGATGACGCTTTCCAGAGAAATATTAGTACGTCCGGTGTAAAGCGTATCCCCAGTACTGTCGTCTGCATAGCAATGAATGCTGTTGTTATACAACAAGTCATTGATATGCAGAAGAAACAGTGTAAGCGACAGCACACACCCCTGCGGGACTCCAGCATTCACGGGCTTCAGGTCAGAGCATGATCCGTCAACTACGACTTTGATGCTACGCCCAGAAAGAAAGCTGGCGACCCACGCACACAATTTCTCAGGGAGCCCGTATGATGGAAGTTTCGAGAGAAGAGCCCTGTGCCATACCCTGTCGAAGGCTTTCGCTATGTCCAAGCTAACTGCCAGTGCCTCCCCTTTCCTCTCAACTGCCTCCGCCCATCGGTGAGTGAGGTACACTAAAAGATCACCAGCCGAACGACCGCGGCGAAAACCGTACTGGCGATCGCTTAGTAGCTGATTCTCTTCTAGGTACCTCAAGAGCTGGCAGTTTGTAATGGACTCCATTACTTTGGAGAGCAAAGAGGTGATGACTATAGGCCTGTAGTTGGACGGATCTGAGCGATCACCTTTTTTGGGAATCGGGTGGACAAGGGTTGTCTTCCAAGAACTCGGGACAACGCCAGTCGTGTAAGAGAGCCGGAAGAGGCGCGTTAGAACCGGTGCCAACTCAGGAGCACACGTCCGAAGCACAATGGGAGGGACTGCATCAGGCCCACTCGACTTATGAATGTCAAGGGAAAAAAGAGCCTTACGAACTGACCTTTGCAGGAACCGAACGTTTGGCATAGAACAAGCGCAATGCGGTATTGTTGGTGGCGAGTTTTTCGCATCGTCCAAGGTCGAGTTTGATGCGAAAAGAGTACCCAAGAGATCGGCTTTCTCTTTTGCAGTATGGGCAAGGCAATCCTCGGTCTTGTGCAGTGGTGGAAGTGACGGTTGACAGAAATTCCCCAAGACAGCCTTGGCGAGAGACCAGAATGCACGCGTACCCGAAGGAAGACGCACTAGCCTCTCCCCAATTCTACCTATAAATGATGACTTCGCCTTGGCAATGTCCTTCTTAAAAGACCTGGCAGCAAAGTTGTACTTCTTTTTGAGCACACTGGTACTTGGATCCTTTGATGACACCGCATTAGCCCAGGCTTGGTAATGCTCGCGCTTCTGGCGAGATGTTATTTTGCAACATCGACCAAACCATGGTTGGAACCATAGAGTTTGGAATAAAGAGTTCCATTCCCTGCAGTATCACATCAACGACAGAATCGGCGGCGACATCAGGATCATCCAGCGAGAAGCAAACTCGCCACCATGGGTACGACGCAAAGAAACTTCGCATCCCATCCCAGTCCGCTGACCTATAATGCCAGACCCGACGGCTGACCGCACGTTGCGATTTTAAAGTTTCCGTGAGAGGCACTGTGCTCCGAATCAGGCAATGATCTGATGAGCCTAGTGGTGCATCAACGGACACTTGATAGCCGTCTGGGTGCGAGGTCAACAAGAGGTCCAGTAAGGAAGGTGAATGGCCCTCCACATCTGGTACCCGCGTAGGCTCGGCAACCAATTGGGACAGACTGTAGGCCAAAGCGAAGTCATGAACGGCTCTACCCGCATGGTCAGTAGTGCGTGAACCAAGCCATTCGACGTGGTGGGCATTAAAGTCTCCCAGCACCACGATCTCGGCAGAGGGGATCCGTTGGAGAAGGGAATCTGTGGCCGTTTGGACGCTCTCGACAAGTTGGTCAGTCTCAATGTTACCGCTGTGGGACCTATACAGGCACGCGTAGACGCGAGGGTGGTGTCCGCAGTCGACGTGCAGCCATAAGATGGAGAGGTCCCTAACTTCAAGATTGCCGAGGCGACGAACGCACATATCCTCCCTGACGTAAGCACAAACACCGGCGCGTGGCACAAACGAATGCTCCAGATTGTATCCCGGGTAGCGCAAGTAGGAGACGTCAGGAGGGGGGGATATCTGCGTTTCAGTCAGGAAAAGCAAGGCCCGCTTCTCCGTCTCAAGGTGGTAATGGACGGCGCTTAAGTTGGAGTGAATTCCCCTGATGTTGCAGAAGTCCACGCGAAGCGTAGGAGGGGGTGCCGAATGTCTTGCCTTACTCCTGCCTGCAGCATGTGCTGATACGAGCGGACTTTTGCCCTCCCCAGAATACGTAGGGCAGCCTGAGCGTGGACGCTCAGGGGGGGATTCTCCTACACAGGAGGTGTAGGTACCCCCCTGGGGTAAATCTAAATTTAAGTTCGCTGCCATATCAATTGTGTGTGTGGGGGGGGGGGATAGGGCCTCCGGAACTATCACTGACCGGACGAAACACAACAGCAACGAGTGCCATTATTTCACGCCGGTATTAAGTGAGAGGGTGGTATTACACCGGGCGAGCCGGCCCAATGCGTGCTACAACGCAGCGTGGCTCTACCACTCAGTCAGTGTCACTCATTTAGCACCACCCAGGGCCCAGGGGTCACGTGTAGGGTCTCGAGGGTAAACCTACGGACGCGAGTGACCTTAACCCCCATTTCCCCTTTTCCCATCAACCAGGTTTTTAATTTAATTTTAAACAATTTGGAGTTTAATCCTTCCAGTTCTAAGGGTAGATGATCAAAAACATTTATTCCTGTAACAAATGCACTTTTGTTATACATATAGTTGTTGATCATTGGTATACATTAAATATTCCATATTATTATTAATAAAGCTAGAGTTTTCCAGAATATAAATACTGACTAAAGTGAGATAACCTTTTTCTCTAAAAATATTTCGAACAGTTTCATCGGAAAACAAGCTATAAGCGAGTATATAAAATGCGCAAACATCTTTTCTGCAAAATCGTTGTCATCTTTCGTTATTCTATGAGACTATGAATGAATTTAAATTTTATGTGTGTATGTATGTCTGTAGGTGCACACGCCTGCACCTCAGACTAAAAACCAAACTGTAAAATTTCCTCAATCGCCTTTGAACGTTATGTCTATGGCATAGAGTTTAACATTTATAAAAAAAAACTTTTTTGGATTGTCTGATGTGCAGTCTGTACGTATATAATATTATCATCATCATCATCATCATCATAATCATCACCCATCTCGACCCTATAGACCTGGCCATATGTAATCTATACATATAATAAAGCTTATGAGGGTCGAAAGTTTGTACATGGAAGATATTCGAAAAAGTTGGCTGGGGATACTTAGAATCGATAACAGAACGCGTTCCAACAGTTTTTAGAATGTTTATCTGTTTGTCTGTTTATTTGACCGCGCATCACTTGAAAATGACTGAACGGATTCGGATGAAACTTTGCACATAGACAGACCATGACCCGGACTAGGATATAGGATACTTTTAATCCTGGTTACAGGTTCCTGTGGGATAGTGTAGTCTTCGCGAACGAAGTCGCGGGCGACAATTAGTATAATAATAAATAAGGATAATATGTATGCCGCAGTATCTAAAGGCCATAGTGGTGTTGCAGCCGCTTCATCTACCCGGGGCTGGTGACGCTGGGCGTGATGTCGGTTCTGTTCCCGCCCGGCATCGGTCAGTACATGGCTGCCGACCTCGGCAACCAGGAGCAGGTGAGTCACTTTACCGTACATTTTCCGTACATTTTTACCGTACACTTTTAACAAAATTTGCGTTAAAAAATTATATAAACAAAGCAAAAATATTTTAACAATAACATTTATTGAGTAATTTACTTAAAATTTTACCGTACATTTTACCGTCCAGTTGACTATACGAGTATGCGGTACCTTTTTTACCGCCTCTCTAATTTAACCACTGGGCATAGACCAGGGTTCGATATCCATCTGGGTGTTCATATTTTTATTGTCATCGTTTTGGTAGGTAAATGAATACTTTATAGAACAGCATAATATTTTATTTATACAAACCATAAATGTACAACAAATTTAAACTTTATTTTATGTTTTGTTAACGCGAAAATACACATTGAAATTATACAATACATTTTTACGAATGCATTTTATTTTCATAGTTAAACAAAGTTTTTGTATCAAAAAAGTCTCACTGTTAAGCCAAATTCTAGTTAACGTAGGTGAAGTTGGTCTATACAGGATGTTTTGTAATATGTGTATATTCCGGAAACGTAGTCATGTTAACTATATAAATACTATGCCAACGATAGAAAATGGAAATTGTGAAAAAAAAACGACTTTCCATACTAACTCGATCAGCTGATGGGTCATTTTGTATAGAAAGTCGAATTTTTTTTTCTACAATTTCCATTTTCTGACGTTGGCCTAGTATTTATATTGACATGTTAACATTGGTACGTTTCGGGAATATGAACATATTACCAAACATCTGTATACGTTATGATTGAATTGTAAGTACAAAGGATATTAACATATTCAATAGACAAATCGTGTCATCACAATACCACAACATAAGGCGACCCCAGAAAGTAAGCTTTAAATATACCGCGGTCGAGCAGCTCACATATAAGCCCTCTCATCATCATCATCATCATCAGCTCATTTTATGTCCCCACTGCTGAGGCACGAGCCTTCCCTATGGATGGATAGGGAGAACGGGCCATTAACCACCACGCAGGCCCAGTACGGATTGATGGTTGTTAACGACTGCTAATGCGGCCGGGACCAACGGCTTTACGTGCCTTCCGAAGCACGGAGAAGCTCGAGATGATACATTTTTGGTCACCCATCCGATGACCGGCCTTTGCGAAAGTTGCTTAACCTCAGCACTCGCAGACCGGGCGCGTTAACCGCTGCGCCATCGAGCTCCTCTCTCACGGTCACGGAATCTCTTAACAGCTCGGAACAGTCTGAGCGCAGTTGTTGCGTTGCGTTGCGTTGCGCGAGCGCGTTTGTGTGCAGCTTACCTTTTGCAGTCTGCTTATTTTGCTTGTGGGCGCATGATTGCTTTAGAAAGCATATCGGTTTTCATGACAATAATCGCATAGGCATGATGACAGTATTAAAATATCAAAATATATATGATTTTGCAGAAAATAATATGTTGATATGATTTTAAAAAAATGAGTCAGTTTTAATATTACCAATACCAATTATTTTATAAAATACTGCATTCGGCCATGTTAACTGAAACACCATCTGAGCGAATGACGTCACGCCTCAGTAAACGTCAGTCACTGTGCTGTGTCAATATTCAGTTGACTTTCTTCGTTAAGCGTTGATGTTACTGCAGCGTGTGACGTCACGCCTCAGTAAAGCGGACCTGCTAGCGTTTACGCGCATAATTCAAAGTAAGTAGAAAAAAATGCAATAATTTGCGTTAAAACTTAGTTTATTGCTGAAATAATATTTTTTTCGGAATTAGTGGACGTATTAAAAAAAATTCAAAATTCAAAATCATTTATTCAGTTTAGGCTCTAAGTACTAGCGTCAAGTTAACAGACTCGCCACGAAATTAGATGGTTTTGGCTGCGTCAAAAATTGTGTATAAATAGTGACGTATAGCATAAAAATAGTGATACTATGGTTTAAAAGATAATTGAGTATCTTGGTGAGGCTGCTAACTTGACGTCAAGCTAGCAGGTCCCCTAAGAAATACAGTTCGTATCAATGTGATTTATATATTTAAAAAAACTTTGCATAAATAGTGAATCGTATACGCAAAATTTCAATAATAGTACTTCAATACAAGCCGAGATATTACGGTCTCTAAGTGGGCTGCTAACTTGACGTTTCTTGCGATGGCGATTCCAGAGAAACGGGTATAAGTTTTAAACAAATAAATACAGGAAAAAATTGTGCGTGAAATTGTAAACCTTTCGTTATAAATAAAAAAAGAATTCTTCTTTGCTATTTTTTGACGTAGTCAAAACCATCTAATTCCGTGGTGAGGCTGCTATCTTGACGCTAGTCTACAAGTAGCTCTTGTGAATGTCACTATGCCATCGGTTCGTAAGTCCACTCTGGGCGGGAGATCTTGTACTGAGAAGAACCGGCAGGAAACTCAGCAAGTATGCCTACGATATAGAACGAGATTCTAAAATTTGTCTACACGCTTATTACTTGAATATCTGTGCGAAAAGTATTTTATTTTTTCTCAAATAGGCACAGTGAAAATTTGCGCAGCATGGTCCGAAAGCTCCAGGTCATAAACGGAGCAACCGCAGTCCCTTCTAAAGTTATGCGCAAAGTTGTCTATACAAGAGTTGCCCGCTAACCGGGTAACCTCATTAAGTTCTAAGTGCAAATTAAAGCAAGAAAGGAAATATTCAAAATTTCTAACAGCTTTGGTGGGTTTTAATACGTCAATGTTGAAATCACCACACAGTATAACATATTTGTCATGATTGTTACATAGTTGTTCTAATACTATCTCTAAATTGTCATAAAACATGTTTAAGTTCTTCGGATGGGGCGGCCTGTACACACAAACTATGATAATGTTATATGTCTCTATCGCGCAACATTCGAACACCCCTTGTATCGAATATTGGGATACATGTTCGATTTCTGAGTGCTGCAACCCTGACCTCACCAGGATGCATGCGCCACCTAAACCAAAAAAAAAAGTAAATACTCTATAACTGTCTATAACCTCTGTATTGTCTATAAAAAGGAAGATGAGCCTCTGATATCCTGTTTTTTTTTCTTAGGCAACATTTGTTATTGTATTTTTTTTTTAAATGAGTCTAAATTGTAATTTTTATTTGTCTTGTTTTCCATTTATATGTTCAATTATGATTAGTGTTGGTTTAGGAGTGTTTATTACTTATTGCATGCAGTGTTCACTTCAAGAAGGTTCTACACTATACATATATATATATATATATATTTTAAAGATACTATGTAATGTTTACTTATGTAAGTTTTGTGTGTATAGCCAGTTAAGTGAACCAATTTTAAAAAAAAACTGTCCTGTTTTAGCAAATAATCGACGTCATCATATTGACTCCGCTTAGTGGATTAAGTAGTTTTGATTATTTTTTGTTTTTAATTAATTTAATTTTGTTTTCTATTTTTAATATATCATAATGGTAGTATATACATAACTCATGCTGTGTATGCTATTTATGGATTACTGTCTAGTCTTACTATGTTGTTAAACTCATATTGACTGTAATCTTAAATAAATAAATAAAAATTATTTAAATCAAGTCAAAAACTGGCTTATTCACCACGTTTGCCAAATGCGGGTTGGTGATCACACTGATCAACGCCAGCTTCGAGGCTTTTATGGTGCGCTTTTGTGACACCTTCATGAGCGAGCACTTCTGGCCGAAGGGCGTGATGTATTGGCGTTGCCGTGGACAACTGCCTTCCCCTGCCACCGATACGACACTCAATGTGTCCAAATAATTAAAATAATAACATAGCTTTGAGGTTATTTACTACCAAAAATTGTAATATAATCACACTAATATTATAAATGCGAAAGTTTGTGTGTATGTATGTTCGTATATTTGTTGCTTCTTCACGCTGCAGCGGATGGATGGATTTGGATGAAATTCGGCATACAGATAGTTTATAACCTGGATTAAAATATAGGATACTTTTATCCCGATATTCCCACGGGAACCACGCGGGAGAAACCGCGAGCGGCCGCTAGTATAATATGTATGTTAATATTTAAGTTATATATTGTATGGGCCATAGTTGCCTGAAATAAAGGTATAAGCACTTAGCCCTCATCTCACTTGATGTTAGGTGATGATAAAGAAGAAAACGCACCTTAAATCGTCAACTACTGAGGCACTGGCAATCTTATCTCTTATTGTTAGATGGAACACAACAATGCTACTAGCATTGATCTATACTAAGATAAGATGGTGGCAAGCTAGCCACGCGGACTTAAAACAAACCCTACCATTACCCAAACCGATAACAAAACTTGCTAACCAGGCCGACTCGTTTGTCGGCCTGGCTAGCTACCACCATCTTATTTATTTATAATTTATGTACACACAAACGAATAGAAGGGAGAACATAGTAAGAATAGACAAGTACAAGAGCGCTGCTTATTTCACATTAAAATTTCTTCCAGCAGGCCCGTAGAAGGAGAAGATACAAAGAAAAGTAGAAAAAGTGTGCACAAAACAAACGAAACAAGTATTTAAGGCTAAACATACAGTTATATAGTTACGACACAAATTAAACATACATACAATAACGATGACATACTCAAGTGGAAAGATAGTACTCCTTTACGCGCTTATAAATAACATGAATGTTTGTAGCGTTGTTGTGTTCCGGCTGCTAGAGATAAGATAGCCAGTGCCTCAGTAGTTGAGGATCCCGGGTGAAGTGCGCTTCCACCTTTGGCCTTTAAATCACTTAACATCAGGTGAGACCAGAACCACATGCTTACCAGTAAGATATAAAAACAAAAAAAAACCTCGGTTCTTATCTCGCGAGTATATTGCCGCGAGGTCGTAGTTGGGGACGCTGAGCTGATACTCCCGTCCGTTCTCCATAAAATGTTCAGTGCAACATATAACATCAATTGTAGCATATGCCTCGTTTTGCAACTCCTCCAGGCGTTCTGTGAGCACATTCGACTTACTCAGTAAGCCCATAATGTTTTGATGCATTATGTTTAAATAACCGCTTCTGAAATCCAAAAAGGACATGTGATATACAGCCTGTGGTCGTTGGTAGACATGATTACTTAAACTTCACGATAGGACTTATCCTTTATAGTTTGTCCGCCTTACAAATAAACAAAGAATAAATAGTTATTCTGTGTTTTGTTCCTGTCATTTAAACGTCATTTCAAATTAGAGTAAAAGAGACAAAACGCACGGAATAATTATTCAGACCTTTTTCTTTGTTTATTTTAGTGTATAATTGTAATGGAAAGTGTCATTCTTTGATAGGGCTATATTCCGATATTTTAACGCTTTAAAGGAAAGGGAGAAAAGAAATGTACAGTCACGAGCATTAACATATAAGCTTACTCGAACACTACACATTTAAATAGACGAAAATATAGTATAAACTGTTTCTGCATAAAACGTGACGCACCCGATTACTTAGGGTTGAGAATGTGCAAGTTGCTTATTAATTATGAAACGACCTCATCTCACCTCAGTCAGTCAGTCAGTGTGACCACTTGAAATAATGATGAAGTAATCTAAATCAATGTGTAAAATAAACGCGAGTAGATCCGTAAAAGTTATTTTATTTAAAAATTATAAGGCTCTTCATAAACAAAAGGGTTTAATGTGCTAGGCTAAATACTAAAGTTGTACAGGATGTTTGGTAATAGGTGTATAATTCCGAAACGTAGGTAGCCATGCAACCAAGTAAAAAGACACTGTTATAATATGCAAACCATACTTACGTACACACGGCGGCAGATCAACCTACCCAAAACTGTAAAATTTCTACAATCAATTTTGAACTTAATCGTTTAGTTATAAGGATCAATATGCATTGGAGAAATTTGACAGATTTGGGTAGGTTGATCTGCTGCCGACTGTACATTTACCTTCCCATAAAAAATACTTTAAACTAATTAATTACACGATTTTTGTTCAACCCTGAGATGTTATGACTTCAGTTCAGGAGGTTGATGACCAAGAACAATGGATCAGCTGGACCTAGGGTTGTCACTGCAATTTTCCTTCGAAACAAACAACCTTAATTGCTCGGCCGTATGGCGCTTTTGAGTGATGTTCACTATTTTCCGTGGTTCTATGCATGCTACCCTGCTGCCATATTCGTGATTGTACACGTATTACCATACATCACATATACATATAAACACTACATCCAATTCAAAATAATAAAAAGACTACAAAAGACAAAAATTGCAATTATTGTTGCGACAGTTACAAATGCGAATTACTAACAATAGAAAACAACATGTTTATAAAGATGTATAAACAACCCTACGAAGCCGAAATGTATGCTTTACATCAAACCAAGTAACATTGAGCACAAATAATTGCTTGTAAACCACTTTTATTGTTGGATTAAATAAAGCGGCTGCTATCTGTAGCACGCAATGTAACGCGCGCGCTACTGTGCAAACGTGTGTGTCAAACGGGACATGTGTATGGCTGTATATTCATCTCAGAACAATAACTAAAGCTATAGAAGGATGGCTAAAATAAAAATCGTGCAACTATGTTTAGTTCCGTTCTATCTTATGGCTAGAAAAGGAGGTTGGAGTGCGACAAATGGTTGACACTTAGTTTTTATTTTTTGTATTGTTATGTCAAACGGTCATCAGATAATCGGTGATCAAAAAAAATCTTTGAGTCCTTTTTATAGTCACTCACTACATTACCTGAAAAATATGACGTCACAAATCTGGTGACACCTTTGCTGTTTTAGTCCGGTTTCTATAGCTTTAGTTATTATTCTAAGATATTCATTGTGCTTTGGAAATTCAAAAGCTTCATTGACTAAGAAATATCGAAAAGTTTGGTAATGTTTGTATAGAAGAAAGCTTAGCAATAAATTTTTATTACTATTTATACAAAAACTTTTGAGAAAATTGTGACTTTGACATTCAATATCTCTAGAATGAGACGATTCCCTGATATGGCCCAGTACAAAAAAAACAACGTAAATATGGGAAGAATACTTGGCTTTCGGTTTCTTTAAGGGTCTTTCTACACCCTGTATATATCATGTTTAAATTACCACTTTAACTGTCCCAAGCATATTTCCGTGCCGATCACCAAATGTCCAATAATTATATTACATTTTAATTCAAAAACGGTGAAACACTCGAGAGATCATGGTCAATTCACGTCAATGTTTTAATTTAATTTTATATAATGCGGCCTGTTTTAATCGTATTGCATGAGGAAAACGGATGAGGTTCTTATCTCAATACATTATTATTATTATTACACCGGTTTTCATGGTGTCGCTATCTCTGAGGTCCCGGGTTCGATCCCCGGTCGGATCAATTTAGAAATACCTGTTTTTCTATATTGTTTCGGGTCTGGGTGTTTCTTTTGTATAATAAGTATGTATTTAAATATATTAAGTATGTTTATCCGTTGTCTAGTTATCCATTTCTCGAGTTTCTTATGGAAGCTTTCCTTGGGGCTAGATAATTGGTGTGAGTGTGGGAAACATTTATTTTTTTATTTTTTATTATTGATATGTAAACTGCAATGAAATTGACATTGTCATTTTGTTTTCCATTTTAATCGGGTGCAATCACTAATAAATTAAATATATGTCGAGTTGTATCAGACGATGATTTAGTGCGGATATTAGAAGACAGTAATGGTGAAGATGAAGTCATAGACCAACTACAGAATATGCAAATTGATGTATTACAAGAAGAAACCATTGATAATATTTATGATTATCTAAATAATGATCAAGTTGCTGATCATTATTTTATCAATGTTTATATAATTTTTAACGCAAATTTTGTTGCGAACAAATTACAAAAAACAAATGTTGAAAAAATTTCCACGAGCAGGGTTTGAACCTGCACCCTTCTGACATACCGGGTCAGGTGCTCTTCCAATTATCGTGGTTCTAACCAGCCCGCCGAAATTATTCAACACTATTTACTTTTTACTTTGAAAGCCAAAGGCGCCCATTCAATGTTAACAACTACCGTCATTAACATCCGATCATAATATTTTTACAAATACTAAAAATCAGTTAAGAAGTAGGCAAGCTATTTATAAATGTTTATATAATTTTTAACGCAAATTTTGTTGCGAACAAATTACAAAAACACAAATGTTGAAAAAATTTCCACGAGCAGGGTTTGAACCTGCACCCTTCTGACATACCGGGTCAGGTGCTCTTCCAATTGAGCTATCGTGGTTCTAACCAGCCCGCCGAAATTATTCAACACTATTTACTTTATATTATTATTATACTATATACTTTATACTATTATTTTATCTTTTGTTGTTGTTGTTGTTTTTTTGACTTAGTATCGATTTGATTAAAACGGACACCAATGAACAACACTAGTCGTACATAACACTAGTTATATGTAATGCACGGACGTATCAAGCAAAGTTTTCAGTGCATTACATGTAATGCATGGATAGTTAAAGTGTTAATAGTTATTTGTTATGCAAGGCTGAAAAGTTGTTGTTTCGGGCGAGTGCTTGTATTGTAACCCGAGCAAGCGAAGGAATCGGTTTAAAAGAAGAATCCTGAGCGTAGCGAGGGTTTCAAGGCACGAACGAGAAGCAAAACAACTTTGCTGCCGAGCAAAACACACAAATTTTCACCTCACTACTGCGAGAAAATGGTGGATGGAAGAAAAACAGTTGGGCTTTATTACAAAATCATATTATTTTTAAGAAAGAAAAGTTAGGGGGTCTACTAGCAAGTTCTAAATTCGTATTATACTGTCTCTTTTACACACCTACTAGAGTGAGCGGGACAGCACAATACAAAGTTCGAATTTCTTATTTCGTAGTTTATGAATAGTGCGCACTATAGTGTTCATAGTCACGTTCTAAATTCAAAAACCTTTTTTCACCCAAGCGGGGAAAAAGCGGTTTTCTACACAGATTTTGAAGGAGGAAGTAAGCCTTTTTGAGCAAGTGAGGTGAAAATTAATTTAGTATGTCTGAAAAGACTAAAAGTGTGATACAAAAATGTGTATGAATGTAACTAACTACTTTTAATGCAAATAAACTGTTCTATTCTTCTTTTCTATAAAACGTAAAATTACACTAACGGTAACGGTAAAAACGATTGCCTCAGAGTCCAGGTGAAATCTATTATAAAAATAGGTCCTTACCTATGAAATTGGAGTATTTTTCTCACTTATTAAATAGGTGTATTACTTCTAAAAGTCACTACCGGTTGTTAATATTATTATACACCTTTAATTAGGACTATGTTACTTAGGCTTCAGTAATAACAATGATTATTTATTATGTGTCTTTATCGCCCAATTTTTATTTTTAAATTGACTTCTTTTTTGTTCGCGGAATTGACCTTTTGTTTCATTGTAGCTTTGAAGGCTCTCGATTTTTTTTCTTTTTAATGTCTGCTTTATTTAGCTAGTGAAACAAACACACTACTCTACTTTTTTTATAGCGTTAACATAAATAGATGCTAAGAAAATTAAAAAAACGTTAGTACTTATAAAAAATAAAAGTTTATAAAAAATCGTCATACAAAACTCCAATTTCATAAGTAAAGACCTATTATAAGGGTAATGGCACCTTGGTGTTCGGCAGGAACCAGCGATCGATATGTTTATCCTTTAATCGACCCGCCGCCATTTTGTTTTTTTTTCGAAATCGCGGCGCATTATTATTATTATTACTGTTTACGGTAAAAGAGTAGGTAAATACATTACGTACCTACTAGAAGCACATGATAACTAACTAGTACCTACTATAATTAATTATTTGCCTACTAATAATAATCATCCTGGGAACGATTATTTGAATACAATCTGACGCCTATACACATAATAAGTATATTTTTAATGATTGTTGTTGTACTCATATGTCGATCTTTACCTCCAAATATCTCGGTAACGTGACACTTTAGGTACCATGTCTAGGTAAAATGGCGGCTGGTCGATATGCCAGCTTCCCTACAATAAGTTTCGAACCGCTATATGTAATTTTTTGGCGACCACAACTGTGTCGAACACTGGACTTGAAGTGTCGAACATTGGTGCCACGAGCCTAGTTGTGATCGTTAGGAATGGCACATTTAGAGGGGACGTCTTTTATATCCCGATGTGGATGGTTGATCACGAGACGGCGACATGTGTGGGCGGGTCGCTACCCACGAATCGTATGGTACGCTGCGTTTGCGCGTGCTCACTGGCGTCAAAGGTCCTCCCAACCTTGTATGAGCAGCGGAACGAGGCGCCGGCGCATCAGCATACCGCCTTCTCCATTCGGCGATCTTTTCTGCGAGATTCGAACCGAATAGGGTCTTGTCTCTTTTTGTGTTACTGAGGGCCGCCGCCAGCACCCTATCTTCGTTTTTCGTTGCTTCCTTCCTTTGCAAATGGGTCCGGTTCTCCGTCATACTATAGTGAAGGTCAGCTAGGATCTGGCATCCATCGACAAGAGTTTTGATTGTTTTGATCTGAGCTGTGTGCGTTTGTTGAACGTTTGCGTTCAGCAGCTCCGTTAAAGCTTTTCCGATGGCCGCCATGCCAACTCCCAGCTGGTCCTGTTGTTTCTGGATGCGTGCGTCGACATTGGTACGATTTTTGTCTAACAGTTCCTCGTTAATTATCGGTGCCTTTAACAAAGTTAAGTTCCCGGGAATCTCGTACTTAGACATGATCTTTTGTCTATTGCTGTCAGTAAAGCCGTCTAAGAGGATCGACTCGATCTGGATGAGGCCAGGGTGTACGTTGGGGCCGTAAATGTTACTGCGGTCAATGTTGCCGAATGCCTCATTCAGTATGGTGCAGGGGTCGTCGGCGATCTCTACGGGTGGCTGGACTCGCTGATCCGGGTCACTGTTTTGCTGACGAGTCACCCTGGGTTCGGTGGGGGGTTGGTGCTTCCTACGGGTAGGGCCTGACGTCCCACCTGGTTGTGATGTGCTGGCAGAGGGCATTTCGTCATCTAAACAAAGAAAATTCTATACATTTTTAAACTTTCGCGTTCCTTAATATTCAAAGAATTTAAACGGGGATGAACGCAAACTAATTAGTATAAAAGTGTCATACCTTCTGACCTGCTGACTTAGCCAGTGACTACGGCCGGTGTAACTCGGTCGAAACGTCCGTCGGGTATAAAGAAGGGTAGGGTATGATACCTTTTTACTAATTACTTTGCGTTAATTCCCGTTTAAATTCTTTGACAAAGAAAATTCTTTAAAGTTATAACTAGTGATGCAAGGATTTCTGGTTGTACCATTAGGATTAGGATTATTGATAGAAGGAAATGTTGATCGACTAAAACCATCAGATATTATTAATAATAATCATCTAATGTGTTTGATTAGTACCCAAAATTTACTGCAGATAAGTTTTTTATTTAAGAATCACAACATTTACAGGTTACTCGGGCATAGCCTATTTCTTATGTTTGTTTTCAGCAATCTAGCACTTGAAAATAGACGTTGGATGCAAATGTGGATACCTTCAGTGAGATATATTTTTGTGCCAGATGTTTTAAATGCGAAAAGGTAACGCAATGACATTACGTAATTATGTCAGTCAAGTAATTTCTTTTTGTCAATTTACGGGAAAGGCAAAGCATACAGACAATTTTACTTAAAAACAATAATCGTGAAGAATCGTATGTAATAATAATCGGCGATTAGGATTAATCGGAAATATACCGAATAATCGGCGATTAGGATTAATCGGAAATATACCGAATAATCGGAATTATTTTAATCGAAACCCTAATCCTTGCATCACTACTTTTAACAGCCAAATTGGTACTGATAGTACACACGGCGGCAGATCAACCTACCCAAAACTGTCAAATTTCTACAATCAATTTTGAACTTTATCGTTTGGTTATAAGGAATAATATTCATTGGAGAAATTTGACAGATTTGGGTAGGTTGATCTGCCGCCGACTGTACAATCATATTTTTTCATAATATATTAAGCGCAACATTATACGTAATATGAGATGAAACAGGGAGCCGTAGCTAGCAGTGAAAGTCTAATATATATAATATTCAAAAGAAATTGTTAAATTTATTATCGACTAGCACTTTACTCGCGACTTCGCATAGATTTGAGGTTTAAAAAGAAACTCTTTTATAAATACAATATAGCCTATGTTACCCGCAGGGAATGTAGCTTTCAATCAGTGAAAGAGTTTTTGGAATTGAACCAGTAGTTCCAGAGATCAGCCCCGACATACAAACAAACTCACAAACGTTACCTCTTTATTAATATTATCGATTATCGATAATGAACTGGTGAATCGACAGTGAACAGGTTATGATACTTGCGTCATATTGGTGTAAAGCAAAAGTAAAAATTAAAATGTCCAAAAAATAAGGATATTGATTTTTTTTATTAATAGGAAATCATAGGGTAGTTATTACAATATTTCATATATCCGATTCACTAGTACTTGGATTTGAGAAATCGTCGTCATTTTCTTGCCCTACTTCGATTATTAAGCGTGGCCTGGGTGATTTCGCGGCTCTGCCCATTTGTCTTCTATTGTTTTTATATGACTACCGCAGTTATTCCAATATCCATTTGTAGCAACTACGCCCTCTTTTATTAGAGTCCGATATGTTGTTTCGAATGCCGTCGTTGCGACGCACGCTGTTGCGAAAAACATTTCAAGTGGTTACGGTCTTGCGAAAAGCCGTTGTATCGACAATCGGTAAATCAAAGCACGAATTTACTGGCAGGTATTTTTTTTGTCAGTTTCAATAAGTTGTCGTCCGGTGTCAATATTAGAGTCTGTAACTGCAGTCGCCGGCCGTCCTTAACGTACCTCGTCATGTAGATGATCTCGTCCACGTCTATATTCTCCAAACCACGAATACACAGAGCTGCGACATGGTGTTTCATCACCAAATGCTAATTGAAGTCTCTGGCAACTCTCTTGTTAACTTAAGTCATAACGAAAATCATAAAAAATCATTGAACGAAAATGTTCACGAGTTTAATTCATTTTGATAGCGTCTCACACTTTCAAACACGATTGAAAACAAATGACAGTCTCGCAAAATAAAAAGTAACATTCCATTTTCGAATTTCATAATTGTTTTTTCATTCTTTTATTGTAAGTGGCCAGATCCAAAAACTTTCAGTATACTTACAAAAAACATAACTTAGAATAATAAGGATTGTATTAAAAAGGTATCCGCTCAGCATTAAGCCTATAACATTTTAAAGAGTATTTTACCTACATTTACAGACATTTACCATCTACATTTTTTTTAAATTTTACCTAGAGATCTTTATCATCATCATCTATCACCATAGTAGTCCAGTCTAGATCTTTATGTAAATACTTAATATGCAACATAAACTATATTTGTATTTCACTAACTGGCTCATCAATGTCCAGCCCGAACCCTTGGGCCTGGAAAGCTGAAATTTTACACAGTTTTCTTTCATGGTGTACACAAGAAATAAGCCTGGATATTATATAATATATCAATTATTTAAAAAATTTGGAAATCGCGTGATTATGACGTATTTAGTATGCTTCGCCGACGATGCAAAACATTAATAAACGAATGTTGAAACAACTTTGTTTCGAGCGTCGAAGAAAATCTTGATAATTACCTATATCAAATTGTTTTACCGATTTATTGACTCTAAAAAAGGAAGTTGCACTATTCCTCAGATAATGAAATACGGAAACGAAACTAGTTCGGACAGCGTGCAAATTTGTGAATTTTTTGCAAAATATTTTGGATTGGTTCACGAAAACTAATTTCTAATTTAACCATAACGTAGGAAGAAATACTTTATAAGTTAAAAAATTAAACAGCTATAAGTACGCGAGACTCGATCACATACCTTCAGCTTTTTAAAAGCATGCTCCAAAGAATTTAGTCTCTCATTAACAATTATTTTAATAAATCCCTACATTCTGGTGTATTCCCTGCATTATAGAAGTTTGCCCATGTCGTCCCTATTTATAAAAATGGGTGTAGATCTGAATGTGAGAATTATCGACCCATTAGTTATTTTATCCTGTCTCGCTAAAGTATTTAAGTCGGTTATATACGGTTATATTTATAATCATGTGAAGCAATCAATTTCTGCAAAACAACATGGTAAAGGGTCGCTCCACTATAACTAATCTTCTAGAACATAAGTACGAGTTATGTAACGTTTTTGCATGTGGTGGCCAAGTGGACTCTATATTAAACGTCTACCCGACCCAGCCAGGAATCAATCAATCTTCTTATCTTCTTATCTTAGTGGGGCCTGCCGAGGTTTCCACCTCCCAGTAACACTTCGACCCATTAGGATCTTTTGTGCAACCCCATCCTTTCACTCTTCCTCCTCTGTAAAGATAGATGCCATAAGTCTGGCAACGTCCTTAAGAGCGAAAGCCTGAAGTCCTCCGGTTTCGGATAGGCCGACCCCAGGAGTCCCATTCTTTCCTAGCCAGATAGTCGCAGTCACACAGTAGGTGCTGCATTGACTCGGTTTGCTCTCCACATGCCCTACACAAACTATTTGTTGAAAGGTGCATTCTGTGGAGCATTTGTTTTGTGGTATAATGCCCTGTCAAGGCACCGATGGTTAATTGGGCCTGCCTTCTGCTGCCTCCGTATATGAACTTACTCCTTCCTAAATCAATCAATAATTCAGCTTCAGTGCAGCAATTAGCACTTAAAATAAAAAAGTAAAATTTACAATAATATGTGCCTTAATAATAATAAATGTTTTGTCATATCTTTTACAAGAAAACGAATACCACAAAATTATAACTACAAATCGCGATGCACTACTGCAAAGGGCCTTAGCATTATTTTTGATGATGAATTTTCATTCCGTCAACATTATGACCATGTGGTAAAAAGACGTAATGGTCTTTTGGGTTTTATATTAAGACCCAAGGTTTTAAGAAACCAAAAAGTGTAGGTATTATGTCTTTATCACAGCATTATACTTATTATTTTAGAATATGGTTGTACAATTTGGAGCCCATTTTAGTATAAAATACACACAGAAAGTATTAATAATAATAATAAAATTTATTTATTCAAGTAACAAGACTCATTTGTGTTAGTTATAATTTTACTTATCCAATGTTAGTAAAAGAAAAAATATAAAAATATATGAAATTACATTAAATTAATCCTAAGTTGTGCCCGCACACAAGTCACCCCCGCACCACCCCGGCAGATGTGATGCAGCAATGACCAATGTACCGGCAGTCTAGCTTGCTAGCAATCGTCATCAAGATGCTGTTGGTGCTGCTCCGCACCCTGCGCACCAGGGAGGCGCATTGCTTCCGCATAGTCTCTTAAAAGCAATCAACTCGCGCTTCTGCAAACATCCCTGATGCGCTACAGAAGCGTGGCAACCCCAACAGCACCTAAAATCGTTGTTATACTGAACTCTCAGGGCGTTGTAGGATCCACGAGTACATTCGGCCCACAGAGTGCACGTATAAAAAGTAGTGCAATAAGCTCTAAAAAGAGTAATTTTAACATTTCTAGTGCAATGTGAAAATCTGCGAGCCAACATGTTCGCCCTCGCTGACAACGCCTTGCGTTCTCTTTCATTCAACGTCCATGTCATCCTTGAGGTCGGGAGTTAGCTCAGCCCGCCCTGCCTTACCCCGCATTCCAATCTATAAGGTTGAGACAAAGATCCATTCCATCGTACATTTTGGACCTGGTTTCGATACCAGTATTTGAAGATATTGAAGGCATTCAAAAAACGTGTTTAAGATTTCTATCTTATCGCTTTCATTTAGGCAGGTCTCTTCATTCTTACGAACTTCGAATTTATTTTTATTTTATTTATTCTTACATTCAAAAATAATCTTAAATATTACCTACATTGTGTAAAACCCTTAAGAGTTTGTTTATACACATTGGAGTCACCGATGGTGACTAACATAGACATTTTGTTTATTAAATTACACCATCTTCAGCTTAAGCTACGCACAACGCACCGATATGCCCAGAATGATTAAGTGTGGTGTGATTCCGCTTGCGGTTCGTCGAGAACAGTATGATTTAATTTACTTGTTTAAAATATTGCACTCAATAATCGATTTCCCTAAATTGCTTTCTTTAATTTAAATAAACACTTTGTGTCGAACCCGGGCGCCTAAAACTTTTGTACTAAATGTCTATAAACATAATACATTCTACAATCCCATTGTCAGAATGTGCCGTCTATACAATGAACTGGTTGCACTTAATAACAACATCGACATATTTTCCGTGAAAATACATGAATTAAAAAAAATGTCCGGGAAATTCTCGGCTCGACATCTCCCACTTATTAAGTAAACTTCATAAAGTTGTTAACATTAATTAATTAATTTCTGCGAGCTGGATAGAGCCACGATAGCAAAGTTGGTAGTGCACCTAGCCCGGCATGGGGTGCCGCTCTTGGTATTTTTTAACATTGTCCTTTTTTTTTAAATAAATAGTGCATTGAACTCACCTGAACTAATATTGTCACTTTGAGTCCAGAATAATGCTTTATTTTGTAGCCTTTTAATTTCTGCTTGAATTTTTTTGAGTGAATCCGGGTCTTTAGGCATTTTTTTTTAAAGTTCTCTAATTTTACTAAACGACTAGTGTTTATTCCCACGCGATTTGATGTAATGAGCACTGCTTACGAGAACAGTATAAAATATATATTTAGTATTAAAGATAAGTGGTAGTGATGATGTCATCTTATGGCAGGAAATGTTTTATCATACTGCACATTAATACAAAAGTATTCAACACGAGGAACATATACATTATTTTTTATGAAAATTATTTTTTTAAACGTTTGTCTATAGGACAATCACCAACCAAAGAGAGTGCGGATTTAATTGAGCTAGCCACCGGCCGCTTGGTTGATGATTGTCCCCGTCTGCGACAACTATCAATGTATAAAAACTCATTAAATAAAGATTTTATTATTTAAGTAAATGTCGGACATGGAAATATTTCACGTTGCATTCAACATTCATCATCATCTCAGCCAAAAGACGTCCACTGCTGGACAAAGGCCTCCCCCAAGGATATGAGGGGTATTTGCCGTAATCGCCACGCTTGGCAGGCGGGTTGGCGATCGCAGTAGGTTGAGGGTCGCCTCAGAGAGATGCTGCTGCCCATCCTCTGAAATAGTCCCTTAGTCGGCTTTTACGACACCCACGGGAAGAGAGGGGGTGGTGCAATTCTTTATCCCCGGCACCACACAGGGAACATTGCTCAAATTGAATTCTGGGATCGTAGAGCTTGTTTTTTTCTTTTCAGTTTTTTCTCTTTGCACTTAATATTTATGTTAGGGCCCAAACACATAAACACGAGACGACGTCGCACCGCAAAAATAAGCGTTGCGCCAGGCTAGTACAAGCCTTATTGGCTGTTAAATACAAGACAGACGCCGCATCGTGGTACGACGCGACGTCGTGTCGTGTTTATGTGTTTCGGCCCTTAGTCCGGTTTTTACGAGTACCTATATAATTGTTTTTTTTATATAGTTGTTTTAGCAGTCGGGTTTATGTTTTATTTTTTTAATAATTTGGTTTAATTCATACTTTTTATTTTGTAAAGTAAATTACCAAGCATTTCAAAACCTACATAAAATAATTATATTAAAACACCTTACTCTTTTAAATAGCAAAGTCATAACGCATACACCAATTGTCAATAATCTGATTAAGGCGTAAAAACGAAATTCTTGACGTCTAGTACTTTTGACTGACGTTCTTTGAGTTTTTTAAACATGGGAATAAAATCTGTTAATATTCCCTAAATCAAAACACCATAAAACATTGCTGTAAATGAAAATTATTAACTATATCTAGGTACGTCCATAGAAAAATTGGCCATATCCTTTAAATTCCGCAGACGTTGTAGTCCGTTTAAAGAATTTTTATCATGTGGTCGATCTAACAGTTTTTTGAGGTCAAGACAACTAAAATAGCTAACCCAGTAAAATTTTTTTGTTTTTGTTTTTTATCTATTTATTCTTGTATAGCCTATGTCACTCCCACAGTCAAAACAAATCTAACGACACCTTCTTCTGACGCAGTCGGGTAATTAAAGTAAACGAATGAAAAAAAAACGGTTCATAAAACAGGAAACTAAAAAGTTAAAACAGCTCTAAAAAGCAAGAAATAATATTGAAATCATATTATGAATTACCTAGACACGCATATCAGTTTTAAAGAAGGTATATTGAAGTCGGGAAGGTATATTGAACTTTTACGTCACTTTTTTATTGTAAAAGCCCCACCCGACTTCAATAGACCTTCTTTAAAACTAATATACTATATCTAGGTATTTAATAATATGATTGCAATATTATTTCTTGCTTTTTAGAGCTGTTTTAACTTTTTAGTTTTCTGTTTTTTGAAGTCTGTTTTTTTTGTTAAAAATATTTTGTTTTACGATTTTTAGTGACGGGGAGACCTAATAAGGATGCTTTTCGGATGAGGAAACGACGCCCAAGGAGGTAGTAGTATTTCTATGTAAAACTAAGGTATTATTTTTGTACGAACTGAACATTTTGGCATATTGCTATTGGAAGTTGTTTTTTTATATTAGAAGGAGGCAAACGAGCAGGCGGGTCACCTGATGGAAAGCAATCACCGCCGCCCATGGACACCCGCAAAACCAGAGGAATCACAGATGCGTTGCCGGCCTTTAAGGAAGGAATAGGCTCGTTTCTTGAAGATTCCTAAGTCATATTGGTCCGGAAATACCGCCGCTGAGAGCTGGTTCCACAGCACTGTAGTTCGTGGTAAAAAATTACGTGTGAAACGCACAGTAGTAGATCGCCATCCATCAAGATGGTGTGGATGGAAAGACAGTCGATTGCGTGTAGTGCGGTGAAGGAAATCAGCGGCAGGGATCAAACCAAACAATTCTTCAGAGCACTCCCCATGATAAAGGCGATAAAATATACAGAGAGATGCAACGTCTCTCCGAAGGGCCAGTGGATCGAGCCGACCAGAGGTTACCACGTCGCCGACAACTCGAGCAGCTCTGCGTTGAATGCGGTCAAATGGGAGGAGTTGGTACTGGGGCGCTCCAGCCCAAAGATGGGAACAGTATTCCATATGAGGCCTGACCTGTGCTTTGTAAAGCTGTAAGCGATGGGTCGGCGTGAAATACTGTCCCGCTCTATTGAGCACACCCAGCTTTTTCGAAGCTAATTTAGCTTTACCTTCCAAATGACCGCGAAATTGAACGTCACTCGAATTATCGACGCCAAGGATTCCAATGGTCGATTTGGTATCAAGGGGAGCTCCTTCAAAGTTTAGAGATACGACGAAGGGATGTTTTTTAGCGGTAAACACGCAAACTTGTGTTTTGGAAGGGTTAAAATGGACTAGATTAAGTCGGCCCCAATTCGAGACATGACTTAACATGTTCTCAGTGTCAGTCACAAGTTTATTCCGGTTCTCGATGACGCTTTTCAGAGAAATATTAGTACGTCCGGTGTAAGCCCAACAAAGGGTAACTGCTGTAAATCGTTGAAGAATTCCCTCGACTGTCTATGGTCTCCATCATCAGACCTGTAATGACACTTATAACCCATATGGGTGCAAAGGTCTCATCAATAGAAATGAATTAAGTCCAAACACAAGATAGCTACTGTGAAACCATTGACCATTGGAGTTCCATTGACTGTCCTTTGTCTTCATCATCAGATCCCTAATGACAGTCACAACCTATCTAGGTGTAAAGTTCTCATCAATACAAATTAATCAAGCCCAAACACCATGTAATTGCTGTAAGTAAATCATTGAGGAGTTCCCTCGACTGTCTTTCGGCTTCATCATCAGATCGACTCTAGACCTTTATTAAATAGTAGTGCTTTAAAATACCGAATGAAAAAGTAACAAACGCACTAGTCACCACTACAATTCTCGAAGGTCCCCCTCAATTTTTCTGAGATGCCATCATCAGATACTGGTTTCCTTATCATGGTACCACCCTTGGGATATCTCATTTCCAACAAAGAAATAATCATAAAAATCGGTTCATAAACGACGAAGTTATCCGCGAACACAGGCGAACACACATAAAAAAAATATAAGTACGAGTCGAATTGAGTAACCTCCTCCTTTTATGAAGTCGGTTAAAAATTATTGTCGACTAATGTTCCATTTTCAAATTAGACCTAAAATTTAAAAAAAAGTAATGTTACCGCTGGCCGGTTACATTACTTTTATTTACTGCAAATAATTGGTCATGGAAAATTTCATGAAAATATGGTGCTGCAAGCGTAGCCATGGCGGCCATTTGGCTGATATCGTTTTCAAATGTTAATGGCATACCTTCCTCTTTACAATGAAATGAACATTCTTTGATTTCTCTTAAAAAAAACTCGTTTTTTTTAAATATCAAAATTAATCCTCTTATTGGAAAACCCTTTATAAACTTGTGAACTGTGTGACCCCCCCAGAAAGGAACTGCTGCCAGAAAAGTAGGTTAGGTTAGGTTAGGATATAACTGCGAATCCAACAGCTCGCAAGCCGAGCGAGTGAAGCGAGCGTGTCGCGGCAGCGGCTGGCGAAGCGCCGAACTGCTCCAAGATTTTAAACCCAGATTTATTAAGTTTTTTTGAATGCTGTGAATTTGGACTCATTTTAGGAATAGTATGTTATGCCAAACGATACATTTGACTTAATAACACTTGGTAAAATGAAACATGACCAAGTAATTATTTGTTAAACAATAACTTGCTAAAAAAAGTTTTGCTAACTGTAAGATTGCGAAAAGTTGTTTTGAAAAATGTTTTTTTGCCAAATGAAATTTTGCGAAAAATTGTTTGCGATGTGAGGTGACTTTAGTAAACGGTTTTTGTCCATAGGTACATTAGTAATCCGGGCCATTTACTTAAGTTTACTTTTTTTTCTTTCGACAGGTGCTGTCCCTGTTCTCCAACTTCACGTGGGGCGACTCGCTGTCCGCGCAGCAGGCGGCCGTGGTGTCCCACTGGCAGACCCCACAAGTGGGATACTTCGGGTGCCTCGTCATATACTTCTTCTCCATCGTGAGTACTATACCGATTTTTTTAATAAAAGTTATTTTCATAATTACAAATGCAAAAACGTCAAACATAAAATCTGATGAACAGTTTAAATACATATACAATAATAAAAATAATGCAACATTATGCAATATTATTAAATAATGCAAAATTAAATTAAAATAATAAAATCCATTTCTACTAAATTTACATAGGTGTCAACTTATTACAAATTCAAAAATTTCACATTTCGGTATGCCAAATGTCATATGTGCCGTCAGCACAAAATTCACATTCAGTAACATTCGTGGTAAATAGTGATGTAATAGGAAAACATGATAAGTATAAGCAAACACATCAGTTCCTGTTTCGTGACTTTCTACAATCAACAAATCTCCCCCGATAATTTCTTTGTTTATTGATTAATATATATGTATTTTTAGTTAATAAAACTAGTCAGATACATTAACCAGTTGTGTTATTATTTAACTACGGAGCCCGCAACATCATACAAGCTACATAGCAGGAAATAAAGATAAAACATTTATTTCGACACAGACACGAGACAATCCTACTTTATATTATAAATGCGAAAGTTTGTGTGTATGTTTGTGTTTATTTGTTGCTTTTTCACGCTGCAACGGATGGATAGATTTGGATGTAATTCGGCGAACAGATAGCTTATAATCTGGAATAACACATAGGATACTTTTATCCAGATATTCTCACGGGAACGGGAACCACGCGGGTGAAACCGCGAGCGACCGCTAGTAGGAAATAGAAGGAGTTAACAGAAAAAACACATGAGTGTCTCACGGATACGTCAAAATAGGCGGCTAATCATATGACAATTCGGCATAATATGTCAGGTTTATGACAGCTGAAGCTAGTTTTATAAGTCTATTTTAATGAAACTTAATCTTCGATATGAAACAACTTTTACGGATCTACTCGCGTTTATTTTACACATTACTTTTAATTAATGTTTATTCTGACGTTTCGAACCCTTAGCAGGGACCGTGGTCACAAGGAGACTGAGGTGTTGGTCGTCTCATAATTAGTTGGTAGCTTGTATACAGAAAGAGCTTACAGTATGTTTTGGTCTGGCAGTATCATAGATTTAGTAAAAATAAAACTATATGTTCTTTAACGCGGGTTCCTACATTTCTCTTTGTTTGCCCGATTTAAGAGAGCCCACAGTCGCAGTCCAGTTTGTACACGCCTGCATCTTGAAGAGGTATTGTTGCACTTGACAGGTCGTAAAAATTGGTTGATCTTCTTCGGCGGCTTGAAGTAAGTGTTGATTGAAACTCGCTTTAAGATATGTCCATATGAAGTACAGCAGTTTGGCGCTCGACTGTGGTTGGTTTATTGCGTTTTCTGTGACGAAGTACTTTCAGTTTATTATCCGGTAGTACGTGCTTGACATGCTGAAGCTCAGCAGCCAGGAGTTGGGTGTCACAGATGCCGCGTGCTCTCTGAAACAAAGATTTCCCTACAGTAGCCAACTGTCCAGGATGGTGGTGAGAATCACCATTGAGGTACCTATCTGTATGGGTTACTTTACGATACACAGTGTGACTCAAACTATGGCCCGGATAATTATCTTCGATTAATAATGTACTACTTGATAAAGGATCTGAAACAAGAATGCATCTCGCAAGTGGTCCCGTTTGCGCATGCCCATACATTTAAATTTCGAATAACAAAATCTGAAAAACATTAGATAACATCAACAACTTCATCTTACTGTGAACCTTAAATCTTAAGTGTAAAGTTTATATTAAGGTTGCAAAATGTTTGTAAATGATATTTTACTGTGACCGCACAAACGTCATTGTGGCTCCGTGGCACCAGAGACAACGAGAGTGCGGCAGCAGTGCCATGACCACAGAGTAGATAAAATGATATTTACTCATGTGCCGTGACTTTGAATCGACGTACGGGGCTCTACAAACCGGCTAGGGTTGAGCCACACATAGTTAATTTAATATTGTGTGAATTTGTATGTCTTTTATATTGTAAACTTACCTTGTTATATATCTGTCGGCAAAATAAAAAAAAGGACAAACTGGGATTATGGTTGTGTGTGTTGTGAAATCCTCATACACAACAGGTTTCTTTTCCTTATTTTTATTGATCGAAGATAAATAATAATAAAATATTTCGGTTCCATATTAATCGTTTTCTCTGGACATTTAGTTAATTCGGACGCATATTTTGTATTCTTATCAAAATTTGTTGTACTCGAGAAGAGTGTTACATAGAGCACGTTATTATATTTAAAAACATCTATGTTCACTTAATTTGTAAATGAAGAACTTGAGCTTCTTTGTTTTAGGCTATCAAAGATCATTTTGATACGTCAAATGTCTTCTATTTATTTCATTTATTTTGTAGTTATAAAATAATGTAATACCTGACCCATTTTTTTCAGAATATAATGTTAAAATTGCTTATTACTAAGGTGAGATGTTTAAATGTTACACAGTCATCATATGCGACTCCTGTAAGGCTCGCTCGTTTTTTTCTTCTTTTATTTTAATATATGACCTTTGTTAACTTAAAAACTGGTAACATTTAAAAAAAATCAAAAACAAACAAAAATTTAATAAATAATCAGTGTTCAGGCAAGTTTCTTGAAACGATTGGATTGAGGAAAGTTTAATATATTTTTTTTATAGAAAACAATACGAAGAACTATTTAAAATACCATTGATGGCTAGTGGAATGTATGAGTAGTGGACTGCATTACGGGCGTTAATGGTAATGATGGAAACAAGTATTTAAAAGTAAAGATACTTATTAACAGACCAAGACAGACAAGTAACAATGAACCGACAAAACCTATGTGACAACTATATGACAAATAATATTCTAAAAAACAGTAAAAAAGAGAATTGACACAATAAATATACAAAGAAGGTTTCACCACAGTCAGTCAGCAACAATCATGGTCACTTGCACTAGTGTAATTATTAACGGGATTTTTACCATGTCTATATTTATGAGTATCCGATATTTCGGCACAGTCGCATGCGCCATGATCACGGATGTACCGTGATCATGGCGGGTGACCGGGCTTATGGCCCGTTCTCCCTGCGGTGTTTCCATCCATAGGGAAGGCTCGTGTCCCAGCAGTGGGATATAAAATGAGCTGGTAATGATGCCAGTGTGTTTGTTCGCTACTCCCCAGTTCTTCCTGAGCATGGTGTCGTGCACGCTGCCGGTGCCGGCCGGCATCTTCGTTCCGGCGTTCAAGATGGGCGCCTCCCTGGGCCGGCTGGCTGGGGAGCTCATGCACTACTTCTGCCCGCTCGGTGTGGCGTACGGGGGGCATATACAGAAGATACTGCCAGGTAAGCATTCTGACCAAATGAAGACGTGTTCTGATCTGGCGTTATGACCTGACGTAGATGGTCCCTTGTGCTTGCGTAAGGATGTCTGACACCTAACTTTATAACCGTAAGGTTGGTGGGGGGTGTCAGTATAAACTTTAAATAGTGTGAAGCAGGGTGACCAATTGGAGTCTGCAATTGGACCAACCGCGAATTGGACATTTTTATGACAATTGGACCGAACTTGCTTTAAGTTGCTAGCAGCCAAAGATAATTGTATTTCTCTTAAGCGTAGTTGCTAATCTCAAGTGGAAGTGAGCAGGGCCCATCCCTCGCAAAACATGAGTTGAGAGAAACTTGTTCTTGAGTGGTGACCGCGTACCGTAGACGCAATGTAGATAGGTCTCCAATAAGGTGGAGCGACGATCTGGTGAAGGTCGTGGGTAACCGCTGTATGCGAGCAGCACACAACCGGTCGTTGTGGAGATCCTTGGGGGAGGCCTTTATCCAGCAGTAGCTTATGGCTGAGAATCACCTCAAAATCATCTTAAAATTATCATCTGATGATGATAATGATAGAATGATGAATGATAGAAGTTTAATTAACCTTTTGACCGCAGTCTGCTGTAATAGACAAATGATAGCGAACAAAATCACAATAACATACCCCTAAATTTTGAATCTCAATTTTTTTTGCAAATTGAATGCTGATGTTTAGGGAAAATATGTTTGAAAGAATTAGAGCTCTAAAGCATGTATGAGATACGTAATAGGCGGTTGAAACTGATTAGTACAGCCTAACATGGGTCCTCCCGCAGGTGGGTACGCGACGGTGGGCGCCGCGGCGTTCACGGGCGCGGTCACCCACACAGTATCGACCATCGTCATCGTCAGCGAGATGACGGGGCAGGTGAGACGGTTTTTTTTTTACCTATACCTTTCGGGTAAGCTCTCGGCCTTCATCTCACTTGATGTCACAGGCTGAAGGTGGAAGTGCACTTCACCCGGAATCCTCAACTACTGAGGCACTGGCTATCTTATCTCTAGCTGCCGGAACACAACAATGCTTCAAACATTTATGTCTCTCAAGAAAAAAGTACATTGTTCTTGATAAGATCTGAGACCCACTGGTCTTAGATCTTATCAAGAACAAGGTACTTTTTAAGACAACTGTCTTAACCACCAGATTACAGGCACAGAGACGGTTAAGATGGCTAATACATGAAATAAGCTTATTCGAAATGATTTTCTTTAAATACATTAAAGTTTATACGTCAGAAGTATTTGAAATAACAATATATTGCAACTTTCGTGATGGCAGGTGGTATTCTGTCAAAGCAAAAAAGTATGTTCTTCGGTCATTAAACATATCTTTCTTTTTTATTCTAACACAAATGATAAAGCATATTGGGAAATTACTTAATTTAATTGGATATACAATGTTATTTTTAGTTTATACGAAACCTGAAAACTGTTTGTTCTGAATCAGTAATAGAATCGATTTCAATATTTGTTATACCATGTTACATTTTGACCAAATAATATTTACAAAATCTCAAAAAAATTATACCCTACTAAAAACACACAACGGGGCAGCACAAAAAACTTGTAACTTCGTGAGTTTTCAAGATATTTTTTTTTTTTTTTGTACTGATTCTTTAAATGAAAATATTTGACCCGTGTTTCGGTTTTCGTATAAACTCAAAATAAGGTTGTATAGGTATATTTAATACTATTTTTTAGATGTGTCATCTCCTTTATTTGATAAACGTTTTCAAAAGTTGAACGGGTGCCAGCAGTAATTATTACCATAAACAAAATATGATGATATTATTGTGATGATGGTGTAACCGTCCAGGTGACCCACCTGCTGCCCATCATGGCGGCGGTGCTGGCCGCCAACGCGGTGGCGTCCCTGCTGCAGCCCTCCTGCTTCGACAGCATCATCCTCATCAAGAAGCTGCCTTACTTGCCCGACCTACTCTCCTCGGCCAGTCGTGAGTAACAATATAAAAATAAAATATTGGACAACATCACATACATTGCTCTGATCCCAAGGTAAGTAGCTAAAGCACTCGTATTATGAAAGACAGTAGACCTACGAACCGATGGCATAGTGACATTCACAAGTGCTACTTGTAGCCTAAACTGAATAAATGATTTTGAATTTTGAAGTCAGAAACAACGACGGCACCACATCCACCTAGACCCGACACAGTATGGCAAATTCGTTTTTGACATTGACCCGACCGGGAATCGAATCCGGGTCCTCAGAGTTAGCGCCGCCCAAAATTCCACGAGCGGGATTCGAACCCGCACCCCATGACATGCCGGATCAGGTGCACTACCAACTGTGCTATGGTAGTTCTAGCTCTAGCATAGTTAGTAGAACACCTGGCCTTTTTTCAACTCTGTGTCTTTTTGAAATTGTAATTGGTTCGCAACAAAATTTGCGTAAAATTATATATAGCCATAATCATCAATAAACAACTTATAGCGTATTGGGGAATATAAATTAATTTAACAAAGAAATTTAAACAGGGATTAACGCATACTAATTAGTAAAAGGTTTCATACCTTCTTTATACCATCATAACATCGCGACAGCAGTCAGCCCGTGAGCACGTACGGCCGTGGAACTCGGTCGAAACGTCGGGTATAAAGAAGGTATGGAACCTTTCACTAATTAGTTTGCGTTAATCTCCGTTTAAATTTCTTTGTTAACTATATGGAACGCGAATGTTTAAAAGTGTATTAATTTAATTTACTTATTTACATACACGAGACAAATTAAAATTTTACAAAGTTATAAAATAAAATTGGATGTTGTTTTCTAAAGTTAACGCGAACACTACACATTGAAATGAAACAACTTTTACGGATCTACTCGCGTTTATTTTATACCTTAGTTTTATTAATGTTTATCCTGACGTTTCCAATTAAAACTAATGTATGAAATAAACGCGAGTAGATCCATAAAAAATAAATAAATAACTAAATAAATTTTCCTACACTCACACCAATTATCTAGCCCAAGAGAAGCTTCGTTATGAAACTCGTTATATGGTTACTAGACAACGGATAAATATACTTAAAATACTTAAATACATACTTATTGTACATAGAAAACACCCAGACCCGAGACAATTTAGAAAAACAATAATTTCTAAATTGACCCGACCGGGGATCGAACCCGGGACCTCAGAGATGGCGACACCATGAAAACCGGTGTACAAACCACTCGACCAAGGAGGTCGTCAATGTTTCATTAACAAAATTTGTTTTTCTAAATTGTCTTGGGTCTGGGTGTTTTTTGTTCAAAATTGTTTCATTTTAATAAAATAGTGGTTATAATCTAGATCGTAATTCAAAAATGTATGTGACACCGAATAATATTTATGGATTTTAAAATGTGTGATAATTTACCATAGGCATGTACGACATATGCGTGGAGGACTTCATGGTGCGCGACGTGAGGTACATCTGGGACCGCATGACCTTCCAGCAGCTCAAGGACCTGCTCAAAGAGAACAAGGTACTTTTTTACTTGAGCGACATCAATGTTTGTAGCATCGTTGTGTTCCGGCTGCTGGAGATAAGATAGCCAGTGCCTCAGTAGTTGAGGATTCCGAATCAAGTGCGCTTTCACCTCGTTTGTGCCTACGCAAGGACATGACCATGAGACGGGGCGACCGGTGGGCGGCGCGATTACCAAGCTCCTGATACATTGCGTGTGATGCCAATTAACCGCAGTGCGGTGGGCGTTTCGTCTGCACAATGTAGAGAACTAGCTAGTCGCGTCGCCGTTCGCCCCGTATCGTGACCGCTACGTTATCAGCAGTGATAACGGTTATTGTGTTTAGTGGTTATAAGTGAACGATAAGGATGACTCAGTAAGTGAATTTTGCCTTTAATCTTAGATAAGTGGAGCTCCCTATCTTATCTTTTCACGGTATCTTGTTAATGTTAAAGAATTGTCTGTATAAGAACATAATAATAATAAACACACACAAATAAATATTGGCGATATTGATTGTATTGAATTGTTTGTTTTGGCATTTATGCTAATAAAGTTAATTAATTAAGGATTAGTCTCGATATCCCAAAATATCTGTGTCGACGGGCGGAGGCGCTTGCGTGTTACTCCAGGATTGATCCCGATCCGATCCGAACCCCTCGAAGGGAACGGGGACACGTACTAGTACGTAATAACATTCTCTCTAGAATCTACAAAAACTCTCACGGTGTTTCGTTTCACATGGCTTGAGGAACCCTTTAAGTTTCTGGCCGCCTGAGCCAATCAGCACACTCTCACTAAAAACAGGGTTGACAAACAATAAATGTCACGGAGTTTGTACTACATATTACTTATATGGACTAAATATTATTTAATTATTTATTGCGAAACAAATAGAATTGCATTTGTCTTAAATAAATTTATAAAACAACATCGTTAATTACATATTTAGAAATAACTCATATACACAAAGTACCGCCTGGCTCAATGAATCGCCTATATGGTCTAGTAGTAAAACCCACGCCAGTGTCATACCCTGAGGTCCCGGGTTTGGTTGTCAGCGTTACATGTTTGTGTACTCGATTTGGTTGGTGGTAGGGCTTGTTTGTCCGCCTGGCTAGCTACCACCATCTTATCTAAATATGTCGCCATAACATCAATGTTTGTAGCATTGTTGTGTTCTGGCAGCTAGAGATAAGATAGCCAGTGCTCAGTAGTTTAAGATTCGGGTGCAGTGCGCGTTCACCATTGGCCTTATCATCACCTAACATCAGGTGAGATCAAGGCGCTGCGCTTACCCGTTACATTTAAAAAAAAAACTATAAAGAAATATGATGTTGTGGCCGAGCGAGCGCCTACTGTTTGTGTGAAGGCAATTCTGCAACACGACGACATGCTACGATTTCTATTAAGGCGTTAATTATCTCTAGTACATTTTTATTAGCTCACCCCACTTCAATTTTTTTCGTTAATACTGTTCGCACGGAATTACATCTTTTTCAAAATTTAACATTGAGTTATCATTTAATGGCTCCTTTATGTTGCACTAGACATATTGATTTTGATTTGTATCTAACTTCCAGTCGATCAAGAGCTTCCCGCTAGTGGACAGCCCGGCGTCGATGGTGCTGCTGGGGTCCATCCACCGCTGGGAGCTGGTGAAGGTGATCGAGCGGCAGGTGGGGCGCGAGCGGCGGCTGCAGGTGGCCGCGCTGTGGCACCGGGAGGCCGAGCTGCGGCGCCGCGACGAGGAGCGCCGCCGGGGGCGAAGGCCTAGCCGGTTCGAGGTCAGCACGATACAAGTTGCTCTTTTCTCTTCATTCGGGCTAACAATGTTGATGAGTCTGAAAGCCTTAATTTGTACACAGCATTATCTAAAACAATGTTCAGTTATTACTGAAGTCACAGCACATTAATAAATTGTCTTTCACAATAAACACTAAAACAGATTCAGAGTGTAACACTCATGTTTAGTAAGTACTTAAAACTCTGAATACTTTGATGAAAGATATCAACTATTTTCTTACATCATCATCAGCTCATTTTATATCCCCACTGCTGGGGCACGAGCCTGGCCTATGGATGAGTAAGAAGAAATTGTTAACGACTGCTAATGCAGCCGGGACCAACGGCTTTACGTGCCTTCCGAAGAACGGAAGAGCTCGAGATGATACATTTTTGATCACCCATCCGATGACCGGCCTTTGCGAAAGTTTCTTAACCTCGCAAACCAGGCGCGTTAACCACTGCGCCATCGAGCTTCTCAATCTCTTATCTCATTTATTTATTTTTATTTATTTGAGAAACAAACAATTAAATACATCTTGAAAAAAATACAATAAAGAATAATATAAATCATTGAAGTTTCCACATAAACCAAAAATACACAATAGCATCTGTGAATAACACAAGATATTATAATATTACGACTACGCGTCCGTCGTCGTCACTGTCAAAAAGCCACAACGCGAATTTCATGTTATGGCTCATATGAAAACTTCCATATTATTGCGTTGTGGCACAGATTACATAATAGTGGTTGTGGCTCCCAAGTAACCGGTACCGGCTGTATTAGCAGTCTCTAACAACCACCGCCCGCACTGGGCCCGCGTGGTGGTTCACAGCCCGTTCTTCTTGCGGTGTTCCCATCCGTAGGGAAGGCTCGTGTCCCAGCAGTGGGGACATAAACTGAGCCGGTGATGAATGATGATCTTGTTTAATTTCAAAGTCAAAAGTTTTTATTGAAATAAACTTATGAAAAGTGCTTTTGAATAGTAAGTCCCTTATGGTCTTTTGCAGGTGACGCCGGCGCCCGACATGCTGCAAGTCCCAGGTTCGGGGATGACGCGGGGCTCATCGCTCACTACCCAAGATCATGGCGGACTTATACCCGGTAACGACTAGTTTAAGCTGATGTTTCTTAACTCGTTTCGATGCGTACACCTCGGAAAATTGAGTATGGAAAGGAGACACGCTTGCATGTTGTTATTCCCTCAAGATACCCTTTGATGGTGTGTCAGATAGAATGCTTTATTGCGGGTAACTTAAGAGCGTTTACGCCGCACACTAGCGCCGCCAATGAAAAAAAAACATATCTAGTAATTAGAGATAGAAAATCAAATTATGCTCAACAAACTAGATAATTAATGGAATCAGGCGTTATTTTGCGGAAATCCATAGTACAAAAAAATGTAATTTAAATAATATGTAGTGTTAATTCCGCTAACTCACTCGTTTATACAGCTTGGATGCAGTACGCATGCACCGCCCTCCCGCCCGCAAAAAGTATGCACACGCAGGAGAAACAATGCGTGCAAGCGAAAATGCACACCAACACCGATACCCGACACGTGTTTCGCCCCTCCACGGGGCATCCTCAGGAGCTGTTGACTGGTCGAGAGCTGCGCACCGACTGTTACGGCTACGCAGCTCCCGGCCGCTTTTATAAAGCGCCATCGTTTGACATTTGTGACGTACTACCCGCGACAATACGTAATAATGGGGATGGAACTAAATTTGTTTGGTCATTCAACAGCGCATGACTGTCATTATTATGTTTCATTATTTCTAATTGCTCCAACACACACAACCGAAAACTTTTATTACAAACATGCAAAATATTATAGCTGTTATTGTCGCACAAAGAATGGCCGGTATCAATTAGATGTTTTGCGAAATGTGATTTATCTGGATGGCCATTCCTATACGCGGCAATATGTTCCTTATATCTAATGTCAAAATTTCGGACTGTGATGGGGTCTATGTAGGTCAGACAGGCCGGGAGCTGCGTAGCCGTAACAGTCGGTGCGCAGCTCTCGACCAGTCAACAGCTCCTGAGGATGCCCCGTGGAGGGGCGAAACACGTGTCGGGTATCGGTGTTGGTGTGCATTTTCGCTTGCACGCATTGTTTCTCCTGCATGTGCATACTTTTTGCGGGCGGGAGGGCGGTGCATGCGTACTGCATCCAAGCTGTATAAACGAGTGAGTTAGCGGAATTAACACTACATATTATTTAAATTACATTTTTTCTCAACAAACTATCTGAATGAAGTAATTTAGCATTTTTACGTCACCTAATGAACACCTGACATGTTATGGTTTAGTTAAATATGGCGTTATAGTTAAAAGTGGCCGTAACGTCTTAATGAAGTAATCATTGAAATAGTTTGTTGAGCATAATTTGATTTTCTATCTCTAATTACTAGATATGTTTTTTTTTTTCATTAGTGGCGCTAGTGTGCGGCGTAAACGCTCTTAAGCTATATTTAGATTAACAAAATGAAAAGTTCATTTTTTAAGTCTAAAATCCATACGGACGTCATCATCATCATCATCATCATCAGCCTATACTAGTCCACTGCTGGACATAGGCCTCTCCAAGTGCACGCCACCGAGCACGATCCGCGGCTACTCTCATCCAGCTCTTGCCAGCCACCTTGCGAAGATCGTCGCTCCACCTAGTCTGAGGGCGTCCTACACTACGTTTGCCGATACGCGGTCTCCACTCGAGAACTCGTTTACCCCAACGGTTGTCGGTTTTGCGACTAATATGACCGGCCCACTGCCACTTCAGCTTGCTGATCCGATGGGCTATGTCGATTACTTTCGTTCTCTGTCGGATCACCTCATTCCGAAGTCGGTCCTTCAGAGGAACTCCGAGCATAGCCCTTTCCATAGCTCGCTGAGCGACTTTAAATACGGACGTACACGCGGGTAAAATGTTAGTAGTAAAATATATTAATTGGTTTCCCTCCTAGCACCCGGCCAGTTGTTCCGGCCGAAGTCTATACTGAAGAAGACGAACTCGTTCACTCTGACGCGTGGGCTTGGCTCGCCCAGCGCTGGGCCGCTCACCCCCATCAGCCCACAGCCCTCCGTCTACACCACCGTCACCGGCGCGGAGACCAGGTATACTTTTTTTTCTTTTAGTTGATGGCTTCGTGCAGTTAGCACATTAGCCAGTGTCAAAGTTATTTTCTTACAAGTTGTATAAATAGATAATATTTCGTTTGTTTAAATATGATGATGATGAATGATAATAGTAATGAGAAGTGAGAAATGATATACCCCCTAACCCCTTGAGTATCTCAGTTGAGATGTGGAGCTTTACTAAGTCCTCACGCGAACTTCTTGAGGGAATTTGTAAAGTGATTGCACTGTTTGTTTTATTTGCCAACACGTATGCATGTTTGCGAACACATAACGGTTAATAATCCACTATTCTTTCACATTAATATTCGACGTAACTCAAATTTTAGAAAATAAAACAAAAGCGCAAACCGTTACTATTCACTTTCCCGCCAAGAAGTCTCCAGGTATACTTACACTCAGTTATTCATTCATTCAACAACTTGGTTATTTTAGGGCTTTGAATACCGTTAATAATTAGGTAACGTTAGATAACGTTAATAGCGAATGTTACGTTATTCATGGTGTCGTTACATGGGTGGTATTTTTCACCGATAAATTAACTTACCGTTCTACGTTTGACACATTGGTGTTTTACGATTGGCTAAGCGCATTAAGTAACGATACTTGTACTAGATAACGTTACCTGCATTACCGTCACCAGTTAAATTTCATAGAAATAACGTTACTTAATGATATGCATAGACTGAATAAGGTAACGGTATCAAGCCCTGGGTAATTCATTCATTTTCAATCAATCATTCTTTCATGTATACATTCACCATTGCAAAGCCCATTAAAATAATATAAAAATTTACTCTTAGTTCGCATCAAATTGCGTTACTATTAGACATTTTATAATATTTCCATAGTGGTTGCATTTTTATCTTGTGACCCGTCGCGCGATTTGTTAACACGGTGTGTGACTGCAAAACGCGGACACTGACGCGCTTTGTTAACATCGTAGGTTAACAAAGCGCGTAGGAGACTATCATTCAAATTTTAGCGGTCCGAATGGCGCTAGCTGTGTTTCCGTTTAGCTTAAGTTTGCAATTTATATAGATTAATTAATTTAGTTGATGATATAACCGTGTTAATTAATTAATTAATGAAAAATAAATTACAAATTAATTGATTAACAATTTTATTACAAATGCCTATGTCCTATCTTAGGTTCAGTGAAATTTTGCTACGGAGAAGATACCGACACGAATATAGGTTATTATCCATCCAATACTTATTAGTACCTATTAATTATGTTAGAATTTGTTAACATTTTTGGTTTAGTTTTTTTTTCAATTTCATTCTTCATTCTATCATTTTCATATTCACTAACATCATTTAAACTATAAAAAGGTTAGTGGCACCAATCTTCGATTGTTTCGACACGTTTCCTTTCCCTATCATCAACACTGTAATTCTCTTAAGCGTAGGAAGTTCCATGAAAGTTGGCTTGTTGGTTTAAAGGAGTTAGAGCTTTAAAGTTTTTATGGCACAGAACTATTTAGCGTACAGGCACGAGCTAACATGTAAGCACTATTCACTAGTTTTGACTTTTATTTCATTTTATTAAGAGTTAAATTGTTTGCCTGTTAATAATAAAAAACTTAAATAATAAATAAGAGTTAATGCTCGTTTATCTATTTATTTATACAAATACACTTGCAGAACTCACATTAAACATTATGATACAATAAATATTTGGTTAAAACGACGCACCGCTAAACAAAAAATCTCATACGTTTTGATACGAACGTTTCCGCCTCGTACCATAAGAAAAACTGTTTTTTTTCCTTCAAATTAAAACTACACATTATTTTTTTTTAATTAACTACAGTATTGAAGTGTGTGTTAAGACTAATCTACTAAAAAATTTAGATGCTTAAATCGGTCTGGTTAGCCTGTAAAATGCAAATCTATGTTTTAAAAGAGGTTACTTTGATATTTTTTTCTCTGTTATAAAAGTTGACAAATCGTGTTTCTGATTGAATTCATTTTGCTAGTTGCTAACAAAATGAATTCAATTAAATGAAAAATCATGTCATCAAATATCACTTTCATATGTTTTGTAATAGTTGGGAAAAATCAAGATCCCCGCCACGTTTTTCAATGCGTCGCCTTAAGTTCTGATATCTGCTCCATCATGAGTGACACATCATTTTTGATTTTACTTTGAAATTAAGTTAAGTAAGTTTAAAATAATTAACAAATTATGTAAAACTTTTTGTAATCGATTTCCTTGAAATAATTCCGAAAAGCTAAAAAGGAGTTATGAAAGACGTCGAGCACGTCCAGCCGTCCATTTGACGACATTATCTATATACTATTAATAAAGAGGTAACGTTTGTGATTTTGTTTGTTTGTTTGTATGACGGGGCTATTTTTTTTCTTTTTTTGTTCAGAACACCAACAGCACTTATACAATATATATATACATTTCTATAAATCTACTTAGCTATTAACAGGTATTCGCATATGGGAATCTCATATGGGAATCTGTCTCTGGAACTACTGGTAAGAATTTTTGAAATTGATTCAAAAATTATTTCACTGATATAATGCTATTATACCTTGTGGGTGACAGACTATTTTTTATTTAAAAAATATATATATTTGTCAATCAAAATAGGTATTGAATTTCGTATACAATACGAAATCCATGCGATCGAAGTCGCGGGAAATGTGCCAGTATTATTATACATATAACCGACACATTTTAGAAATGGGCTAGTCTAGTGCGGCATATCGTTCTACCGGAAAGACAACAATATACTCGCGTTATGGGGTGTCTGAAAAGATTATATGGAACATTGAATGAAAATCGTGACTGTACATGTCTGTGCCATAGTAGATACAATAATTATGGGTACGCACGCCTGCACTTCGACCTATCTATACGGGTAGTAGGTTAAAAAATATTTTGGACGATTCAAAAGCACTTTTCTAAAGTTTCTAAACCATCTTCTCTATTGAAATTAGGATGTTTTTTAGGGCGATGTTTGACCAAAAGTCATTTGGCAAAATTACACTTGACAAACAACGTTTGGCAAAAAAATGGTTTCGCCGATTGATCATTTTACTACTAATCATTATACAAATGACTCACTTTTCCAAATGATCAACACTTAAATTTACATTTTATAAATAATTATTTAACACAATGAACAAGCAACTGAGTTATCAGACAAAACTACTATTGGTCTAAAAACGACTACAACGGCAACTTCTAAATTTCTTAGAAGTAGCGGATATTATTCAAATAATTGAGGATATTAGCTGCCCTACTCCTGTAGGTCACGTGATAGGTTAGAAATTGAAGACAATCGCGAACCGTAGCATAGCGATTGTCTTGAATTTTGAGGTTATTTTTTTATTAGACAACAAGAAGAGTTTCTTTTTGGTAATTTTTTAAATTGGCATTTTAATATTTAACACATTTAACAAGTGTAGTGTTTGCTAATGGATAAGTAAGTTTTTGTAAGATGATACTTTTGTCAAATGTCTCATTTGCCAAAGGAACATTTGGTGAAAAGTTGTTTGTCGAATGACCATTTGTCAATAATTTTTTGGTCAAACATTAGTAATCCTGTTTTTTAATTTCAATAGCCTCGCGTGTCATCCTATGGATGAGTCGTTGTTCTCTAGCGAGTGTTTTTTGTCAAATCCGATGTAACGGTTGGGTCCCTCAGGGCATATTCGCATACCGCAGACTTACTTTATAAACATTAATTAATGATAATCGATAAACATTGATTAAAAGTAATGTGTAAAATAAACGCGAGTAGATCCGTAAGAGTCGTTTCGTTTTAAAGCTTCGGATAGGTCGACGTGCAGGCGTGTCTGTACAACAGTAGTCGACGTATCGTGCGTGTCAGTACGTGTTCGTACGCAAGCGCGTCCTCGGTGCGTCCGGTATAACGTGAGTGGGTGGCAGGATCCGCGCGGCGTTCGAGGCCATCTTCAAGCGGTCGTCGCTGCTGCAGGACGTGGAGGGCGCGCTGCCCGACGCGCGCCCGCTGCCGCGCAGCCCCTCCGTCAACAAGAAGGTGCAGCTGGTCAGTGACACACTCCAACTCATTTATTCAGTATAAGGTTATACAGGTACTCATTGAGGAGGCGGAGGAGTGCTTAGGAAAGTTACAGGCTGTTTACTTACTTACTTTATTGAGGAGGTCGCCCGGTCTCGGTAGGGAAATCTCGTGCCCCAGCAGCGGGGTCATAAAATTAGCTGACGATAATACAATAAAGAATTTCTATTTTCAAAGTCCGAACTGTAGGCTCAGCAAAAGTAACATTAAAAAAACGATAGCGAAGTTCGAAAAGAATAAAATGTATGGGATTGACATAAGCCGCGTTAAATCACGTGATCGTGACTTCTTTTCAAAATTCGCTATCGTTTTCTTAAGGTTACTTTGGCTATCGCCACTGGTGGTGGTTCAGTAGTTTAGTCTAAACTAAAGTTTATAGGCGTCAATCACCCTCCTAGCTCATTGTATGTCCCCACTGCTGGGGCACAAGCCTTCCATAGGGATGGATAGGGAGAACGGGCCTTAAACCACCACGCGGGCCCAGTGCGGTGCGATAGTTGTTAACGACTGCTAATGCAGCCGGGACTAACGGCTTAACGTGCCTTCCGAAGCTCGGAGGAGCTTGAGATGATACATCTTTGGTCACCCATCCGATGACCAACCTTTTACCACTGCGTTATCAAGCTCCTACCCTCCTTTCTACTTCAAGTTTTATTTTTGCAACAAATGGTAGCCTATGTCTTTCTTCAAGATCAAATCTTATCTTTATACTAAAATTCATTAAAATTGGTTTAGTAGTTTAGGCGTGAAAACTTTATTTGGTAGCCGTAGAATCGCTATTCAGTTAAATGTTTTTGCGGAGTGACCTTACTGTGATCAAATGAAATGAACGTAGTACAGTCATAAAAACTTTCGAGGGAGTTAGGAATGACCCCGTGTTTCGACCACTGAGCGTTCACTTGTAATAATGTTTTTTTTTTTATTACAAAATCCTACTTACAATAATTTTAAAAACCACTCCAGATTTAAATTTAAGTTATCGAAAGTTTACAATAAATAAATGTAACTTAATATAATTTTATACATGTTAATTAGGTCTTATAATAATAAAAATATATACATTGTTGGTCGGTAGCCCCGCGAGCGCGTTTGTGACATGTCCCCGGAGGACCAAAAGGCGTGGGAGCAGCTCGAGATGGCCAAGGCCATCGACTTCGACCGCATGCTGCAGATCGCGCGCAAGCGGGACATGGTCAGTCAATCAATCCAATCATTAAGCAATCATCATCATCTCAGCCAAAAGACGTCCACTGCCTCCCCAAAGAATCTCCACAACGACCGGCTTTGTGGTGCTCACATCCAGCGACTACCAGCGACCTTTACCAGATCGTCGGTCCACCTTGTTGGAGGCCTGCCCACACTGCGCTTTCCGGTACGCGGTCGGCACTCGAGGACTGTCCCGCCCCAGCGGCCATCAGTCCTGCGAGCGGTGTGCCCTGAACACTGCCACTTCAGCTGACTTTACAGAGCTTACTTTATATATAGGCAACTGTATAGGTAATAGTTCAGTAACGTGACGGAAACTAGTTTCAGTAACTTTGTGTCGACTTGTTACAGAATAATTTAGGTCTACACATTTTACAATCTCCTTAGAACTAAGGAGATTATAGCCCCCTTTGACTTGTCTCTTTCTATCGCTGTCTGTGCCCAACGAATGATGGCTTAATGTATAGTTGTGTGCTCTAGCACCCCGATGAGCTGGACTTCGAAGACGAGAGCCTGTACATCTGCCACATCGATCCAGCGCCTTTCCAGCTCGTCGAGAGGACCTCGCTGCTCAAGGTAACGCTACCATCACCATCAGCATCATCACCAGCTCAGTTTGTGTCAGGGGTCATTGTACCGGTAGTATAAGGGTCGTGGGTTCGATTCCCATTCGAACTTCCTGAGACTGGTCAATTTTTTCTCGTAAAATTTTATAATTAAATTTATTAGGTATTTATTTCCTTTATTCGAGAAGCATAATACAATTCTAACTAATATTATAAATGCGAAAGTGGGTTTGTTTGTTTGTTTGTTTGTTGTTTGTTTAACCGATCATCATGACATTTTGTACACATATTCTCAAGAGTATAATGAAAGAGTTGTCGGCGACGTGGTAACCTCTGGTCGGCTCGATTCACTGGCCCTTCGGAGAGACGTTGCATCTCTCTGTATATTTTATCGCCTTTATCATGGGGAGTGCTCTGAGGAATTGTTCGGTTTGATCCCTGACGCTGATTTCCTTCACCGCACTACACGCAATCGACTGTCTTTCCATCCACACCATCTTGATGGATGGCGATCTACTACTGTGCGTTTCTCACGTAATTTTTTACCACGAACTACAGTGCTGTGGAACCAGCTCTCAGCGGCGGTATTTCCGGACCAATATGACTTAGGAATCTTCAAGAAACGAGCCTATTCCTTCCTTAAAGGCCGGCAACGCATCTGTGATTCCTCTGGTTTTGCGGGTGTCCATGGGCGGCGGTGATTGCTTTCCATCAGGTGACCCGCCTGCTCGTTTGCCTCCTTCTAATATAAAAAAAAATAAAAAGAAAGACATCTGATACTTAATATTTAAAAAAAATTGAGTTTGTTTATTTTATACGCTTTCACGCGTTACTATTTAACGATTTGTTTGTTTTGTTGTCATAGAAACTGTGAAAGCGGTACAAAGTCCGCCGGGTCAGCTATATGTCACATACATTTTTACATACATCATTAAAGTTTCCACTTATTATATTATCAAAGCAGTGAAAAAGTTCAGTGCTTACGTCAGCCTTCCCGGTGGCATAATGATCAGTGCAGCCGCCCGGATTGCGGAAGACCCAGGTTCGATTCCTGGCTGCGTCGGGTAGGCATGTAATTGTTTCACTATATTTTATAAATATTTATATTCACTATATTTTATAATTATTTAATTATTTAATCTCGGTCCCCGGAAGCTCGAATTCGAGCGCGGCAATATTCGGTCGATCCCTGGAAGCTCGAATTCGAGCGCGCTCCCCACGCGACTTAAAACTTAAATACAGTTGATTTAGAGGCTACTTTTGTACGAAGAAGTTTAGCCATAGACAAACTAGAGTAAATTTGCTATAATCAACCCCCCAACAACTTTATTCTCGGTGTCTTTTCAATTTTATTTTTTATTTTTTTTAATTATTTTTTTTCGCCATTTTGCGAATTACGTCATCGGTGGGGGTGCTGTCATTAGTTTTGCTAGACATACTGAGAGGTGCAGCAATTATCACTTAAAAATTTAAAAATTAATTTACTAAAACATAAGTTTGGGTACTTAAGTATAAATTGTGTCGCAGGTCCACTCGCTGTTCTCGACGCTGGGCGTGAGTCGCGCGTACGTGACTGCCATCGGCCGCCTGATTGGAGTGGTTTCTCTGAAGGAGGTGAGCTTACCATCCATCCCATGTATGACACATAACATTTATTATACATATTCATACACCATATTATCTATTTTAAACCATTTTCGAGCGCATCAGCGCTGTTCCGACTAGAAGTCGAACTTGCCGTAATCGGTCGGACCAATCATCATTATTATTATCAAATTTTAAACTACAAAGAAAGAATTAGTAGATTTAACCTTTTTTGCCTAATTCAGTGAAGAGCCACATGGGTTACCATTCGACATTATGTAGGATCCAAGGACAATATAACACTTTGTCTTGACCAAATAATTTGGAAGTAAGTATTGGATATTTTTCATGACAGTAATCGCAAGTTCAGAAAAGTTATTAGAAGTAGTTACGTTTGGAAACCGGTTAATTTTTTGAACCGGTTTGACTAAACTATGCATGGAACTTTAAGGTTACGTTCCATTGAACCGGCTTTTGAACTAGTTTACAAAAAAATTGGTTTTTTTATCAACCGTGTAAAATTATGTTCAAAGTAATGATAAATACTTGATTTACGTTTTCGATCCATGTTGATAGGATGCGCGCAACTATCAAAATGAGACTGCGCTCAACAAGTTACAACAAGTCGCAGCGTGTCAATGCATCTCACTATCCCAGCGATCGCTAGGAATAAACCGGTTTATTTAGAAATATCGCTCCTATTTGGTTCCGCACCGGAACGGTACTTTACGATAGTACAGGTTTTACCCTAATGAAACCGGTTAATTTTAAACCGATTTCAGGCCCAAGCCCCCTTGAAACTTTCAATCACTTGAAATTATTATAATTTAATTTAATATACTGAAAATACTATTTTCAGTATTCAATTATACTATAGTGTATAGTAATACACCCCCCCCCCCCCCCCAATCTTCAAGTCATAAAGTGGGTGTCAGACAACCTTGCGCAAGCACAAGGGACCATCTGCATCAGGTCATAACGCAAAGAATAAAGCACATTCTTCATCCGGAACTCCTAAGACTCAAGCGAGTTTGTAGTCCATTACCACACTTCTCGTTATACTAAGAGAACAACTTGCAGATTCCACTGCTTGGGTCGTCAACTCTAAAGTAGACTACTAAATGTCCTCTCTCTGTTTGAGCAATGAAGTGTGTTATCTATCTATTCTATCTTTGTTCCCGCAGCTCCGCAAGGCTATAGAGGACGTGAACTCGGGCGCGCTGACCATCGCCACGCGGCCCGCGCCGCCCGCGCCCCGCGCTCCCCCCGCCCCCCACACCCCGCCCCCCGCGCCCTCCCCGCACCCCCCCGCACTCCCCGCACTCCCCGCGCCGCCCTGCGACAGCGAGACGGCCGCGCTCACCACACACGCCGACCACTGACCATGGACCACGGAACGACCAGGTGACAATCTTTCTTTTAAAAACATATTTTTTTGTATATTTATTTTTAAGGTTACTTATAGAAAAACTAATTTCAGTTTTTCCGTGTACCTCGATTCGTCGTATAAACACATAATATGCGGCAGTGCCTTGCATTTACTCAAATACAATAAAAATAATACTTTGTCACCGCCGTGTAATGAAATCGAATTAAATTAATAAAATAAAAATAATAAAATTTAATAAGTGCTTCACAGGAACATGAATTTCTTTTTATATAGTTGGCGAAGCAAATTACTCCACTCCACCTGATGTTAAATGAAAATGGATTCCAGACGCTGTCTGCAATTTCTTTTTCCTTTTTTAATTTACTTACGTAAGAAATAAAAAGAAAGCTCATCATCTCATCCAAACGATTTCCAATGCTGAACAAAAGCCTCCCCCAAGGATCTCCCCACAACGACCGGTTTTGCATCCAACGGCTGCCCGCGACCTTTACCAGATCGTCGGTCCACCTCTGTTATATTGAAGTTCAAATAGACGTCCTTAGAATTTTTGATAAAGAACAAAATACCTAATTTGTGCACTGAAATAAGTCATGTCGGATACAGTTTTAATTGTTTTTTGTTTTCCCAACAGACTGAATGCACGTTTGTGTCTGCACCGAATATTTTCGAGGTCCTCCAGCTAGGACCGCAATGGGCTAAGATGACCGATCACAGTTGACATTCCTGGCCAGTGGGGATCGGTAGGGTTAGTACTAACTCTACAGATTTAAACATAAGACAATTCTCATTATACGTAACGGACCTTGAATAATTGTGACTACCTTGATTAATGAAAATGATTAGACTTATTATCAGTGATCGAAATAGGTTTTAAATCATAACATGGAGCTGTTAAAACCACCAAATATACCGGTATTATCGGTATTTCTCATACCGGTTATATACCGGTTATTTTTTTCTGTAGAATTTAGAATTTATTTAAGTTTTTTATTTATTACATAATCCAACATTGTTCGTTTCCAAACAGATTTAACACTTGGGCAAATACATAACTAATTCAAACAAACACAAGTAGCACATGCACCAAATTATTAGAAAACTATTTACAAGTTACTCTAATAATTGACACTAATCACTCGAACATGTGTGACTTGGGAGACAGGAGACAGTGGTACGAGTATCGAACAAAAACGACTAAGAAAGAGGGTAGAGCGATTTGTCTGCTCATAAACACCCACCCGTAATAAATTCAGTTCATCCATGGCCGTGATCAGCACGCATGAAACTGTTGCGAAATATCGGTACAAACAACAAAAAACATGGTAATAATCCCGTTAGTAATTATTTTTCTAATGTCAGTAATCATGATAGTTTAAAAAGTTATAATGTCGACTTGAAATATCTAAACGCTTTTAATTGTACAATTAGAAAATTTCGGGAAATACTAATATAACTTTTGGTGGTAATAGCAGCTCCATATTTTGTCCAGTCGTAAAGTTTCGGTAAATTGTCTACCTATTCCGATCACTGTTGTTGATAAAGGATATTGTCTGACAATGTATTAATCGAACGCGTTAAAGGACATTGGCACCGGTGTTCGCAGGGACCAGTAATCGGCAACATTTAAAATATGAAAGGTACAGGGGAAACGGGGTCATTGTCAAATGTGACTTGTGACATTGTGAGAAAAAAGAAAAACGTTTAGTTACCTTGTAACCTTATTACAGTCGCACTTAAAACTATGTTATGTAAAAAAAAAAAAAAAAAAAAAAAAAAAAAAAAAAAAAAAAAAAAAAAAAAAAATTTATAAATTATAAATTATAAATAGCTTGCCTACTTCTTAACTGATCTTTAGTATTTGTAAAAATATTATGATCGGATGTTAATGACGGTAGTTGTTAACATTGAATGGGCGCCTTTGGCTTTCAAAGTAAAAAGTAAATAGTGTTGAATAATTTCGGCGGGCTGGTTAGAACCACGATAGCTCAATTGGAAGAGCACCTGACCCGGTATGTCAGAAGGGTGCAGGTTCAAACCCTGCTCGTGGAAATTTTTTCAACATTTGTGTTTTTGTAATTTGTTCGCAACAAAATTTGCGTTAAAAATTATATAAACATTTATGTTATGTAGCTTATATTATAATTGGGGTTTGTATTCTTCATTATTTCTATAAGTAAAATTACTTTTAAGAATAAATAATGTAATCACAACATTAATTCTAACAAAGATCATAGTCAATGACTTTGTCCTTTTAACATATTCACCTACTATGAACGGTCACATTGATCTTTCTTGATGCAGCCATACAATTTTTTTGAGTCCCTTGTGCGCTATGATCTTTTTTAGCGTTTTACAATAATAGAGCCAGGAAGCTTTTTTAATTTTGCAATAGATGGCGTTGTTAACTCAATTTGAGTGAAAAGTCGACAATGACTTTTCCCCTGTACCCTTCATATGGTTCGGCCTCAGAATAATAACTAAAGCTATAGAAACCGGACTAAAATAGCAACACTCATTCATCAGTTCGTACTATTTTAACTAATGAACCTAAGTGATGTATTGGAAAGAGATCGATTGTCCCTTTTCTTTCGTTATTTCGAAGGTGTCACCAGATTTGTGACGTCATATTTGAGGTAATGTAGTGAGTGACTATAAAAAGGACTCAAAGATTTTTTTTGATCACCGATTATCTGATGACCGTTTGACATAACAATACAAAAAATAAAAACTAAGTGTCAACCATTTGTCGCACTCCAACCTCCTTTTCTAGCCATAAGATAGAACGGAACTAAACATAGTTGCACGATTTTTATTTTAGCCATCCTTCTATAGCTTTAGTTATTTTTCTGAGGGTTCAGCGACTGATTTTTGACTTTTGACACAGATCACCAGTTCTTTATTCCCAGCTCGCAGATCTTTATAGCTGTCATCCAGTAATATGTCAATGAAGTTCTATGTTATTATTTGCGAGCGTCGATCACTGGTTGCTGGTGGCTTACACTGGTGCTGCTTTAAGTTTGCATGTTACTGAAGTCTTCCTAAATCTAGATAATAACGATTGTGAAACGAATTATTCGACCGTGTTTATTAATATTTTGACGTTATTCTTTATAATAACTTTTATTGACATCAAATACCTCTTCTTGGGGACCAAGACGAGTGGCGTAACGCTGCTAGTAGAATAGAAATGGAATATAATAATGAACGGATTGACGTAAGTCATTTAAACGTATAATTGTTTTTTAACAATTCTTTACGATATTTATTCTATTCCATTTCTATACTATTGCGTTACGCACTTGTGTGTTGTTTGTTTGTTTGATTGTTAAAAGTAAGAATGAGTTCATAAATAATCGTTTTAAGGACTGTAAATCGCAAATGACACGTATCTCATACAAGAGTCAAACAGTAAGATCATTTTGTAACCTATAAGCATAATCGAGCCTTAGCATTATATTACCCTTTTCGCAGTTTTCTGTGAGATGTTTTTATTTAGATTGACAGAGGGAGTAGACAATATTTACGAGATTACAGAAGTGCTTCTGATAGATTGTAAATCTATTCGTGATGCGTGAATGTTTGCACTGAAACACAAAAAAGGTGGCCCTAGGAGGTAAACTTCATACATACCGCGCTCGATCAACGCACACACTACCTGTGCGTTGTTTGTATGAAGCAAGCGTGTTTGTATGAAGCAAGCGCGTTTGTATGAAGCAAGCGCGTTTGTATGAAGCAAGCGCGTTTGTATGAAGCAAGCGCGTTTGTATGAAGCAAGCGCGTTTGTATGAAGCAAGCGTGTTTGTATGAAGCAAGCGCGTTTGTATGAAGCAAGCGCGTTTGTATGAAGCAAGCGCGTTTGTATGAAGCAAGCGCGTTTGTATGAAACTTACCTTGAGCAGTCTCCTTAGCATGTGACTGAATCAAGAGAGTTAGTGCTAGAGTGGCCACATTCCTTTTTGTCAATAGCTTGTTGTCATAATTGTCATAATACGTATAAGATCTCCTCCTAAATAATATACCTGATAAAAGTGAAAGTTTAAAATTCCAATTTTTTCATATCAAAACTCCTGTTTTAATTAAACTTTCTACTAAGCATAAGAAAATTACAAAGATCCAATTTATATTTTATTTTAGAGGAGTGACATTCAAAATAATACAATCAATGACAGTTCATTTTAAGATTGAGAACATACTTATTTGTTATGGTAGAATATGATTATAAATCTGTTGACAAAGATTTTTTTTAATGTTTTAAATAAATGAAATAAAATACTATGCGTATCATACTGAACTATAATTACTATCACTGGTAGCGGCCTCTCGATTATCTGAGCAAGTAAACTAAAAGATACAGACTTGCCTCTATCTGTGGGGTTTAAAAGTCAACCCTTACTCTATTGCCAGCCACTGACAATACGACAAAATTTCGTAAATCCAGGCCAGTGGTTCTTAACCTTTTAGCCGTGAGGGACCATTTCACCAAATATCTATCTTGCCAGGGACCACCCAGTTGTTTTACATCATGCTCGTCAAGGTCGTCATGTCATTATTATAATCACGATTACGATGGCTTCGCTGACCACTAGGAGTGCCTCCAGGGACCACCAGTGGTCCGCGGACCACCGGTTAAGAACCACTGATCTAGGCTATCTCAAATTTATCGTATTGTAGGTGGCCGTTATACAAGGTGGCCGGAAGATTGACGTCCAAAAGAAAAAATTAGGTCTCTCGTGTCGTGGGGTATCCGAATCACCCCCATATATGTTCCGCGATTTTTCACGGTTTTCGAGTTATGAATTTTTTTCTAAATTTTTGTGAATTTTCGAGCGATCAACTTAAAAAATTTCTAGAAAAAAAAAGTAGAAGACTTTTTTGTATTTTTTTTTTTGCAACGAAATCTTCATAAGTTGTACTTTTATGCATAAAACAATTAGCTTCGTAACTTTGATGAAAATTTGGAAATGCAGGTCTCAAGAATAAAAAATACGATTATTGAATTATGACTAGAACATTAAGATTAAAATTAAAAATCTAAACAGATGACTGCATGGTTTTTTAGTGATCCTAAAACATGCGACATACTCTCAGCTTTCATAATCATTAAAAAAAAGTAGTACTTAATGAGCTAGTTTTCCTAGAATCGGCCTTCAAAGACAGCCACGTGGTATTTTTTTTAAATAATCCATGTGATTAAAACAAAAAGTCTTGCTATTTTATTTTTCCTAATGTTAAATTGGTTTGTTAACTAACCAAAAAATGCCTAAAAAATTTACATTTTGTTTAATTTTAGTTTTAAATTTTATCAATTCTGCGCGTTGCATTCTTGCGAATCATGGGTTGTAAAAGTGAACGCGATTATTTTACCTGCAATAACAATAGGTCGACCGCAAGGATAGAGACGGAATAATTGCGATCTCTCTCACTCTCAGTAGCGCGGGCGACAACCCAAGCCAACGCCAAAATGTTATCTCAGTCGTACTCACTTTGTGTTTACTGCTACTCGTGTCGCCATCGCTCACCCCAAATTTGCTTGCCCTACTTTTTTGACTACTTTGCTCGTTTACTGGACTGTTTTGCCTTCTGATTTGGACTTTGTTTACTTGGAAGTGAAAGAGATGAGTTACACATTAAGTGAATATGCAGAAATGCATTATTTTTATGGAGTTGCACAAGGCAACGGCCGTGAAGCAGCGCGATTGTATCGCGAACAACTTCAACGACGTGGTGGGCCGCAACCTGCACATTATCCCGACCATCGTGTTTTTATTAACACGCACAACACGTTGATGGCAGGCCACATTCCTGGTCAACGCGGTGGTCGTGAAGGAATCCCTCGAGTCGATCCAGATCGCAGAGAAAGAGTGCTCGAAGAAGTTCAGCGAAATCCGTCCACGAGTACGAGAAGAATGGCTCGTGCTCTGGGCATCCCAAGAACGTCTATTCAAGCCATACTTCACGATGAAGGATATCACCCTTTCCATATCCGACGAGTTCAAGCTTTGCTACCTGCAGACTACCCATTGCGCGTTGAATTTTGCCAAACCATGTTACGAAAACAGCAAGAAGATCCTGGATATTTCGATAAAGTTTTGTGAACCGATGAGTCACGATTTGAGCGATTTGGAATATTCAATATTCCTAATTACCACTCGTGGGCAATCGAGAATCCACACGAAACGAGAGATTCATCTTTTCAACACCGGTTTAGTGTTAACATGTGGTCGGGTATCCTCAACGGCGAACTTATTGGCCCGTTTGAATTGCCATCCAGACTTAATGGAGAAATTTACAAAAACTTTTTAGAAAATGAACTACCATTGCTGCTGCTAGATGTGAATCTTCAGCTTCGACGCACCATGGTTTTTCAAAATGATGGCGCCCCGTGTCACTACGCAACGCAAGTCCGAAACCACTTAAATGAAACTTACCCCAACAGATGGATCGGACGCAGCGGACCAATCAGATGGCCTCCACGCTCACCTGACCTTAACCCAATCGACTTCTTTGTGTGGGGCTATTACAAGGAAATCGCTTACGCCCGAGAATGTTTGAGTGAACAAGAACTTAGAGAAAAGATTACAGAAGCCGAACGTGTTGTGAGAGAGAATAGGGAAGCTTTTAGACGATTAAAAGGCAATTTTTTACGAAGGTGTAGAATGTGCATTGCTGCTGGAGGTGGCCACTTTGAAAACCTTTTGTGAATTTAAAAAATAAATTTTCTTTCTGATTACCATCTCTGATTTATTGACAAAACCACCTCTTACTTAAAACGTTTGTTAACTAATCTCTTAAGAATTTTTAGTTATCAGCAAATTGACAACCTTAAAATTAAAAACTCAAAATGTTATCTAATCTTAGCTTTTTTGCGGCAATTTTTGGTTAGTCAACAAACCAATTTAACACTAGGAACCATAAAATAGCAAGACTTATTGTTTTAATCACATGGATTATTTTTTTAAATGTCACGTGGCTGTCTTTGAAGGCCGATTCTAGGAAAAGTAGCTCATTAAGTACTACTTTTTTTAATGATTATGAAAGCTGAGAGTATGTCGCATGTTTTAGGATCACTAAAAAACCATGCAGTCATCTGTTTAGATTTTTAATTTTAATCTTAATGTTCTAATCATAATTCAATAATCGTATTTTTTATTCTTGAGACCTGCATTTCCAAATTTTCATCAAAAGTTACGAAGCTAATTGTTTTATGCATAAAAGTAGAACTTATGAAGATTTCGTTGCAAAAAAAAAATACAAAAAAGTCTTCTACTTTTTTTTCTAGAAATTTTTTAAGTTGATCGCTCGAAAATTCTCAAAAATTTAGAAAAAAATTCATAACTCGAAAACCGTGAAAAATCGCGGAACATACATGGGGGTGATTCGGATACCCCACGACACGAGAGACCTAATTTTTTCTTTTGGACGTCAATCTTCCGGCCACCTTGTATTATACGTAGTAAAAACGTTTATTATGTAACTAAAAATTTATGTTGCTATTTATTATAATGTATATTAAGGTCACAACTTCTTTAAGTGTTCGTATATTTTATAAGTAAATGATATTAGGTACAGTGCTTTTTGCGGTTTATCGCATTGTTTAATATTAGGTCCTTACCTATGAAATTACCGTTTTGTATGAAGATTTATTATAAAATTATATTTGTCATACTAACGTTTTTTTCAAATTTCTTAGCATCTATTTAAGTTAACAGTATAAAAATTGTAGGGCAGTGCGTTTGTATCACTAGCTAAATATAGCAGACCTTAAAAGTAGAAAAAACAAGTCCCTTCAAAGTTACAATGTTACAAAAGTTCAATTCGGCTAACAAAAAAAGAAGTCAATTTAAAATAAATGTAAGCCATAAAGATACAAAATTGTTATGACTAAAGCTTAAGAAACAGTCTTAATTGAATGTTTATAATATTATTAACAACTGGTATTGAGTTTTAGAAGTAATACAAATAATAGTAAGTGAGAAAAAAACGTCAAATTCATAGGTAAAGACCCAATATGTTAGTAGTGAGAATATGAAATCGAGCAATAATACTGCAAGTACATTGCTTGTCGTGTAGTGCCTTAGTGTTTCGATGTATTTTGTACGGGGTGTTTTTGATGTTTCATAAGTATTCTGTATTCTGCCAAACGCAGTTTTTGTCGTACATAAATAGGGTCGTATTCGCTGCATACAATGCGGTATTCGAATTCGTTTTTTAAAGCACCAGTGCTCAACAAGAACCAGTGACACTTTTTCGTTCAATCGTTAAAACTACTGGTCAACAACTGGTTTTGACTTTTGCAACAATTAATTACAGAGCAATAGCTTCCCAGCTGTCACCGAGTAAACGTAAGTGGTTGAACACTGGTGCGGTGGTGCCCCCACAATACCACGAATAATACCTCCTTCCACAAATCTAAAACCCTAGTCATTGCGCCCCGTTTATTTAGCTAAATTATAAAAGGCTTGTGAATATCCAAATCATTCCAAAAGTTATATATTTTTTTAGACGTTAAGTGTTAATTTAAGCTTTTTATTGTAAGGTCACAAGTGGAGCTCGTGTAGTTCGTTCCATAGTTTTGTAGCAGAATGTATTTGTGCCATTCTATTAAGATACCCGTAAGTGCCATAGTTTGGCATGTGACTTCGACTGTTGTACTCAGAAACATGATGACATAATGTTAACTTAACATCAGAAAAATATTCATTCTAAAAAAGTATTTAGATCGTGGTAGTTAGATACTTTTTAACAATAAATATACATAAAAATTAAGGCGATGTGGTTCGACAAATTTGCTAATGTTTAGAGCAAAAAGAAAAATATCTGAACGAGTCACGACGCCAATTATTTAATTAATGAATTATAATTCCATGCAATAATTTATTTATTGGTTTATTTAGATTATCACCAGTTGAAAACACATATTTATGTGTTAATGGTACATTAATAATAGAGTTTTTGTATATTAGAAAAATTATGTTATTTGATGTTTCTCAGTGCGTCAGTTGACGTTTTGACTACTAAAGGTTGTTATTGATACATATCTCGTGACTACGTCCGTCCTAATTAATGCGAAAGTTCATATTTTTTCTTCGAAAGTGTTGCTAGTATTAAAATGTTTTGTACCCTTTTTGATGTTAAACATATTTTTATACACCACGTTGATGTATTGTTGTCAAAATGTAACGCTCACACGTTGTGATTGTGACTTGTCGATAAAGAAAAAAACAAATTGAAATATACTCAGGCCCAATTTGATGTGGAACGTTAGTACATAAAGTATTCATAATTATCTTTGTAAATATCTAGTCTCAGTCAGATATTTACTGGTTTTTGAGAAAAAATCACCATTATTTGTGGTTTCAGTACAGTTGGTACAGTACAGTGATCACTTTCCTTAATGCCTCTCGGCAAACTTCGTGTTCCGGCTGTCGTCGGATATTTATTTCGCTCTCAAACGACTTGGAGTATATAGAGTTGCTACTACTCTTGTTACTTATCTATTTTAGAATGGGGGGAATGACTTTTGTGTCATACGTAATTGATTTACGATTTATAATTTTACAGCTCTATATAGTTCACACGGAAATCAAAACGAAACAACAATAAAGTACAAAGCACATCAACCTATACAAAAATTACAAACTTTTTCAATACATTTTCAACGATTTTGTCTATCGGGCCCTGTCAGAATAACAGCGCTTCTGTGTCATTCTGAACATCCATGAATGACACAGCAGCATAAGCTGAGACAGGGCCCTTTAACTTTACACACTACCTACTTATTTTTTTTTTATTTCTCATCTGTTCTATTTTTTCTGTCTATCTGTTTTTTCTTTTTCCCTTTATTGTTGTATAATTGTTAAGTGTGTATGTTAATAAAATTCTATTCTATTCTATTCTATTGAGGAAATTTGACAGTTTGCTGTAGTCTGATGCGTACGTTGTTCTGAATTCAAACTTGTATACATGATAAATCTAATAATTCATGAACATGGAAATTAACATTCGTTTGCATCGGAGAGACACTGGAAAAATTAAGCACTGCAAGGGCGGGCCTAACCCGCTCTTGAAACCAGTATAATATATCGGTCTGGTAGTCGACATTTGCATTAAGAATAGTAAATAATTTGTTTACAATAATTTTACATCGAATTTGGCCTGAATTTATTTGTAGAGTGGAGTTTATTGTGAATGTTCTTTTCCAAATAACGTTTGACGTTGGCAACTAATGATTTCTGCTGGAAACTCGGACTTGCTTCCTTTATTTCTGTGATGTATTGTATACTTTACCTTTAATAATTATTATTGTTTATGTAAAAGACAGGAGTGTTGATTTCTGGTCAGATTATGTTTGGTTAAATTATTGTATGATATAACGTCTTACGTGAAGATTAAGATTTTCTACATAATAATTTATACAATTTTGTAGATTGGTTAAATGTTAGATACGAAAATTGTAACAGCAGGTCTGTTAGACTATTTATTAATATCAATAGTGATTATGTTAAAGTTGTTATAAATGAAGTAAAAGTTAATAAAAATAGCAATTGCTTAAATGCAATTTATTATTTATATGTTTATGTACAAATTATAATATAATGTGTACAGATAGATTTTTCAATCAGGGTCAACGAAGCTATATTGCTTGATACATATTTTAAATCTTTACGTATTTACGAATTTCGGTATCTATACACATGTCAATCGTGTTTTATCTAATCTTTATAGTCATCAAAATTTTAAATAATAGACAAATTATAATAAAGGCCTTCATCATCATCATCTCAGCCAAAAGACGTCCACTACTGGACAAAGGCCACCCCCAAGGATATGAGGGGTATTTGCCGTAATCGCCACGCTTGACAGGCGGGTTGGCGATCGCAGTAAGTTGAGGGTAACCTCAGAGAGATGCTGCTGCCCATCCTAAAGGCCTTGTATCAGGGAAATTATATCCCAATTCCAAGAATGAAACATCTGTATATGTCACTAGTGTACACTGATTTAAAAATGGACCTGTAAAAAATCGTACGGTTTTCTGAAGTTCACGCGAACACTACACATTGAAATAATACAGCTACACAAATCTACACGCGTTCATTTGAATTGCTTTTGACCAGACGATTCGAATCCTTTATGGGGTCTGTGTTATCTTGTGGTGCGAGTAGATCCGAGTTAACTGATAAATTATACTGTATTAAGACCTTTCTACATAATGTTGCTGATAAATATGTTAAAGTTAAAGTCTTTACGTAAGATGCAGCGTGTCTGCTCATGAATGCTGCCACACCAACAGCACTAGGTGGGGCTAGCACGAACCACTAACATATTCGTATCGTAAGGTAAAATAGGAATGTTAGATGGCTATTGATACAGCGCCACGACGTTCGTAAACTGAACTAAAATTGACAGACGTCATTTCATAGATTTTATGACCAGTCCAGGGATTTTGAACCGGTGACCAATTTTCACACTGTCATATCAATTACGTTCTCTTATTTAAAGTCGTTGGTAATTTATTTTTGACACCGGAAATTCTCGAACGCTATATCTTAAGGTGTGCTTCAGAAGGCACATAAAGCTGTTGGTCCCATTAGCAGTCGTTAACGACCACCAGTCCGCACTGGGCCCGCGTGGTGGTTTATGGCCCGTTCTCCCTATCCATCCATGAGGAAGGCTCGTGCCCCAGCTGTGGGGACATATAATGAGCTAGTGATGATATATCTTAATAATGCAAAAAATATAATATTTCATAGTGTATTTCATGTCAGTTTTAATTTTTCCTTTTAAAAAACCGCCTCCCAGAACTTTTTCACTTCGCACTTTAGGTATAACGCTATAGTTACATCGGTGGGCTTGTTACAACAGGCCGACAGTATACAAGAGCTACAAGAGCTACATGATAGAAAGAGACGGTTCGTCACTGTCGCAACCGTCTCTTTAGTCTCGCCTTGTCTTGCGATCTGCGATCAAAATTGAACTTTATTTTGTCGCGGCTAGAATCGCTATTTAGTTTTAGTGTTTGCGAAGTGGCATGTCTCTATCTTTACGTTACGATTTACGATAGAAGTTCGTGCTAGGCCTACTGGGGGGCACACAATAGGCATATTGTGAGTTTCATTTGACATTCGATCACGTTGACGAAAACGAAAATTAGTATAGGATTGAAGCAGGGCCTCCTGGCGACATACGAGTAGAGTTAAAACTTGGCCATACTTCTCGTATTCGTTAACTTGATCGAATAGCGAATGAAGCTCGCTAGGCAGCCTGGTGTGGCGCGCATGAGTGCACGCTACACGCAGTTTGTGATCTGTTGCTTTATATTAGTAAATGATGTGTTGTGTCGTTAGCTGGGCGTTTTATTTTACATCACCAACCTTAAGACGACCTTTTTGTGCCGCTCGGCACATCACTCCAAATTAGTTTTTTTTATTTTTATTGGTTATAGGCAGGCATTTGACTACACCTCACCTGATGTTAAGTGACGGTGCGGTCGAGGATGGAACATGCCTGCCTTGAAATAGCCTATTCACTCTAGCCTTGAAGAGGTCCATATTATACCTTTCAGGGAACACATTCGCAGGCAGCGCGTTCCATTCCCTAGCTGTACGCACTAAGAAAGTTGAACCGAATCGGCTCGTGCGACAAGGTGGCATATCTACAACATAGGGATGGAACTCGCGCCTCGCGCTCCGATAGCGGAAAGTGGATGGTGGGATTAGGTCGTGCAACTCCTTCGCGCACTCCCCGAAATGAATCCTGTAGAAGACCGACAGACGAGCCACCCTACGCCGATGTTCTAGATTTTGCAGCTTGGCGTCTATCAGGGCAGGGTCACCAATGAGTCTCTTAGCTCGTTTTCAATTTTCATTCGAGTCCAAAGCAGCCAAATGGTATTTGGCTGATCCATCCCAAAGGTGGCAGCAGTACTCCATACATGATCGAACTTGTGCTTGATAAAGTTGGAGCAGCTGTTCTGGCGTGAAATACCACATGACCTTAGAGAGAACCCCCAGTTTTTTAGCTGCAGTCTTTGCTTTGGACTCGATGTACTGCCCGAAGTTGAGGTTGGACGAGAGCTCAACACCTAAGAGCTGTAGGCTGTCAGTCATAGCTACAGTCACATTCCGGAAAGTCGGAGCCAGGTGAAATGGGCTCCGTTTAGCTGAGAACAAACAAGCCTGTGTTTTGGCAGCGTTGAATGTGACCAAATTGGCATCGCCCCAATCGGCTACTGCTTGGAGGGCTTCGTTCAAGCGGCTAACCATGGCCTCTCGACAAGAGTCGACATCTTGTCTGCCAGCCCCTGCACTCGACATGTATCTATCCGCAACGGTGTTATCGTCTGCGTACCCAAAGGTACCGGGCACAAGCAGGTCGTTTATATGAAGCAGGAATAGGGTTGCGGATAGAACCGATCCCTGAGGCACACCGGCATCCATAGCCTTTTGGTCCGATGAGTAGCCGTCGAGGACAACGCGTATCGATCTTCCCTTCAGGAAATCAGATATCCAAGCGCAAAAGTTAGCAGGAAGACCAAATGATGGGAGCTTGCTTATAAGGCTCGCGTGCCAAACCCTGTCAAAAAAAAAAACCACTACCCACCTCGTGCTCCAAGCAAATCTGCAGCGGAAGAGACTGGCTACCGAAGAACTCCTGATAGAAGCCCAAAAAAGAAGAGCAACGTATGCACTACTACAAGAACCGTATGTAGGAGCCGGCTCGACTATGAAGGCAAGAGTAGGAGTACGATTGTACCAGAGTGACGGTCAGGACACTGTTAAGGCAGTAATCGCTATCTTTGATCCAGCAATAACAGTGATCCAACACCCCGAACTCACCACCTCTAACATTGTGGTAGTGGAGGTAATGGCCGGCATCGGCACAATTGCATTAGCCAGCTTTTACTGCGAACCCGACCAACCCCTAGACCCCTATCTAAACCATCTTAAGAAGATCGAAGACCTGGGCACCAAGAACGTCATAGTAGGGGGGGACGCAAATGCAAAGAGCACGTGGTGGGGAAGCACGATCATCGACCATAGAGGAGACGACATGGCGGGAACGATCCATGAAATGGGTCTGAACATCTTAAACAGCGGCAACATACCTACCTTCGACACCATCCGAGGAGGTAGACGCTACACCAGCTTTATAGATGTGACGGCGTGTTCGGACAACCTGCTAAGCCACGTTGAAAACTGGCACGTGGACGAGGGTATGACCAGTTCTGACCATAACGGGATAGCCTTCAGAATCACCACACACAAGACTCAAGGCATCGGAATGGAGAGTACTACGTGCATATTTAACACTAGAAAAGCTAATTGGACTAAACTTAAGAGTCATTTAATGAAATTAAAAACAAAAACAAAATAGAAATAGAAATAGTAAATAAAATTAAAGACAAAACAGAAATTGAGAAATTTGCAAATAAATTTAACGAAACAGTAGTAGAAGCATGTGTCCTCTCTATCCCTAAGAAAAAGAACAGATCAAATATAGCCTTACCGTGGTGGTCTGAGGAGCTCGCCGGTATGAAGAGCATGGTCGCCACCAAGAAGCGGAGAGTCCGGAACGCCGCTCCGCATCGGAGAGCCGGAGTAGTTGAAGACTACCTGGAGGAAAAGGGGAGGTATGAAGCCGCTGTCGCCGCAGCCCAGACGTCTTCATGGAAGAAGTTCTGTGAGAAACAAGACCGAGGGAGTATATGGGACGGGATTTACCGAGTCATGACCCGCACCACATCAAGACCGGAAGACCAGGTGCTAATTACAGACGGAGTCGCCTTGTCGGAGAGAAGATCGGCTGAACTTATGGTGATGACCTTCTACCCGGTGGACTCGGAAGAGAGCGACGGCGAGATGCACACTAAAACTAGAGCCAATGCAATGAGTGCAAACATTGAGTCGGATACTGACGTATTCGACCCTCTGTTCACAATGTCAGAGCTAATATCCGCCGTCGACTCGTTTAACCCGAAGAAAGCCCCGGGTAGCGATGGTCTCACTGCAGACATCTGCCGAGCCGCGATCTACGCAGACTCGGATCTCTACCTGGCCACCATTAATAAGTGTCTAGAGCTCGGTTCTTTTCCGGCGGTTTGGAAGCGGGCCACTGTCGTAATACTAAGAAAACCGGGGAAGGAAACATATAGGGAACCAAAGTCCTATCGACCTATTGGCCTTCTGCCCGTCCTCGGCAAGATTTATGAGAAAATGTTAGTTAGGAGATTAAAGTATCACCTCTTGCCCAATATGAGCCGTCACCAATACGGCTTTATGCCACAGAGAAGCACCGAAGACTCCCTCTATGTCCTCATGAACGTAATAAAGACAAACTTAAAACGTAAAAAGATTATAACATTGGTTTCACTTGACATAGGGGGAGCCTTCGACAGTGCGTGGTGGCCGGCAATTAAGGTCCGACTCGCTGAAGAAAAATGCCCATTAAATCTGCGAAGAGTTCTCGCAGATTATATGAGCGATAGGAGGGTCCACGTACGCTACGCTGGTGAAGAAGTGGGGAGGGAGACGACAAAAGGGTGCGTCCAAGGGTCCATCGCGGGACCCATTTTATGGAACCTGCTCTTGGACCCTCTGTTGAAGGACTTGGAGAAAAGACAGGTCATAGCCCAAGCCTTCGCAGATGACGTCATCCTTGTCTTCGTTGGGGGGACCGGGAGAGAGATCGAAGACGCGGCGAATCCGATCCTTGCACTTGTTGAGGAGTGGGGTGTCGTAAACAAGCTGAAGTTTGCAGCTTATAAAACGAACAGCTTAACAATTACCAAAAAGTTGAAGTACGACACTCCTCGCCTCAACATGAACGGAAAAGCGATTCAGAGCCGCGATGAGATCAAACTCCTGGGCCTCACCATCGACTCCAAACTCACTTTTAACCAACATGTGGCAAATGTGTGCAAGAAAGCGGCAGGTATTTTCAATCATCTTTCAAGGGCCGCTAAGGTGAACTGGGGATTGAACCCGGAGGTGGTAAGATCCATTTACATGGCCGCCGTGGAACCCGTTGTGACCTACTCAGCTGCGGCCTGGTCCTCAGCCGCGGATAAGCTCACAACGCGTAAGCAGCTGGGAGCGTTGCAACGAGGAAATGCAAAGTAAAATATGTCCCAAAAAGGGAACTGTATTGCTAGAATAAAAGATAGTTATAATGGACATTAGCCAAAACGTGTAAACTCCTTATTTCCCACTTTAAATAAAACTACAGGCTGAATAACTTATTTACCTGCGACGCTGTAATAAAATAAGAGGTCAAAATAAAGACAAAATAGAGAATAGTATAGGATATAGGATAGAATAGAATAGAATAGGCAGAACACCCACTGCCCAAGAATGAAAGATGAAGGATGAAGTATGAAGTATGCGGTACGAAAGTGCGAGAGGAAAAACAGATAGAACTTGAATGAAAGAGAATTAGATTTAAATTAGCTCCGATTATGTTGGAGGAGGAAGTATTAAAAAAAAAAAAAAAAAAAAAACCCTGTAAAGGCCTTTGAGATATCGAGGGACACCGCAAGGGCCTCTCCGTATTTCTCAATGGCCTCACTCCATAGATGTGTGGCATATATTAGAAGGTCCCCAGTTGAGCGGCCTCGGCGGAATCCATATTGGCGGTCGCTGAGGAGATCGTTACCTTCCAAATGAGCCAGGAGTTTATTATTCAGTGCACGTTCCATAATCTTACAGAGTATGGACGTGACTGAGATGGGTCGATAATTAGCAGGGTCAGCTCGACTGCCTTTCTTGGGCACGGGTTGCACGTTAGCAAGCTTCCATGACTCCGGTACAATGCCTGTTTCAAGTGAGAGGCGGTACAGGCGTGTGAGGGGTGGAGACAACTCGGGAGCACATGAACGCAGAACTATTGCTGGTATGCCATCAGGTCCGTTCGCCTTATTCACGTCCAGGGTCTGCAGGATTTTTAGGATCTCTTTCTGGTGAATGCGCATTTCAGCCATAGAGCAGTCAGCACGAGATGAGATTGGTAGAGTTTTCCCAGCAGAGTCTAGACGCGAATTCTCCACAAAAAGAGAGACAAATAAATTTGCTTTCTCTTCCGCAGAGTGGGCAAGAGAACCGTCAGGCTTCGGCAATGGTGGTAGGGATGGCCGACTGAAATTGGATTCGACCGCTTTTGCCAGGGACCAAAAAACCTTACTACCTGGGGGGTAAGTAAGGCTAATTTAGCCCCGATCCGGCTTATGTGGTTGAATCGAGCTCTGCGTAGTGTCCTTTTACACGACTTGGCGGCTTGGTTAAACGCTCTCTTCAGAAAACGAGTATTCGAAGACTTGCGTGCTCGAGCTTCAGCCCATGCGGAATAAGCAGACAATTTCAGCGCCTCAGCACTACGACAGTCAGCATTAAACCACGGGCGAGCTTTGCCATGTGATGTTACGTCCGAGTACGGTATAAAATACTCCATACCCTGCCGTATCACCGCGGTAACGGCTTCAGCACAGCTCGTCGGATCTCCTAAATTGAAGCAAACCCTCCGCCAAGGGTAGGACGAGAAAAAGTGACGCATTTCATCCCAATCTGCTGACCTGTATCGCCACACCCGTCTTGGGCCACAAGGGCAATTTTCAGGTGGGGAATAAACGGATACAGATTTAACCAGACAATGATCAGAAGTACCCAGTGGAGCAGAAACTGTTACTGAGTATTTGTCTGGATCTGTGGTCAGCAGAAGGTCCAAGCAATTGGCAGTGTGTGAGTCGACATCCGGCACTCTCGTCGCACAGTTTACAAGCTGAGTGAGATCTAGTGACAATGCTAATTTACGCACCTCTCTCCCAGCATGATCGGTCAGCTGGTATGGGAACAGCCACTCTTGATGGTGGGCATTAAAGGCATTAAAGTAAAATTGGATGGATTTTGGAATGTTTGGAATCCAAACAAGTAGATATAATATGTAGTGACCGAACGAAGATTCGGCTTCGGCCAACAATGTCTCAGTGGAAAAAGTCTAGTTTCGGTTTCGACCATATAGCGGCCGAAACTGTAGTGTTCGTGAACTCATATGGTATTAACATGTTTACTATTTTAGTTCATGTTAAATTATTTATTTATAAAAAAAATAAGTATTGTTCAAAAATATGTTGGCAACACTGCATACAAATACGACCTCCATGGTCGAGTGGCTTGCACACCGGTTTTCATGGTGTTGCCATCTCTGAGGTCCAGGGTTCGATCCCCGGTCGGATCAATTTAGGAATACCTGTTTTTCTAAATTGTTTCAAATCTGGGTGTTTTCTATGTATAATAAGTATGTATTTAAGTATATTATGTATGTTTATCCGTTGTCTAGTTAACCATTTCTCAAGTTCCTTAATGTGTTTTCAGCAGTCAACGTGTTAAGGAAGCTTTTCTTGGGGCTAGATAATTTGTGTGAGTGTGGGAAACATTTATTTATTTATTTAAATAGCAGTGAAATTATACTGGGTCGAATACTGGGGAAAATGCTCTCAGCTAAGCATTTTGTTTAGGTACACGCCAGCACATCTACCTTCCTTCAAGAAATGTTCAACCATATTCCGTAGAATTAAAGTTCAAAATCCATTGAGGAAATTTGAAGTTTGTGGTAGTGTAATGTGGACGCTTGTGTACTAAATAAATGTCGTTGGCGAAGGTAAGTGAAAGGCATAATTGAAATATATTACTTTAATAAACACATTGTAATTACATCTTATATTCTATTAGTAATACTTGCACACTACACACTGTATGTTCAATATAAGGAGGCTTGCACAAACAACACCAAGATCTCCCGCCCAGAGTAGACTTACGAACCGATGGCATAATGACGTTCATAAGAGCTATTAGTAGCCTAAACTGAATAAGTGATTTTGAATTTTGAAAACTACGATTTACGGTAATTAGCCATTTCGACATCTTTCAATAGCCATACGATAAGCAAATTTTGAAGAAACTTACTAGGTATGCTTAAAAGCAAAACAGAAATATTGACAGTTAATAAAAACATTTGACAAAAAGGTTTTGTCAACTAATTATATGCGTAATTACGGATATTTAGACTGTTAGGTAGGTACATTTTGTTGCGAAATAATTTTAATTTGGAATGTGAAATTTTTCCACGACCGGGGTTCGAACCGAGTAAGGTGCGCTTCCAATCGTTTTAGCCACGATAGCGTATTTGGAAGTGCACCTGCCCAGGTTTTATGTTTAGCGGGTGCAGGTTCTAATCGCCAAAAATAATATGAAATCTTAATCTCATAGATTAGCATAACAAAATACCGAAATGTTAAGCGGCTCATTAAGTAATGATGTGGGACTTTACTGAGCACTTTCGTAGAAACTTCTAAAAAGATTTTGAAAATTACAACTGCTCGTCATGCAAGCCATCCTTACAATGATTTCTAATGAAAAGTTAAGTACATTTATAGTAGTAGTGCTTTACATTTGCTATCTAAACAGCGCAAAGTTTGTTTTACAAAAAGCCTTTAAAATAATAAAAGCAAAACAATTTTTTCTTTATCAATCATCGACCGACGACGTATTCAGAACAAATGTACAAAAATACCGTACTTATATCTATGCGATTCTATCTGTAGTTCGAAGTTTACATACTATTTCTAACAATTTTCCTTTATCAAATATAGTCTATCTATAGCATCTTAACTATAGGAACAATTTGGGTTTAAACAATCTAATGTCTGTTCCATTATCTTTATCTAAGAGCTGCTTTGCTTTTTTTTGCTGTATTGCAGACATAACGACATAGTTTAGTAATCTATGCAGTGTATTGAAGTACGTGCGCATATTTTCTGGTCTGGCTAAAATTTCATCATCATCAGCTCATTTTATGTCCCCACTGCTGGGGCACGAGCCTTCTCAATGGATGGATAGGGAGAACGGGCCATTATCCATCACGCGGGCCTAGTGCGGATTGGTGGTTGTTAACGACTGCTAATACAGCGGGACCAACGGCTTTACGTGCCTTCCGAAGCACGGAGGAGCTCGAGATTTTAATTTTTTTGGTCACCAATCCGATTACCGGCCTTTGCGAAAGCCTCAGCACTCGCAGACCGGCGTTAACCACTGTGCCATCGAGCTTCTCATTAAGTAACAGAAATAGGTTGGTTAAGGTTTTAAATTAACAAATCAAATCCAATCAATTTATTATAAACGCGAAAGTTTGTAAGTATGGATGGATGTTTGTTACTCTTTCACGTAAAAACTACTGAATGGATTTGGATGAAGTTCGGCATACAGATAGTTTATAACCTGGATTAACACATAGTATACTTTTTATCCCGATATTCCCACGGGAACGGGAACCACGCGGGTGAAACCGCGAGCGGCCGCTAGAAATTTATATAGGTTCTATTAAGTATGTGTAACATACTCTACAGTATGTTACACATACTTAATAGAACCTATATATTGGAAAATGCACACAAACAGTAGTAGGGAACCATTTATCGACCCTTTTTCTTTATACAATAAAAATAGGGGTCAGTAACTGGTTTTGACTTTAGCACTATTTGACAGACCACTAAGCTGGAATTCAGTAAAAATTCAAATATTTTTTTTAATTTGGGAACTAAGTAGTTCTAGATTATATTTGGGTGGATAATTTTATGTCCGCATAAATGGCATGTCCTGAAATTGTGCGCTAACTTATAGATAACTTATGAGAAAGATTTGAAACAGACTCTAAAATTAATAATAAACTTATACATTTCAATTGCTGATAATTTATCATACTCCTAGTTACATTCTAATAACGTTAACATTTGATTATCATTTCCATATGCATTAAAATGAAAGAGAAATAACATATTAAACATTTCTTTATTTTATATATTACTCTTAATAATCGAATTAAATCAGTCATTCGATTGTCATAATTATACACTACTTACTTGAAATAAATTTAAGTAGTTATTTCATTGATTACAACATAATGTCCATAAATTCCCTTTCATTGGCTGTGCATGTGAAAAATGTATATAAGTATCTTATATGATACAGATAACGACGTATAACATGCAATATTTTTTATGAGTTCTAAGTGCCTAGTGTGAGTTAGTTTTGTTAACGAAAACAAGAAATTGTCTGGCAAAATGTTATCTCGCCTCGTTTGTCACACAGGAGGCGCTGCTTAAATGCCATACGCATTTTCGTTTTCGGTAACGTGATCAACGGTTAATGTAACTCGCACTAGGGTCTGCCTTGCCTTGAAAACCTTGTCAGGTGCCTAATCTTAAATATTTAAATTAACTACCGAAAATATCATTCAACATGAAATAAAGAAAACCCGCCAATAGTCGTAGGTTCGTGTCTCGAAGGCAGTATCTTTTTTAAACGTCATAACATTTTCTATATTATTTAGACATCGTTAATGCAAATATAACTTTTCAATATTTTTAATTATAATTAAATTAACTATCTTAAATATGTATGTACAAAATCAAGAAGATAAATGCATTAATGTTAATTAACATGCGTATATACATGATCATAAATAATGATAATTCCAGCATTCTGAGATATCACAAATATGTGCTAAGAATTTTGTCAGTAACATTAAACTTTAATTAAATAATCGAGCCATTTTATAACAATTAAATATATTGATATCTATGATTCAACAAAATAATGAATATATATACCTACACCATTCTTCTTGATATTTAAATTCATAAAAGTCATAATACCTACAGTATAAATATTTTACTAAAATGAGTGACTCGATGTCACCTACGTATTTTCTTTCGCTTTTGTCACGATGTTTACACCTATCATCAGAGTTATGATTTAGTTTCTGATTTACTTTAATTAAATGTATGACTAAAAAGAAGTAATAATTACTCTTACTGTGTTTCTTGCTACTTCTCCGCATTTTTGAATTTCACCGGTGATCTCGACATGAAATTGACGACAAGAAATATACGCTCTGGCTGACAATGTCTAGTCTCCTACAATGTCCAATATGCTAAAGAGTCCAGTGTCCTACTACGTCCAGTCTCACAACGCCCAGAGTATAAAATATAATATTCTTTGCATAAATTACAATTTGATTGTTATGATACATACCTTATGTACTATTCAAAAATGTTTGATGTCAAATATAAGTTACCAATAACTTTGAATAAGAGAAAAATTTGCACTCGTAATTGCTATCACAGCGTGAGAATAAGTCACCGGTTCAAAAATTCTGATGGAGAAGAAGACAAACATGGCGGTTTAAAAGCTGTCATGTGTCAAAGTGCATATCAGTGGTCCGGTTCGCGAGCGGACGAGTATGCCCCGTCTCGCCTCACGTAGCGCTGCTCTATGAATTTACGTGAAGCAGCCGTGCGCCTACTTAACGCAGCAGACGCCCTTGGTGGTTCCTATCCTGTCTTCAAATCCGGTCACATGCACCCACAAGTCTCCACCACCATGTTAGGCAGGGTCTTCTGCGTGACCGTGTTGTTGGAGTCCACGTACAGCAGCTGCAGCGAGCTGAACGTGGTCGGGGCGCAGCACGGATTGAACTCAATCCGCTTCTCGTTTGACACCGTGTAGAAGTATTTCTGTAGCAAACATAAATAACTATATTTTTCACTGATATATAAGAATATCAAGATCGGATGTTAAAGTCGAAGCTATCAATTGAGGCACCTTTGGCTTACAAGAGCCACGATAGCATCATGGGAAGTGCACCTGACCCGGTACCGATTCAGTTGACGCTAGGCTTTTTTACAGTCAGCCCGGCTAGCTTCCACCGTTCTCCTTACCATCACTTAACATCAGGTGAAATTAAGGTTAAGTATTGTAGTGGCAGACTTTTCCGTTAAGGTGGTGGTCTCCATACCATAAGTGAAGACAGGCAGGACACACTGGTTGAAGACCTTCGATTTGAGATGTGGTCGACGTGGTCGAAGAAATAGAGCGGAGAAAGTGGAGATGGGCAGGACACATTGCCAGAATGAACCACAGCCGGTGGGCGAGAAGATCGCTAGCACCCGCGCCAGAGGTCGACCGCCCAAGAGATGGACGGATGATATCCGGCAGCAAGCTGGCACCAACTGGATGCGTGTGGCAGCAGACCGTCAAGAGTGGAGAAGCAGAGAGGAGGACTATGTCCGAAGACGGACGCTACAAGGGCTGCATTGCAATAGATAGATAGATATCGTAGGTAGATTGTACTGCCGCACAATTTATGAACGCAGTAAGTACAACTTACTAAGTTTGTGTTGTGATATTTGAGGTGCAGACATTACGATCTATTTTCTCGAAACTGTTCTTTACGGCGTTCATAAATTTGGTCGGCAGTGTAGTGCCACCAGTGTTCGACACAGTGACCCAGTGTTCGACATCAGAGTGCCAAGTGCGAGTTTCATTCGCCAATCGTTAACGTTAACGAAAACGAGAATTTGTATTATTTGTATGGCAAAATTTTAACTCCTCTCGTATGTCGCCAGGAGGCGCTGCTTCAATGCCATACTAATTTTCGTTTTCGTAAACGTAATCGGATGAATACGGATAGTAAACAAAACTCACACTAGGCACCCAGCTTTCATCGCCAAAAGAAAATATATAATTTCATATAAATTTTACTCGATGATAGAAGCAGCTAAGACAAAAACCAGTTGGTCACCCCTATTTTTAGTATAGAAGGACAAAACTGTCGATCACTGTTTCCTGTTAAACATTGGATGCTATTACCACACTTACTTAGTAGTAATAGCGGCCCGTCCCGGCTTCTCACGGGTGGACATTTCTTTTTTTAATATAGCCTATTTTACTCAGCGCTAATGTAGCATTGTAATGGTGAAAGAATTTTTTAAATCGGTCCAGTAGTTTATGAGTTTATTTGTTGCAACATACAAAAATACAAAGCTTTCCTCTTTATAACCTTTATCTATATTAATATTATAAAGCTGAAGAGTTTGTTTGTTAGAACGCGCTAATCTCAGGAACTACTATTTCGAATTGAAAATTTCTTTTTGTGTGGGATAGTCCATTTATCGAGGAAGATTTTAGGCTATATAACTTCACGCTGCGACCAATAGGAGCGAAGGATCAGTAAAAAATGTTGCAAAAACGGGAACAAGAGCCTAAAAAATTAAAAGTGCTGCCGAAACTCACTATTCCACGCGGACGAAGTCGCGAGCACAGCTAGTATACAATATAAATCTTCTGTGCGTGTGTATGTTATTGAAGTCCTTCTAAACGGCTGGATCGATTTGGATGAAATTTTCTGTGTGTGTTCAAGTGAATTCGAGAATGGTTTAGATTTACAATTGGACCCGGTAGGTGGCGCTGCTATAGGGATCCATTATGGGATACGGGTGTTATTAGGCGAACGAAGGATTTGTTTGTTTTGTTGTTATGGAAACTGTCCTGTCAAAGCGGTACGAAGTCCGCCGGTCAGCTAGTATTAGTATAGATTAATAATATAAAAAGCACAGTGACCGCCACGCCATCCGACAAAATACGACGACCTACTCCTTCTTCAAGTGGTAAAATGCTCACCCGAATAATGTTGTGATGGTAACTGTTGTCGGTCATGGTGACGGCGGAGATGGGTGCGCACGTGCCCTTGCAGAAGTACGCGTGGTAGCCCGCCGGCCGGATGATCCAGTCGTCCCAGCCCAGCTCCTGGAAATGAACAACACGTTAATTAAGGCAATGGACGGTGTTGTTTTAAAACAGATCTGTATGAGCCCTATGTTAGATCCCATTTAAAACTTTTAGCAGATAAGCCCTATCTTTTTTCACTGCTTATAATGAGATCCTCACCATCTCCCCCCTTTTTATACAGTAGAAAATGCTTTTTATGCATAACACTGTTCCCGGGAACACGCAAATGGTTAATATGTGGAACCATCCTCCGAATCCCTCAAGAAGGGAGGAATATAATAAAAATTCCTGCACTTCCTCCCGCGTGCCGAACTGAGGGCCTTAAGAGGCGCCTTCGGGTCTTTCCGAATCTCCCGGTCCGATCCCAACCCCTCGGAGAATCTAGCAGGGAAACGGACACTCTTGCGTGACGCCGCCCCTTCTTGAGTCCCTCTGTTCGATCACCACGGCTTAAGAAAGCTATAGTCTCTCGCCACCACTGTGGTGGGCATGTGGCCTGTGCCCACCAGAGCCCGGTTACACTGTTAAGGCCATAGGAGGGTAGCAGCAATCTCTTTCAAAACAAAACCCTCACCTTGAAGCTGACGTAGAGGTGTTCCCGGCAGCACTCGCTGGTGTTGGCCCCACACTCTAGCGCGCGGCCCCTCCGCCTCTTGCCCGCGTACTTGGTGTACAGCACCAGGAACGGCCGGTGCTTCTTCTGGAACGAGATCGGCGCCCGCCGCAGCTGTAAAGAACACTATTATTAGTAAACAAACCACTGAGATGGTCATCTTATTTGACCTGTAAATTGTCTGCTTGACTGTACTGAAGGTAGAGAAATGTCAAATTATAGTATGAAATTTGAACTGTTGAACTTTTTATTTATATATTAACAATTTTTGATGTGTAACATCTTTTCTCTCGCTTTCTTGCAATTTGTGGGAGTGATTTCGTGAAATGGGGCGGAAGTGTGTGATGTGTAACATCTTTCCTCTGTGACGGAAGTGTGTAACAGGAAGTCGGGGAAGCGCGCGAGCGCGCCATTTGATTTGACGAATGAGCGCGCGGTATTGCATTACTCCTAGTGTCAATTAAAATACAATTTTCATTAAAAAGAATTATTATTTATATGAAAAACCATTTCAAATAATACCTGACCCATTTTTTTCAGAATATAATGTTAAAATTGGTTAATACTAAGGTGAGATGTCAAATGTTACACATCATATGCTACTACTGTAACGCTCGCTCGCTTGTTTATATAGACGACTGCTTCTACTTTATGCTTATGCTGCTCCTTCACAGATGGTTAGTGGTACTCTCTCCTCGTGCCAGCAGTATAATCTGTGTCTGTAGGCTTTATGGTCAATTAGATAAGCAATTACCAATGTTCACCCCAGCAGCGACTCACCAGACGAATAATGCTGTGAGTAGGGCTGGAGACAACCGGGATTCGGGAGACGAGGGACTTAGGCTTAAACTCCTTAAGGAGTTGTAGTGGGTATCCCTCTTTCTCCCGGAGTCCAGAACGGCGACGAAGCGGCAGTCGGGAGGAGAGTCGCCTTACAACCAGTGGGCTTTCCCAGTCCCGCTGGTATTCGTAGTATCTGTAATTGTATTTTTTAAAGTGAGCAAATACAAGACAGTTAAGCTAACCTGGCAAGTTCTGCAGGCGACGTGGAGCGTGTGCCTGGTCTCCCGGCCCTCGAGCCACACGCGCACGGCCCAGGCCAGCTCGACGCGCACCCAGCCTTCGCCGATGCTGGTCTCTTTGATGGCAATCGGTTTGGTCTTCTTAAACTGCTGCTGGCTGTCCCAGTGGGCGGCCTCCGAGATCACGAACGTTTGGTTGTACTCGTCCAATGGATCGCGTTCCTGAATTTGGAAAAAGAGGTTTGATAGGTAAGTGGTTTGTGGGAAGCATAAAAATACCGTAGCTTTTAATCTATGATTTCTAAATATTTTGAACTATTCACAAGATTTTTCAGAATATTTATCACTGTGATCCAGTAGTTAATTATTCGATAGTTAGTACACCTACAATCAGCTAAGAAGGATGCCAAGCTTTTCCTCGTGGTATGAAATGAAATAAAATAATCAAAGAAATAGAAATAGAAATATATTTATTGCTTATTAAGTGTATATAAAGATCTTATTCTAGGTAAAATGTAGGTGGCTTATAAACTTAATTACCCTTTTCAGGTATTGCAATTCACTTAAATTAATATTAACAATTCAAATTATGAAAAATAGGGGTTAAAATATTCTGTTAAATTATAGAAGGCTTTTCCCATCAACCAGGTTTTTAATCTGATTTAAAAAAATTTGGAGTTTAATCCTTTCAGTTCTAAGGGTAGATGATTAAAAACTTTATGTGCAGCATTTGAACCAGCCGTTCCTAATTGCTTAAATGCCTTGGCGACTATTTAAGTAAATGCCTCTTTCCATTTGCCAAAATTGTAATAGTCGACCTCTTCATCTTCCTCTTAATATTCCTCCGTGCTTCGGAACTTTCGTAAAGCCGTTGGTCCTAGCTGCATGTCGCAGTCGTTAACAGCACCGCACCGCACTGGGCCGCGTAGTGGTTTTTGGCCCGTCTCTGTTTTGTTTTACATCCATAGGGAAGGCTCGTGCACCAGAAGTGGGTACATAAAATGAGCTGTTTGACCAAATGACTGTCTCGACTCACCTTATAGAACCACAGTTCCACCACGGTCACCTCCTCCGGCTCCACGTCTGGTGGTAGCTCAAACTGCATGCACTTGAACGGATACCTCCCGGAAGTTAGGCAGCCTCCTGAAATAAACCAAAATTTAAGGTTTTTAAAATGCTATCAATCTTTAAATAAAGTGTCTCTCTATGAGGGAGGGAGGGAGGACATTTTTCAATTTGTGACGTTCTAAAAGAAAGGGTTAAGATAAGTTTAAGTTTTAAGTTAGGTTAAGATAAGTTTCTTGCCGGTTTAATACAGTTATTTTTTGGTATGTCGCATAAACTAATGTGAAAACAAAACATAACATAGTTTAGAAAGGTCAACTAAGGCAGGATTTGAAAAACATATTGATCAGTTGACATATTGTACAAAAAATCGGTAAATATGAAAAGGAACTGCGTATAAATACACGGATGCGATGTTGACACATAGCTTTAAAAATACGGTACAGCATCGGCGGGACGTTATCTGTGGCCCTGGGGGCACGCCTCGGTCCAATTAGTGGGGTCGCGGTAGTCCCACACGAATATCTCACGCTTATCTCACAAAACATGGAGGCTGCAGAAGGAAAGCTTCGAACAAAAGCTTTTTTTGAGAGAATTTACTGATTGCCACTTGACATTTTCAGTTTCACCGGGCTTTTTTGGGGGCGGCGAGAAACTTAAAGGGTTCCTCAAGCCGTGTAAAACGAAGCAGCGTCAGTGGCGGTAGCCAAAGTAACATTAAGAAAACGATAGCGAAGTTCGAAAAGAATAAAATGTATGGGACTGACATAAGATTGACCACGTGATTTAGCGCGGCTTATGTCAATCCCATACATTTTATTCTTTTCGAACTTCGCTATCGTTTTCTTAATGTTACTTTGGCTAAGCCTACTGGTTTTCTAGAGGGAACGGCATCACGCACTAGTGCGAATCCCCGAGCCCTACTAGATTCTCCGGGGGGTTCGGGTCGGATCGGGAGCGTAACAACTATCGGGTGCAATTGTGAATCGAAACCTCCCAGAGACCCACTCAAACACACACAAAAAATTCAGAGCTCAGAGATATACACACGTATTGAATGTAACAGAAATATAGCTGTCACATGCTGCCACAAATAAATAATAAGACAATCATAAAATAATATTAACAATAATAGTAATAATAATGATATTTAACTAATACCTTAAAAGCTTTTATTAGTAAGTATGCACTATTTATGCTTAGAGCATTAAACCGATGCTTTAAGTATTTATGTGATTAATTTATTAAATGCAATTTTATTTAATTTAATAATGCAATGTGTGTTAAACTTGCTCGAATTATCACGATTGTACTGTAATATAATTTGTTTTTTAATAACTAAGCACCCACCTATGTAAAATACCAGACTTGCAACACCTTTTAAACAGGGTCCATGTACCTATTATTAAGATTTTAGCCCTAAGTCTAATGTCTAATTGTTTGTAGCACATGTAGCTACAAACAATTAGACACCGATTGCAGTACAAGGCGGTGCTCTCGAAGTTGTTAAGGAATATGTCTACCTCGAGCAGAGTTTGCAATTGGGTTTCTACCCAACTTTGAGAAAGAGGCTAATAGAAGGATACAGCTAGGCTGGGCAGCATATGGGAAATTACCTTGGGTCTTTACGTCGCCTATTCCACAAAGTCTAAAGACGAAAGTCTTCAATCAGTGCGTCCTACCGGTCTTCGCAAGGTGGCTGGCAAGAGCTGGATGAGAGTAGCCGCGGATCGTGCTCGGTGGCGTGCACTTGGAGAGGCCTATGTCCAGCAGTGGATTAGTATAGGCTGATGATGATGATGATGATGACATGTGCTTTATATAAATAAATAAAATAAACAACCCGAGAGCGCCTCTAAACCTCATCCACACGCTTGCGGTGGACGAGGGCCTTGCCGCGAAGCTCGCGTTCTCAAAGGGAGCGGGTCGAAGTATTTTTTGGAAAGAGATTGTATGATCGTTTTTATTTGCGTACTCTTTACTAATTTGATAGTAACCTTTTCTATTACAAGGGGTTAATATATTTTTCAGCTTATTAATATTTTCTAAATCGATTTGGCAAATCCACAGAAGAGATATGCAAAGCATTACACTTATTAGATTACATCTACAGTATTTTTTGTCTGACAATAAATAAATACCTTTATATCATTTGAAGATTGGTAATCAGTACACAATAGTTTTATTTTTTTACATTAGCGTATATCATACTTATTTATATATTTAAAAGTTTCACCTGCTTTAGTGATTTTATGAACGCGCGCTTAACCTTCCTTGTACATTTAACTCCCAACTGATATCATTATAGTTATTGCTGATACGAGCGTAAACATCAACACGCGGCCGGCGCGTGATCCGCAACGGACAACGTAAAAAAAATTATCCATTTAATTATTCATTTACTGAAAACGGAGCAGATACCGAAGGAATGATGGACTCATTAAAAAAACTATTTATACGATAACGTCGAGAGTAAACAATGTCAGAACTGATATTGCTTGTAACTTTGTATACCTAGTGAATGCCTGGAAGTCCGTTGTCATTGCTACACACGTCGCTTATATGCCTAATAGGTACTGCATGCCTTTTCAATATTCGATCGACTTAAGGTAGCGTCACGCCATCTATCGGTAAACTTGTTGAACTAGCTTGACACTTGCAGCGCCATCTAGTGTGGAAGTTGTAAAATTTGAAGCAGAATAAGGATAATACTCAATTCAAGAATGCAAGCTAGGCGGCATTAGTTTTGAACCTTCTTTTCAATCATGTGACATGTCCAATCGATTTCGATACCGTCTGTTGTTCTAACAGCTGTGTTTCATAAACAAGTGACAATCATGAATCACCGCAAATATTATGGTAGTATATTTTGTCACACTGTACGTTATAAAAAATGTTTTCACCAATTCAGTAAGCAATGGAAAACACTGACGATAATACAATCAATACCAATTAAAGAGTAAACGCTCTTTAATTAATTCATCTGTCAAAAATCACTTAATTGGTAGCACGACAACATGTCAAGGGAAGCTTATCGACTCTTGTCACATGTGACAAATTAGTTTTAAAAATAGTGGAGGTCAAACAATATCTCAGACGTTTGGCCCCAAACCACTACAAGGAAACGTGCTCCAACCATGGAGTTGTAAAAAAAAAAGATTTCATTGTTTTAGATTAGTGAGTGTTGTAAGATTTCAAATAGGCTAATGACTCTATCTGATGTTAAGGGTGCGCCGTCCGTAAGTGACAAGTGTCATATATTTTATCTGAAATGTCTTTGTCCATATTTATTTGATGCCGCGCGGCCATACTAATTTTGTGTGGGGAATTTAACGTGTTAATTTGAAAAATAATAATTTAAAAAACCGCTCGATAAATCGAAAATGTGAGACAGACGATTTGTAGTTAAGATATTAAGATAAATAAATAAATAAATGTTTCCCACACTCACACCAATTATCTAGCCCAAGAGAAGCTTCGTTATGAAACTCGTTATATGGTTACTAGACAACGGATAAACATACTTAAAATACTTAAATACATACTTATTATACATAGAAAACACCCAGATCCAAGACAATTTAGAAAAACAATAATTTATAAATTGACCCGACCGGGGATCGAACCCGGGAGCTCAGAGATGGCGACTCCATGAAAACCGGTGTACAAACCACTCGACCAAGGAGGTCGTCAAGATAAACTATAAGATATCAACTAGACGCCGCCACTCGTTTTCATGATTTTTGCCCAACTTTAAATGATATTGTAGAAAAACCTATAGTGTGTTATGAATTTATGGGTCGGCCTAATTGTAAACAAATTCCCTGTGATACTAAATATATATTTTGTTTATGTAATAAGATATTTTTTCATCATATATATCATTTAACCGTTGCTACACTTATGGCTTTTTTTGGTCGGCGCACCCTTAAGAGGAAGCAAAGTCCAGATGCGAGGACAGCCAGTGGAGCAGATTGTGCCTCACTTGCCCAGTAGGCTTAGCCAAAGTAACATTAAGAAAACGATAGCGAAGTTCGAAAATAATAAAATGCATGGGATTGACATAACCAGCGCTAAATCACGTGATCAATCTTATGTTACTTTGGCTACCGCCACTGGTCCTCACCTTGCCGTCCTGCAAGTTTATTACCGATCTTTAAGAGCGTTTACGCCAATGAAAAAAAAAACATAACTAGTAATTAGAGATAGAAAATCAAATTATGCTCAACAAACTATCTGAATGAAGTAGTTTAGCATTTTTACGTCACCTAATGAACACCTCACATGTTATGGTTTAGTTAAATATAATATAATATGACGTTATAGTTAAAAGTGGCCGTAACGTCTTATTTAACTAAACCATAACATAGGAGGTGTTCATTAGGTGACGTAAAAATGCTAAATTACTTCATTCAAATAGTTTGTTGAGCATAATTTGATTTTCTATCTCTAATTACTAGATATGTTTTTTTTTTCATTAGTGGCGCTGGTGTGCGGCGTAAACGCTCTTAAGAGGAAGCAAAGTCCAGATGCGAGGACAGCCAGTGGAGCAGATTGTGCCTCACTTGCCCAGTAGGCTTAGCCAAAGTGACATTAAAAAAACGATAGCGAAGTTCGATAAGAATAAAATGTATGGGATTGACATAAGCCGCGCTAAATCACGTGGTCAATCTTATGTTACTTTGGCTACCGCCACTGGTCCTCACCTTGCCGTCCTGCAAGTTTATTACCAATCTTTAAGTGACAGTCGCTACGACAAATACGATTATAATGATTAATGATTATAATCCAATTGCGTTAATGAAAAAGAAAATTAGTATGGCATTGAAGCAGCGCCTCCTGGCGACAAACGAGAACAGTTATAAATTCTGCTCGTTTTCGTTAACGTGATCGAAATTGCAAATAGCTCGCATTAGGCACCCTGACCAGTTCACGACACAGGTTTGGTAGCAAGAAATTGTTTCATTACAATATCTAGTATTCAATATTCATATATTTATAAAATACAGTGAAAAAATTAAATGCCTACCCGACTTAGCCAGGGATCGAACCTGGGTCTTCCGCAATCCGAGTGGCTGCACTCAATTATGCTACCGGGAAGCCTCCCGGCAGCATAATGGTCAATAATAATGGTTAATTTTTTCACTGTACTTTATAAACATTTAATTTAGCTTTAGTGCAGCAATTAGCACTTAAAAATAAAAAGTAAAATTTCAATACTTATGCTAACTTAGGACCTTCGGATATCGGGTCGAGTGCTTTGCCAATCGGCCACCGCACCGTGGCGTCGTCGCAAGCTGGTTTACAATATATGTATAAATTGCAGTATTAAAATAGTATGCATGCTTTTGTTAATAAGGTTCTACCAGCATTTTTTACATATTGTTTTATCCGGAAGTTTTGATAGATCTTCATCTCTCAAGGCTGAAGTTGGTAGCGCACTTCACCCGGAATCCATAACAACTTAGTTGAGGATTCCGGAAAACTTTTGCAGGTACCATCAACTATATTTAATATGGTTTTTTTTGGAGGGAGTTTGCTGATTGCCTCAAACGGCATTTTCAGCTTTACCGGGCCTTTTTGGGGGCGGCGGGAAACTTAAAGGGTTCCTCTAGCCGTATGAAACGAATCTCCTTCGGAGGTTTTCTAGAAAGGTTCGGTTCGGATCGGGGATGTAATATGGTGCGTTCCGTTTTACAAACCAAATAATAGGTAAAGCATCTGTAACTCATTTGGGTCATTACACAGCGCGTTGCGAGGTTGCGATCGGGTTTCTCTAATTAGCCGCGCCGCTAATTGCCTGTTGATAGTGGGTTCAGGAGGGCGCGCTACGGACCTTCGAGCGCAACCCACTTCGATACAACCACAGTTCCGGCTGCTGCAATTCTCACGGGCTTTTAGTCAAGTAATTGGCCTATTTACTGGCCCACACCTGGGTAAAGGCCCCCGGTCATTGAAATCAAGACAGCGCTACAATTCAAAATTCAAAATTCATAATTTAATATCATTTATTCAGTTTAGACTACAAATAGGTGTTATGAACGTCACTATGCCATCGGTTCGTAATTTATGGGTATGGCCTTAATCACCGCTTTGCCAAATGTGTGTTGGAGATCACAAACCTGGGTTGTGCATCAACAAATCCATAAGACATTTTGTTCGACCTTGGAATTGAACCCAGGTAGGGTCGAGCACTTTGTCAATCGGCCACTGCAGCGTCGAGACGTATTTGTGATAAAGACCTACTGAAAAGTTAACATTGTAGAAGATTAGATTAACAGCTGTTTACGTAATACAGAACCTACGACAAACCGGTTGGAGTTGGTAGATCATGTACTTTGCTATATGGGATCGCAGAAAATTTTGTATACAAATCTCCAAACTTCAGTATGAAGATGGCACTAAACGATGATATTGATACTTGTATAACAGTACAAGAAATTAACAATTCCATAAACAAACTATTATTTTTAAGAAAATTTAATTTTACTTATTATTGGTTTTAGTTTTATATAATTTTTAACGCAAATTTTGTTGCGAAAAAATTAAAAAAACACAAATGTTGAAAAAATTTCCACGAGCAGGATTTTAACCTGCACCCTTCTGACATACCGAGTCAGGTGCTCTCCCAATTGAGCTCTCGTGGTTCTAACCAGCCCGCCGAAATCCTGCTCGTGGAAATTTTTACAACGTTTTATCTTTGTCTTATCAATATATATCAATGGTGAAGGATCCATACATACCAATTCCCATCGTCTTCCCTTTTAGAAATCCGACTCCAGGGATCCACCATGCAGATCTTAATAATTATGTTAGTAATTATTGTCACCGATTAATTAAATATACGTGTGTGCCAAGCAGTTACATGTGAACAAAATTATTTATTTCCATGTTTATTATTGTCTGATTTGTAAATTCTTGGCCGGCTTACCTTTGCCGTATTTCGACCCCTCGCCACTGATATATATAAATATATATATTATCAATATAGGTAAATTAATAAATTGGCTGCAGTGTCCTGTTAATAATAATATTAATAACAATAAAATCGTTTATTATTAACGTTGAGCTTCGTTTAGTATAGAAGGTCAGTAGGTATCTAAAACAGGATAAAATATAAGAGTATAGTGTGTGAATTAAAAACTCGTGAGAAAAATCATTCTTCAACGCATGATAGTGAAACGATGATTGCGCAAGATCACAACGCACGCGCCGAATGCGTGCTACGATATAAAAGATATAGTACGCAGGGATATAGTATGTTAAAAGTAGGTTAAACATTGCAGTGGTTATATCACGAATCGCCATTCCTTTATATGTTTTATTGGCGATAGTGATACACGCGCGCGCCGTAATCTGATGTCAATATTGAATATTTTTTGCAACCATTTCCGCGGTCCATGTATAATGGAGATATAGTGGTTTTTTTACGTTATTCTGCGAACTTTTTTTACTATCTTATTTTTTATGAAAACAATATTATTGTGTTCAAACTGATTTTGACAAATATGTAACGATAATATAATTAATTATGGTGGTTTGTTTTACGTTAATAATTACTCTGCTAACGTTTTTTTTCTTTTAATCTTTTTTTTAATTTTTAAAACCTATATCTGACTTTGATTGAACCGGATTGGATTTCTTTTCATTAAGAGTAAAGAGATTAGCAGATAGAATGCAACTATTCAGTGCAATCTATCTTAACAAAAGCTTTCTCCACTAAGATTAATATTAAGCGTTTGTGTAGAATTACTCACTGGGAATCGAACCCGGGACCTCTGCTCCCGAAGACCGGTGGTCTTCTTAACAGAGGCGGTTAATCTCCCAATGTTTAAGTACATGTGGGAAGGCCTGTGCCCAGCAGTGGCCTTTGTAGGTATGATGATGTTGATGATACCAGATTTACTTGAAACTGCAAAGATCTGATTATCATATCTACAGTTAGAGATAAGATAACCACTTCCTTAGTAGTTGAGAACTCCGGGTGAAATTCGATTCAGCATAGCATATTTTTATATAGCTTTATCATCACTTAAAATCAGGTGAGGTCTTTACAAACCACGCTGGGTCGGTGTGGGTTGGTACGTTAAGAACCATTTATAATTTGGTATCTATTAAAAACGTCTTAGTTGTAACTCTTATGAACCAATATGCCAATTTTAAAGAAACTGTTTTATACCTAAGGGACATACAGAGATTTTTGGCATTTAAGCGAAAACTTAAAAAAGAAAGTTGGTTCAACTGATTATGCCTGAAACTTTCTTTAGTGGACTTTACGTCGCATAAATTCAGGTAAATATATTTTTTTTAATTTGTATATTTTCTATCAACTAACGACATCTCTGTATTTATCTCAGGCGTAGAAAGTTTAATTAAAAGTGGCTTATTGGTATAAAAGAAATGAAATTCCAAAAAACATTTTTTGATATGACGAAATATGAAATTGCTCTTAAAATATCACTACTGGGAATAGAACCCGTACGCTCACTCTGGGTCAAGCAAGGTTCATTCAATCATATTTATATAATTTACAAAAAAGATAAAAATTTAACATAATTAAATATATAATAGATCGTTAGGTATTTCAATCATTAATTAAAAATAAACAGTAACGGAAAATTTCTGGTTTAATTAAATAATGCCGATGTTCCAGGGTTCATTGAATCGTGATAGCTTAGCGTGTATCTCGCCGCGTGACTCACTACCAAGAGATAAATCTTTGCGGCACTTTAGGAAAACTTTAGGTAAAATGCGTACACATTGGAATGGTGACTTTAATGTTAATAATAAAGAAACTTTAGTGAGATTGTAAGCAAATGCTTACATTACATAATTTTACATAAACTTATTTGCAAATATTTTACACTAGCTGTGCTCGCGACTTCGTCCGCGTGGAATAGTGACTTTCGGCAGCATTTTTAATTTTGTAGGCTCTTGTTCCCGTTTTTACATTTTTCACTGATGCTTCGCTTCTATTGGTCGCAGCGTGATGTTATATAGCCTTCCTCGATAAATGGACTATCCAACACAAAAATAATTTTTCAATTCGAACCAGTAGTTCCTGAGATTAGCGCGTTCAAACAAACAAACTCTTCAGCTTTATAATATTAATATACATTTTGGAATTTTTTGGAAAACCAACGACATTTTACGTTACATCTCTTTACTATTTTTAGTATTTCGAATAATTCAAAGTGTAAGTCAGTCAGATCTTAGTAATTTACGTTATTAAAACGGATACTATGTTAATAGTTAAAAAAATTATCAACAGATACAATTACTTAGAAATTGAAGTATACTATTAATGTAAGAGAAACATTGCGCGTAATCTAAACGCGTTGTATACCTACGCCTACGCCGGCGCCGATCAAAGTCCGTTCGCGCACGCGCTAGACGACAAGGCTGGACAAATATGCTGGCAATGGTGTTGTAAGGTATTCAGACTGACGGGGCAAAGTGCAAGCTCGAGGTTCACCTACATCTTGATGTTTAATCAAAGTTGCGTAACGATACTTGTACTTCATTTTTTTAGATTTGGCATAGGTAAAGTATTATAGTTAAATATGCCACGATAGCGTAATTGGGAGCGCACCTGATCCGGATTGTCAGAGGGTATGGGTTTGAATCTCTCTCGTGGAAATTCATGGGAGCCGGAGGCAAAGCAGCTTGTGAAAGAGTTAAGTGCTCGCCTTATCGAGGCCTCCGGTGACAAGAAGGCTGGCAGCTGCCAGCGTATTAGTTTGGCAATCCAAAGGGGCAATGTTGCCAGCATTCTTGGGACCGTTCCCATGAGCCCACAGTTGGAGGACATCTTTTATTTGTAGGTTTTTAATTTTCTAATTATTTTTCAGTTTTTTTTTTCAAGTTAAGTTTCTTTTCCACATTATAATTTGTTAGCAACAATACCCCACAAGTGTCAGTAGGTTAAGTCAAATAGTATTTGGATAATTCAAAACCAAGCCATTTATTCAATGTAAACCTTCTCAGGACTTAAGCTTTATTTGTTTACACACAAAGACAAAAACAAGATAATAATAAAACTACTTAAAATTAAATTTACAAAAAACTATAAACTATATCTACTATTAACTATAAATAAAAAAATTGCTCCAATCCCCATCAGGCAGAGTGCCCAGTAAGCTAGCAGCATTGCCACGTTGGATAGCGATGCTAATTCGCTGGCCCAAGTAGCTGCTAGCTCTGGGGTCCCGGGTGGTTTCTACTAATTTAATAGAAATATCTTTAAAGAGTTTGTGAGCACCCGGGCCCCATGGACAAAAAATTGAAATTGAAATTACCGTCAATAATACCTGCCAAAGGTCACTAAGTTTAAAAGCTACTAAAATTATATAATTAGTTAGTTGACTAGTTTTTAGCAACACTGTCAAAACGATTTTTAATAGAAGCTAGATGACCCAGTGAACTTCGTATCACCTAAATATATTTGTGAAAAATATGGTCAAAAAATATTCCAACAAAACAGACCAAAGAGATCGGACCTCATACTACAGCTATGAAACAGATAAATTTTCTGAACGCACTTATAAATATTTGACAACCAAGTGACAATTTAGACGTAAGCCATCAAATGTAGGAAAACTTTGTATTGGAAAATTGAATTGTCTTTTTTAGTATTTTCCGTTACTTATTATTTATGTTTCGCACCGTTTAAACCACTTAAACCTGTCCCGAACTTCCACAAATATTTCAAAATCAAAATTAGCCAAATCGGTCCAGCCATTCTCGAGTTTTAGCAAGACAAACGAACAGCAATTGATTTGTATAATTATACAATATAGATTGTATGGGGTTGGTGAACTATGACGTCACTATTTTGTGTCGTCAATTTAGTGTTTATTAATAACTTTTTAGGTTACCGTAGTTCATGCTTAGTTTAAATGAAAAATAGCTTAATTTTTTAAAGAACTGTCACGTGATTTCATTTATTTGTTTAATGTTCTGGAATTATTTGTTTTTGTTGTCAACATCCCTATAGCGTAAAATTTTGATCAGTGGCCATTAGTAAGTGAGAAGGCGTGTTGCATCATACACATTTGTATTATTAACTGTAGCAACTTAAGGCGACGCAACGCTAAACAATAAATCTCATACGGAGCTTTTGCGCCCCGTACCATAAGAAAAACTGTTTTTTTTCCTTCAAATTAAAACTACAAATTATTTTTAAAAAAATGATCTACAATATTGAAGTGTGTGTTAAGACTAATCTACTAAGAAAATTTAGATGCTTAAATCGGTCTGGTTAGCCTGTAAAATGCAAATCTATGTTTTCAAAGAGGTTATTTTGATATTTTTTTCTCTGTTATAAAAGTTGTCGAATCGTGTTTCTGCAACTAGCAAAATGAAGGCAATTAAATGAAAAATCATGTCATCAAATATCACTTTCATATGTTTTGTAATTGTTGGGAAAAATCAAGTAACCACGTAAATTTCCAATGCGTCGCCTTAACTATAAATTGACCAGAATAATACCGAATTAAACAGAATATCTAGATAGTACCTATCGCCTCGGTGGCCGAGTGCCAGAGCGCTCGGCTCGAAACCCGAAGGTCCCGGGTTCAATTCCCAGGCTGGGCAAAGTGTATTTCGGATTTATCGATGCATAGCCCGGGTTTGTGATCACCAACCCGCATTTGGCAAGCGTGGTGAATAAGCGTAATAGCCATATATTGTAGTGATGGCTTGATTTCAATGATGGAGGCCTTTGCCCAGCAGTGGGACATCTTAAAGGCTATATACTACTTTACTACCTATCTGTTTCTCCATTTGTAAACTTACACTTGCAAATAACCTACTTTTGATTATGTTTTCCAAAATGTGCTGGAGTTGTTTTCAATAGTGGCGTAAAAGTTGTTACAGGAATATTAAATTTTCATTGTACAATTGTAAATATATAATAATATATTAATAATTGTTGTTAATAAAAATATTTATCAAATATACAAATTTGAGATGATGATGATGATACAAGTTTATTTTTTTGTATAAAACATTTAAAGACACAAAATTCTTTTTATAGTAGACGATCCACAAAAAATGTACAGACGTGTCATTATGGTCAAATATAAGTTATATAAATTGCCATATAATTTTTATCGTAATTTACACATAACTGAACATAACATACAAGTTGTATGTTACAAACGCCGAACATTGAAATAAACATATCAAAGTTCGATTAGTTCAACATTTTAGGGCAAAAGACATCAACGCAGTAGGATGTAATTTTTTTATTACTCGTCGTATAAGCAATTAAAGTAGTCTACGTTATCTACTTCTTATCTCTTTCAAAACTAATATGTTCGTTATTTATTTTTTGTTGTTGAAATGCAACACGTTTTATTGATCTACTCGCATCAGATCTATAAATAAATTAGTATATTAAATGTATCACATCTATAAATAGAAATATAGTATGTAAAATGTATGTTTCCTCATTATGTATTGCTCGAGTCACAGCAATATGTGCTTCGAAGCAAGTTTTTTTATGCCACTAACCAATTAGGAGGCTTTCTGCTTTACATAATGATAGCTAAAAGTAGACAATGCTTTAAATAGATGCTGTCACTGTTCAGCTAATACTTTTAGACAGAGACACATTATTTTAAATACGTATTTAGCCATTGTCTAACACTATTCTGCAGTAAGAGGGGTATCGTCTAGTTTCAACCTGTATCACGATACCTTACCTTACATAGGTAGGTATTTAATTTACGTTTGTCATTTTGCATAGACGATTCCAATTAAATGTCAAATTGACGACGTCGTTCATTCAATTATTCAAAAACGCGTCGCGATCGCAATCACTGACACTTGTAAATTATTTTGAAGTTCTTGCATAGCTTTCAAATGTCAAATTAAAAGGTATTATGATAGGTATTAGAGTTACGCCCGTTCCCTATATTCTATCTGTCTGTTGTTTTGCCTACGCCCGTTCCCAATAACCTATCTGTCTGTTGTTTTGCCTACTATAGATACAAATTTGACATAAGCTCCATACAAATTATGTCAAATTTCTAACTCCAGTAAGCAAAACAACAGACATATAGAATATAGGGAACGGGCGTTAGTCAATAAGGGGGCTGAATACAATATGTGTATCCTGCTGGGTCTCGCAGTAGAGACGTCTGGGTCTCACCACTTGACCATAAAGGTGGTAACAACATGGTACAGTGGTATGGACATGAAAATGATCTAGAGATGTCAGTCGCATTTTACCATTCATAAAATTCAGCTGTCGCGTGTTTCTTAAAAAGAACGGTGACTAAAAGTTAATTTATCATCAGTTCCTTTTTGTTCTTATCACGCGCTATTCACACACAAATATGTGACATTAATTTCTTGTATACACAATAGTATACGTTGTGACAATACATAGGTACTTTACATACATAGACTCGTTATATGTGTACCTATAGGTTTTACCCGTACAACGCGGATGCAGTGTAAAACCTTCCATGATAAGATAGGCACTGGACATTGTACTGTGATTACACAGATTTTAAGAAATCATTTCTATCTTTGATCGGTTAAAATAATCTTAATATTCATTCTCTTAGAGAATTAATCTAATTCACTTTGAACTAGCGATTAACACTTTCTTCCTTTCATCATCATCATCATCATCATCATCATCAGCCTATACTAGTCCACTGCTGGACATAGGCCTCTCAAAGTGCACGCCACCGAGCCGGGTCAGGTGCACTGACAACTATGCTATCGTGGCACAATCCAACTCGCCGAAATTAATCAACACTATCTACTTTTACTTTATAAGCCAAAGGAGCCCTATTCAATGTCGACAACTACGTCATCAACATCCTAATATTTCATCCATCTTAATATCTTTACAAATATTGAAAGATCAGTTAAGAATTAGGCAAGCTATATTTATGATTATTTACGTATAATTTTATGCGTTGGGTGCGGCTTCGAGTCCCGCTAGTGGTTCTTTTTTAACACTTTGTCTTTTTTCAAATTGTAACTTGTTCGCAACAATATTTGCGTAAAATGATATGTAAATAATCAAAAATAATTGTACCAAATATATAATTTTACAAGTGGTTGGAACCAACCTGTTAAGTATACTGTAAGCTCCTGTAACAAGAGGCCCTTCCTTAGTTTAGTAACATATTGTATAATTGAGTTTATTACAACAAATTACTTAATATTTAATTCATAATATTTACTAAAATAATCTTTTAGTAAATATGCTTAATAGATTATTTAATGACATTATTCAGTGTTTGTGTGTGTGAGGGTGTGTATGTGGGGGTGTGGGTGTGAGGGTGTGTGTGTGTTTTCTTTAACTATATTATTAATAATATATATTTAACCTGTCATATATATAATCATCCTGTTCCACTAGCTATCATCGCATCTGGACTTTGCTTCTGCTTAATCATCGGGAGGAGCAGTCGTTTGGAAAACCTTCTATTAAAAAAAATTGCGTTTAGATGGTCAAATCCGAAACTATAAGAAACAGTGAAAAAAACGCAAAGGAGAAAAGATAAACACCTATCAACATCGTTATAGATTTATTTATAAGCACAACATCAGAGCACCACAACATCAGAGCACCACAACATCAGAGCACCTACAATTCCACACATTTTTAAAAATCATAATCCATTTAATAGGAACAAATTCTTTTTTAAGTTTATTTCAAAATGTGTACCTTATTTTTGATTACTTACTTATTTTTGATTACTTACTTAATTTCACTTTTTTACCTAGTTACTTATTTATTAAAAACAATTGTATTTGCGTTTAAATTATATCTCTATATGTTATTGTAGTGTGTTTGGATCTGAATTTAGATTTTAGCGATGTTACCTTTTATGTAGGGTAATAAAGTTAAATTAAAATAATATCTATGGGTTTTGCATATTAATTATAAAGAAATACGAATAAGTTATTATTTAAAGAAAACTATTACCTAATATTTAAAGGCAAGTTAACTCTTAAACTTCGAAATTGTAATAAAATATATTAGATTATGCCAGAAGCAAAGACAATCCAATGCCGATATATGTTGTTATAGATAGGTAACGTTTACGTGATTATGTAGAGACGGGGCAAAAGATAAATAAACCGATTCAAAGCGTACTGACAACATATAATAATTACAACATAAACAATAAAAACTATACACAATATAAAAAAATGAAATTATAAAAAAATATATTTTATAATTTGATTTATTATGAAGCTCTAATCTCCCTTAGATTGTTACGCTTTTATTGATTTAACAGCAAAAATAAATATTTAACAGCAAATAAACAATAAATCTCATACGTTTTTATACGAGCGTTTGCGCCCCGCCGTACCATAAGAAAAACTGTTTTTTTTTTCCTTCAAAATAAAACTACAAATTATTTAAAAAAATGAACTACAATTTTGAAGTGTGTGTTAAAACTAATCTACTAAGAAAATTTAGATGCTTAAATCGGTCTGGTTAGCCTGTAAAATGCAAATCTATGTTTTAAAAGAGGTTACTTTGATATTTTTTTCTCTGTTATAAAAGTTGACAAATCGTGCTTCTGCAACTAGCAAAATGAAGTCAATTAAATGAAAAATCATGTCATCAAATGTTTTGTAATTGTTGGGAAAATTCAAGATCCCCGACACGTAAATTTCCAATGCGTCGCTTTAAATAATACTCAACTTTTACTGAACGTAAATATTATTTGAAACATACTAAACACTACAGTAATACATTATTATGTTAGTCCACACAAACATACGATCTTAGCGTGATTTGAACCCACAACAATACTAGAAAATACTTGCTCTTCATGTTCCGTCAGAGAAAAAAAGATTAACACGATCTCTACGATTAGAAGAGCGTTAGCTTATCATAATTTGAATATTTATTGCCTAGTTGAAGCCTCCGGTAACAAGAAGGCTGGCAGCTACCTCTGCCAACGTATTAACTTGGCTATCCAAAGAGGTAATGTTGCCAGCATTCTTGGGACCGTTCCCATGAGCCCACAGCTGGAGGACGTTTTTTATTTTTTGTCTTGAATAAAGTAAAATTTCATTTGTTTTTTTTTTTCTTAAATATAATCAGTTAAATAATTGTTTATTGTTACATGTCTGAGTCTACGCCTTTGAAAGGTACTGGCAAACGGTGGTACAAAATCGTGGAATGAAAAGCCCTTGCCCAACAATGGGACACTAAAACTGTAACCGACTGAGTATGTGAGTAGGTATGCATGCTGAAAGGCGGCTTACCTTCAACTGGAAAGATGATCTTCTGCTCCGTTCTGCCGTAGTAGTCGTCGAACTCCGGCGGCTTCTCCGTGCCCTCGTTGAGGGTCTGCCCCTGCGCCACCGGCATCGGCAGGCTGTTCACCGGCAGCCCCACCACCGGCTTCTTGCTCAGCCTTAATTTCTTCAAGATCTGCTGCTTAACAAAAGCTATTCGCGCATCAGTCAGCTCCGCGACGCTCAGATCCCCGTTGGCGCATCCCGCGCACATCCCTAACATCTCGCATTCTATGCTTAACAAGCTAATGACTAGAAATACTATCACGGACACTCGCGGTAAAGTCATCGTGGCAAGTTCCTCCGGCGCAAGCAGTTGAAGTAGGCGAGAAGGTCCAGACGCATGCGTGCGGCGGCGGCGGCGGGCGGCGCTCGACTGAGCCGCGCCGATGGCAGGCAACTCTCTTAAATGCGTACGCGCAGGCTTTCAGCACGGGAAATCTATATATGGGGGTGACTGCCGGATAGGATACGGACAACGCTACGAATGCTGGGGTGAAATATTAGGCTTCGCATCGCAACTGTCGTTTCATACTCTCATTCCGAAATTTTTGGGAGAATTTGCTGTAGACCTCATGTGGTCTTTACTGTGTAACAGGGTTTATGGGCTGCGTGGAACTTATCGTTCTTCAAGGCGTAGTGACCGTACAATCTCCGAAGCTTTTCAAGGGTATGACGCAAACTTTTCTTAGGTACTGGTCAGATTCTGCTAAAGGCTAGTAAGATCTCGGCTCGAGATGACCGTGTCGGTGAGGAAAGGGAAAAGCACATACGTAGAGACCTAGGCGTGTGATGTGTTATATAATAATTATGTTCTCTGCATGCGTGGCTCAAGAAATTTAAAACACAGCAGCTATCGCGTTCGGCGTACGATATTGTGAAAACATAGGTATTTTCATAAAGCGCGGCCTTTAGATGGGTGAGCATTTTTTGTTGTTCTAATGCCGTGAGTGATATTCAGCTAGGAACTTGACAAAAGTAGTAATTAGTAAAGATTTTTGCCATTAAAAAACAAAAATTTGTTTAAGTCAGACGAATGGATTCGTCCACCTGCTTCCTAGCTGTTGTCATCCAATAAAATTTGAAATTCTAGATCATTTTTTTGCGACGAAAACTAGTGTCGGACAGTGGGTGCCACAACGATAGGTATTTGTTTATTTAACCTTTTTACCGCCAACAACTTCTATAGAAGTTCGAGATTTTCGTGCCGTCCACGACAGCACTTCTATAGAAGTTCTTCTTTGTACCTACTTTATTAAAATACATTTATACGTTGGCGTACAGCGGGACATCGCGTGCAGGATAGTTGGGCGGTGAAAAGGTTAACGAACTAACTATAATAGTAAGTTCTATAACTATGCGAATACGATATAATATACAGGGTTACTGGAAACTCGACGTATTCCTAGCTGGACGTGATAGGGCAGCCAAATTACAAAACAAATTAATCTATGGCCGAAAGTTAATAGTTTTCGAGATTTTTTAAATCTTATTTTTTTACGAAAGTACCTAATTTCCTCAATATTAAGTAACTTCGGATACTTGCGTAGCTTTGAAATAAAACAACATTTACGGATCTACTCGCGTTTATTTTACACATTACTTATCTGTGACCACGGACTCTGCAAAGGGTTCGAAACGTCAGGATAAACATTCAATAAGTAATGTGTAAAATAAACGCGAGTAGATCCGTAAAAGTTGTTTCATTTCAATGTGTAGTGTTCGCGTAAACTTTAGAAAACAATTTTCGTAGCTTTATTAAACTATCAGCTTTGAATAAAAGGAAAACGAAATTCCATCCAATAAGCAATTGTTTTAAAATTTCGGTAAAAATTGGGGAAATAGGGTATTTTCTTAAAAAATCTTAAAATTAAAAATCTCGAGAACTATTAACTTTCGGCCATCCATAATATGGTAGGTTAAATTTGTTGTTATTTGGCTGCCCTGTCACGTCCAGTCAGGAATACGTCGAGTTTCCAGTAACGTACAATATACAATTTCCTCAATAGACATTGACCTTTATGTAGTACATGGCATATGGTTGAACATTAGTTGAAGAAATTTGACTGTTTTGGATAGGTATGATGATTGCAGGCGTCTCTACCTCGGCTCCATCCCTTCAGTCACCAGGAGGCACTCTTCAGTGACACACATGGCAAAAGCAATCCTTTCTTTTTAAGGCAAGCTGTTTAACATAGTGACAGTAGCGCATCACATGTTGCTGTGTGTTTATATTGTTTTAAGTACTAGATTGGGTTTGTTAATGTTCTCACTAAAAATTAGATATTTAAGTTGTTTTGTATAAGCGAAGACCTCTTATTGGCTATCAGTGTTTATAATATTATGTATTAAATTTCATAAAACTGTTGGTTTTCCAATAAAATAAAATTAATAAAATAAAATAAAAGTAAACACTCTAGGGAGCGATTCTTGAACCGGTGACTAACTCACGCTATGAATTAATAACGAGTGCCCCTTTTTCTCTTATCTCTTATTATATACTTTAACCGCCTCTGTGGTCTAGTGGCTAAGACCACCGGTTTAGACCCAGAGGTCCCGGGTTCAATTCCCAGCGGGGGTACATGTTTGTGTACTCGGTTTGGTTGGTGGTAGGGCTTGTTTGTCCGCCTGGCTAGCTACCACCATCTTATCTAAATATGTCGCCATAACATCAATGTTTGTAGCATTGTTGTGTTCCGGCAGCTAGAGATAAGATAGCCAGTGCCTCACTAGTTAGGGATCCCGGGTGAAGTGCGCTTCCATCATTGGCCTTATTATCACTTAACATCAGGTGAGATCAAGGCATTGTGCTTACCCGTTAATATATTAAAAAAAAACAAAATCACTGGTAACTAGTAACTAGTGACTTGTATCAGAGGCCAAAGCTCACTTCGGCTACAACGCCAGGATAGTAAGTAAGTTACAAGATGTTCTTAATAATCAAATTGTAAATAATGTTTCCGATCCGATCCGAACCCCCTCGGAGAATGTAGTAGGAAACTGTAGGTTACTGTGACGCCATTCCCTCTCACCAAAATAACTTGTGTTTCGGTCACATAGCTTGAGGAAGCCTTTATGATTTTCGTCGCGCCCATAAAAAAAGCCTGGTGACGTTGAAAAATCTGTTTAAAGTTTAAAGCCATCCAGAAACTTTCTAAAAAGATATTTCATGGCATTTTTAATAAAAAAAACGCCTTATATTAATGGTATTTCGCCCCGGACTTTGTCAGTTGAGTAGCGTGGCGCACGCGCAGCATAATGCGGGCGGGCGTTATCGACGGTGTTGTATTATCTATCACTGCACCCGAGCCGTGCAACAATGGCAGTGGAATCCGGGGTCAAAGTCTGTAGTGCACACCATGGACCACGTGATACATTAGTGATGACTTAACATGGACAATTTAAAAGTAAACGAAACCCTTATAGTACCGCCTCGCTATCCAAAGAGGCAAGGCTGCTAGCTTACTATTTACTCTAACGGTAGGGGATGATCGGGGGCTATTTTTTCATTTATAAATAGTAGAATTAATTTTTATGAGTTTAATTTCATATGTTTTAAGAGCGTTTACGCCGCACACTAGCGCCACTAATGAAAAAAAAACATATCTAGTAATTAGAGATAGAAAATCAAATTATGCTCAACAAACTACACTGGCCTGCAAAAATAAGTACTACACTTTTAATATTTATTTATTTTCTAAACTATAGAAGTTAGAGATTTTTAAATAAAAACGTTTTGAAGCAATTTTTATCAGCTTTCTTTGAAACTAAAGTAAATTATACATTAGTAACATTTTTCCTTTTTGTTTCGAAAGTATATCTTGTGTACTTAAAAAGTTATTGCAATTTTAAAAGTGTGATATTTAATTTTGCAGGCCAGTATATTTGAATGAAGTAATTTAGCATTTTTACGGCACCTAATGAACACCTCACATGTTATGGTTTAGTTAAATATGGCGTTATAGTTAAAAGTGGCCGTAACGTTAATGTTAGTTTGTTGAGCATAATTTGATTTTCTATCTCTAATTACTAGATATGTTTTTTTTTCATTGGCGGCGCTAGTGTGCGGCGTAAACGCTCTTAAGTGTATTTGCATAAATTGTTATAATAATAGTAGACTATGTACGAAGAGAGTAAAGCAATGGAAGGGACTCGAGCTATTTAGTTAACTATTACTAAGTTATTTAGAGTCCAGAGTGAAGCGAGGGGTTCAAGCCGCCCAAGACGAAGACATGCTTTATCCCGAGGTGCATACTCTACTTTTCACACCGTCTGCTCTCGCAGACGGTGTGAAAAGTAATAAAAGGAATAAAAGTCAGAGTTACATAAATAAAGCATTTAATTATGTACACAAAACAACAAATTAAAAGGTAATATTAATATTGGATACCTACATTAGTCCAATTATGGAGAGACAGAGTAATATGTGTAAGAATAATTACGACGATGTAAACAAAGCACTCTCAGATGTACTCAGTTGGTTTACTATTAATAATTTGGCAGCTTAAAAAAACAAAATGTATTAATTTTAAATTACCAAATGTCAAAAATGAACCAACCGATATAAGAATAAACGGTGATCGATTAGATTTGGTAGACTCAACAGTTTTCTTAGGTATAACCCTTGACTCAAAACTTCAATGGAATCCTCACATTTCGGAATTGGCCGGCAAACTCAGTTCTGCTGCTTATGCCATTAGAAAAATAAGGCAGTTAACAAACGTTGAAACTGCTAGAACAGTTTACTTTAGTTATTTTCATAGTGTCATGTCGTATGGCCTCTTACTGTGGGGAACAGCGGCTGATATTGAAACTATATTCATTTTACAGAAACGAGCAGTAAGAACAATCTATAGACTAGGTTCACGAACTTCTTTAAGAAATCTTTTTAAAGAAATTGGTGTCTTGACAGTGGCGTCTCAATTTATTTATAACTAGCTGTTGCCCGCGACTTCGTCCGCGTGAGCTAAAGGCTGTAGTCTGTACAGTTTAATTTTTATGTAGGTATCTATTTAAGCTTATTAGGGTATAATAAAATTATATGCATCGAAAATTTAGAAAATTGACATTGTATTTACCGACATACGTACATCTACTCACTCTTAATATCCTTTCAGCTGGGAATGCTGAGATAGACAAAGACAATCGATCTCCATTTAGTGTGGTTCTGGCATACTTCCTGTGTCTCCTTTACGTCCATCATTATTTTTCATACATTATCTCTTATTCTTTTGACTATCATCTCTGCCTTGTACATACATATATTCAGTTTGAAGCACAGAATCGTCCCATTCATACAGATTCTCACTCAGTTTCCCGTTTCAATTATCCCTCCACATACATTCAGTAAACAACACCGTTTCTCGGTGGGTTGCGCGTATTTGCTACGTCATACAAACCTGAAATGGGTTTACTGACGCTCAATTATATGTAATAAAATTGGTATTTTATAGCTCAGGTACTCGTCCGGAGTCGTCCTAGGCACTGGTGTATCTTAGCTAAGATGTGTCTACTGTTATACTGTCCAACCACGGACTTCAAAATTTTTTTTGCCTTGTCCACCGAAGCTGGATATCGAGTAGCAGGTAGCGGTCTAGGATTATTGGTTGTCGGCCAGAAGGCACAAAAAACTATTTACCAACTATGTTCTTATTCGTAGATACAAAATATCAATAAATTGAGAACTGTAATGAATTATATTATTGTCTATTAGGTAATACAGTATAGTATTTTATGTTACATACTTGCGATAAATTTGAACTTCTTCGTGGCATCTTGTTAGGTAGGTAGCTTTTTAGAGGTAGATCACAGGACACAGAAAGAAGTTACCTCTAATTAAAAAAAAAACTGAAGTCCGTGTCTCTAATACAGTTGTACCCTGCAAATTTAAACATTTTTGCAACTCTGATAACAGAGGTAGCCATCGTCTTATGCGATAGAAGAATGGAAAAACCATTTTTCTGTAATCTAGAAGTATGTACAAAATTCATTCTTTATAGGTTTTATGATATTAAAATTGTTATGATACTTACTTACTTATATTGTATCATTGAACACAGATTAATCCTATAAACATGTTAAGAAACCAAAGTAAGAAACCGCTTACATGTAAAATAAGTACTGAAATAAGTGTTTAGCTTACCTGCATCAAATGTTTCATAAAACTTTTACACATTGAATAAATCTTATTTGAAAATTAATAAGAACTGAATAAGTACTGAAATATTTAACGTACCTGCATAAAATGTTTTAAAAAACTTTTACACAATGAATTTAATATAATTTGAAAATTATTAACATAATAAAAATAGGTACTTAATGCATTGCAAAATATCAAAATTTCCTTGTTCGTTTCAAAATTTGAGCGCCAATTTTTTTGTAAATTTTCCTGTTCCTTTTCCTGTTTTTTCACCAAATAGATTTAAAAAAAATTACATTAAGTATTTTGGGCAACGACCCAAAAGTTTATACAGCCAAGCTATGTAATTCAAGATATCTTCTATGTGCAATATTTAAAAAAAATAGAGACATGATTTTGGGCAATGATACAAAGTTTTATACAGCCAAATTTAATGAGTAGGTAACATTTCTATGCATAACTAAAAAAAGAGACATTATTTTGGGCAACGACACAGAGGTTTATACCGCCAAATATAGGTAATGTTTTAACTTTTAACATTTCTGTGTATTAGAAAACTGCAATAAGCGCCGCGCGCAGGCGCGACTAAATAGCCATATTATTATTGGTTATTTTGGAAAATGAAACAAAAGGTGTACCTATGTACAGCCAAGTTTAATGATGTGCGTGATTTCGAGCTTGTTTTTATTTTCCGTCGCTTTACTACTGCGGTGCTAATATTCGCTTAGGTGCCTCACAGATTTATAAAGGGTAGGTAACCTTAGAGAGTAACAAAACTTTTCTAAAATAATAACTCAACGAACGTATCTAACAGTTGGTCGCGTAAATACGTATATCAAAATTTGTTTAACATTTTTCGATTTGTATGTTATTCTCCGAAATTTTCTAAGCATTTTGGTGATAACCGCATCAAAATCGGTATTCTCATGGCAACAACTATCAATGACAGGCTCAAAAGGGCAAAGAACCCAGAGCCGTAAAACACGATAGCAATAGAGAGCCAGAGCCTCAAATGCCAGAGCCGTAAAACTCATTTAAAAAAAAATCCCCTATGTTACATAATAAACAACAGTTGCCAAGCAACCAAGGATTAAATCCCGGTTTAGACCAAATCAAAATTTAACAATTTTCGAGTATTTATGTAGCCTATGTTATTCTCCGGAATTTTCTTAGCATTTCGGTAAAACCGGATCAAAATCCGTTAAGTAGTTCTCGAGTTTATCGTGTACAAACAAATAAACAAACAAACAAACAATTTCTTTTTAAACTATTCTATCGTGTTCCGTAAGTTATTTTAAAGTATTTTTTTTATATCTTGCAATTACAGATTGTTTTATCCCTACGTTCTTATTATACAGGGTGTCTCATTTAAATCGGTCAGTATGGGAAAGTCTGAAACTATAAGACATACGAAGATCTGTTCTTAGGAACCATGTCATCGATTTTAATAAGAAGAAAAACTGCATTCATGCATTTAAAAAAAACCTGTACTCAGCTCGGGAATCGAACCCGGTTGTTTTGAAAAAAATTAACTTACACTATTTCTATTTAGATATCGATTGTGTAGGTCTTAAGCACTAAATTACTCTTTGAAACATGATGTCTAAAATGAATAAATGCATTGTTTTCACATACTTTTATTTATTTTAGAAGGTGTTCGAAGTGACCACCGTTTTTTTCAATACAATATTCAACACGTTTAGGTAACGATCTTACAATTACAAAACCAGCAAAGAGGTACAAACAACCATAGAGACAATTTTCATGCCTGAACTTGTTGAATGTAACGGTGGTCACTTCGAACACCTACTAAAATAAATTAAAGTACGTGAAAACAATGCATTTTATTCATTTTAGACATCATGTTTCAAAGAGCCATTTACTGCTTAAGACCTACACAATCGATATCTAAATAGAAATAGTATAAGTTTATTTTTTTCAAAACAACCGGATTCGATTCCCGAGCTGAGTACAGGTTTTCTTTAAATGTATGAATGCAGTTTTTCTTCTTATTAAAATCGATGACATGGTTCCTAAAGACAGATCTTCGTATGTGTTATAGTTTCAGACTTTCCCATACTGACCGATTTAAATGAGACACCCTGTATTTTTCGAGTATTTATGTAGCCTATATTTTTTTCCGGATTTTTCTTAGCATTTTAGTGAAAACCGGATCAAAATCCGTTCAGTAGTTCTCGAGTTTATCGACTTCAAACAAACAAACAAACAAACAAACAAACAAACAAACAAACAATTTTTTTTAAACTTTTCTATCGTGTTTCGTAAGTGATTTTAAGGCAACCTGTGTAATTTATTTTTTTATATCTTGCAATTACAGATTTTTTTATCCCTACGTTCTTATTATATGTATAGATTGTATAGTTCTTGTACGTTGTAATATCAATTCATTTACTAAACACAGTGATGTACACAATTTTAATACTAGAAGTAAGTCAAAACTTGTAATGCCACTGTTCAGGTTACAGAAGGTGCTTGGTTCTTTCTTGGGGCAAGGTATACACTATTACAATAAAATACCAAATACTGTACTAGATTTACCTTTAGATAAGTTTAAAAAACATGTAAAGTCTTCTTTACTTAAAAAAGGTTATTATACAGTCAAAAAATATTTAGAAGATAAAACAGCCTGGCTTTAATAAAAAACATATACATAATACTACTTATAAACAGTGTCCTGCAGATAACAATATAGCGTTGCGTTGAACATTACAATTAGTTTTATTTTTATTATTATTAACTATAGTTTTTTTGACTTTTACTAGTACTGTATGATATTGTAAAAAATTAAACTGGTAAATTATGTTTTTGCAGACTTAAATATTTTATTTAGTTTTTTTTTATTTTTTGTGTTTTTTTACATGTTGTGATTGTCCTTTACACTTTGTGACTTTACCTTTACGTTTTTATTTGTGATGGAAAGTGTCCTTTTATGATAGGGCATTTTCCAATATTTATGACGCTGTAAGGGAGAAAAGAGCTGGACACATGCTGAGTTTCTTGCCGGTTCTTCTCAGTACAAGATCTCCCGCCCAGAGTAGACAGACTTACGAACCGATGGCATAAAATGACGTTCATAAGAGCTATTTGTAGCCTAAACTGAATAAATGATTTTGATTTTGATTTTGAATATTCTTGTTAGGCACATTTATTGATGTTGTAGCGGAATTTATTTGAGAATTAGTACTTAAAGATTCAGAAACTTGTGTATGTGTCTCGTTTTGATCGGTGAACGATGGTGAAGCTGCGTTCTTTGGAGTTGATGGCTGTGGTATCCAAATATCAACAACAGAGGTACTGTTCGAATAAGTTGCCGTATTTATGTTTTCATTGATGCGGAAACTTATCTTATTCTTGTTTTGAACTGAATCTTCAATGTAGCCCTCTGCTACGGCATCGGACCGCCAGCCACCGTGACGTTTTATTTGTGTTATATCAGCGCCAGAATCTGCAAAATAGTAGCTGATGTCCTCCTATGATAGGGCATTTTCCAATTTTTATTTTTTTTGACGCTGTAAGGGAGAAAAGAGCTGGACACTTGCTGAGTTTCTTGCTGGTTCTTCTCAGTACAAGATCTCCCGCCCAGAGTAGACTTACGAACCGATGGCATAATGACGTTCATAAGAGCTACTCGTAGCCTAAACTGAATAAATGATTTTTGAATTTGAATTTGAATTTGAATTAAAGCAAGGTCCTGTGTAGTGTTCTGCATTTCACAATTTTAGGAATTTAAATAAAGTCTGTTAGTAAGTATTAATGTTAGAAGGACGTAGATCTTGATATTTTTCGAAAATTCTTGCTTGCTCTCCATGGACTACGAACGACGGCTCTCTTTTCGTTTTAGTTTCAGGCTTATCAACAATAAATTTGAATGTTTTTTTATATCGTCGTCTTTTATGTTTAACAATTCGTTGCCACGACAACCGCCATTTAATCCAAAAATCAAGGTAACCTATAATAAAAAATAAGCAAATAGATACTAATATGATAAATAAAGAATGGGTTTTTGGAAATTCTACAGTTAGTTGTACTATAAATGTAGTCAATAGGTAGATAGGTATTACTTACTTTCATGGCAAGAAAGCTGTGCTTTATTCAGAAAAGTTTCCACACTTTGTGTTGTGAATACCAAATTTGACGAGATTTTTTAAATAGAGCAAAACATAGGGACACAGCCAAAACCTTTCTTTAATTTTCAATGAAATAAACAATTAAATCGGTCCAGTTTTGGAGGAAGAATCAATTTTGTCTACTTTTCATACATATTTTTCAATTCAGTTGACCTTAATGTTTCCTCTTAAGGCGACGCATCGCTAAACAATTAATCTAATACGGAGCGTTTGCGCCCCGTACCATAAGAAAAACTGTTTCTTTCTTTCCAATTAAAACTACAAAAAAGTTTAAAAAATTAACTAGCATATTGAAGTGTGTTAAGACTAATCTACTAATAAGTAATGTAGATGCTTAAATCGGTCTGGTTTTCCTGTGAAATGCAAATCTATGTTTTAAAAGAGGTTATTTTGATATTTTTTTCTCTGAAATGAAACAACTTTTACGAATCTACTCGTGTTTATTTTACACATTACTTATTTAATGTTTATCCCGACGTTTCGAACCCTTTGCAGGGTCCGTGGTCACAGGGAGACTGAGGTGTTGGTCATCTCATAATTAGTTGGTAGCTTGTATACCCTTATTTAAATTTAATCAGGTGCGTTCCGTTTTACGCAGAAAGAGCTTACAGTATCTTTTGGTCTGGCAGTATGGTGTCGGGACTGGGATTTAATATTTTGTATGATGGGATCCCAGGCTGGTGGTAGATTCCAACCATCTTCTCTATTAAAATTAGGACGTTTTTTAATTTCAATAGCCTCGCGTATCATCCTAGGGATGAATCGTTGTTCTCTAACGAGTATTTGTGGTTTATCAAATCTGATGTAATGGTTGGGCCCCTCTAGGGAATGTTCGCATACATATACATATAGGATAAACATTAAATAAGTAATGTGTAAAATAAACGCGAGTAGATCCGTAAAAGTTGTTTCATTTCAATGTGTAGTGTTCGCGTAAACTTTAGAAAACAATATTTTTTCTCTGTTATAAAAGTTAGCAAATCGTGTTTCTGCAACTAGCAAAATGCAGTCAATAAAATGAAAAATCATCAAAAAATCAGAAAAGTCATCAAATATCACTTTCATATGTTTTGTAATTGTTGGGAAAAATCAAGATCCATCCCGCCACGTAAACTTCCAATGCGTCGCCTTAACTTAGAAAGCGTCAAAAGCCCTTTTAGCTCTTTGGCAGTTTTCTCTTTCCACCGACGATATAGTTTTGTTATACTCAGCCACAACAATACTTTTATGTCAAACTTCTTTTAATGTGTATGTAAGAAGCATATAATACTGTCCCACTGCTGGAGAAAGGCCTCCATCATTGAAATCAAGTCATTGCTACAATTGATGGGTAATGGCTTAATCACCACGCTTGCCAAATGCGGGTTGGTGATCAAACCCGGGCTATGCATTGAAAAATCCGAAACACACTTAGCCCTACCTAGGAAATGAACCCGGGACCTTCTGGTATCGGGCCGAGTGCTTTGCCACTCGGCAACCGAGACGTTATTGTATTATTGTTTTGTATTAATGAGTACTGCTGGTTCAATCTAATACCTACATACAATCCAAAAAAAAATTAACTAAACACAAAAACCAATTTTAAACAGAAGGGCCTAGTGTGAGTTATTTTTGATATTCGCTCACGTTAACGAAAACGCTAATTTGTATGACAAAATTTTAACTTTTCTCTTTATGTCCGCAACGATTTACGGAATGGTTTGCGGCCGTTAGCTTTCTCCGTGTGAAGGCTTGTGTTACTGTTGTGTTCGTTGGATACGTCACCAGGCGGCACCTGGAGGCGCTGCGTCATTGCCATACTAATTTTCGTTTTCGTAAACATAATCAAATGAATACGGATTGTAAACAAAACTCACACTAGGCACCCTGATGATGGATGAGTTTGTTAAAATAATATTTATTTGTTTAATCGTACGTGCTCCTGTTAATAATTCGTAATCAAGAGGTCAAGTAGCCACCGGCTGGAGCACGCGGGCCATGAGGTTTCCGACCCATTTGCTGGTTGTTGCTCTAAGTTTGGCGAGGTCGTTCAACCGGGGATATCTTATTGGTAAAAACCGAAACCATCAAAAACAAACTTGTAAAAAAACACCAAGTCTCGCAACTCAGTTCTTCTACCGTAAAAAGTTGTGAGATCCATGTAATACCAAGTCGGTTAATTTATTCAGTCCCTACTTAAGGGACCTTCTGTCTTAAGTTATTACGTAATTAGGTAACCTAACAACATCATAATTATAGTGACCACTATATGATGTTGACAATTTTTTTTTAGAAAAAAAAGGAGGACTATCTACAAAAAGAAATGAGATACCATCAAAAGAAAACATTTTGATGGTATCTCATTTCTTTTTGTAGATAGTCCTCCTTTTTTTTCTTTTCCGGTACCATCTGGGTACATCTACAGTAATCTACACCTATTATTCCATTATGTTATACATACACTGATTCATTAACCGCAAATGTAACATTGTAATCCCATATATTTATTTATGCAGTAGGTGTATCTAGAAAACTAGACCGAAATTGCAAAATATTTTAGTTTTTCCTTGATTTATACACTAAACACTAACTGTTGTCTGCTAGAAGTGCCTTAGAGTTTTGATGATCGGACAGTCGGTCAGTCAGTCATTGAGTGAGAGACAAAGTTGACACCTTAAACGCCATATCTCCGACAAACAATTGAATTTCTATTGTGTATAGGCCTGTCAACCTGTTAAGAAACTTTGACTAGTTATAATTCTTAAACTACTGGTTCAAATTGAATGAAATTTGAAATATACCGTGTGTATACAATGCCTGCTTGGTTACCGAAAATTCAGGCTTCTAGTTTTATCTACAACGAAGTTATAGGGGGTCGACAGTGGCTTGAGCTGTTTCGAGAAAAGGATGGTACGGCCGTGCCGTTTTTTTCTCGACTTGGCGGGGGCACTGCCGTGCCCTCAGATGCAAGTAGAATCAGCGCGCCAAAGATTCCGCAGCCATTAAGAATGGCTTAAACAGGTAATAAGTTAGTTACTAAGTATATTTCGTCTGTGGAAAGGGAAAAATGCTAGTGCGGCAAAAAGGCATTCACGGGAAAAAAGCTTGTAACAATATAGTTTAAAGAAAAACGTTTTCTTTAAAATTAAATTCCCTTTTTACTCTTCAGCAGTCTTCCCTTTTCACTGAAGTCATTGGTTCATTATCATTGATTGGAATTAGGGATTATCTGTGTGAAGTTACGGAAAAGTCCAATAAATCTGACCAACTTTTTTTATTTTTTGGACACACCCAATGCAATAATAGTGAAGCATTACTATGAACTTTATTAAATTGTAAAAAAAAAACAATACCTGCAGTTTAGCTTAGTATAATACTGTAGTGCGAGTGTCTAATGGTTTTTTTTAATTACACTTGTTTGGTGTCCATTAGCAAAAGATTCGAAAACGAGAAATGAAGGAGAGCCTCTTGATGACAGTCGAGATAGAGTTAAAACGATTGCTTTACAAGTTCTTGCTTGTCTTGAAGAACTTGCATTTCTTACCAACAGGATCATGAAAAATATCAATTTGTCAATGACTAAGGAATCCGTAAAGGAAGAGTTTCAGACAAGAATGTCTAAGGTTGAATTGTTAACAAGATAACACGAAATGAGTTACACAAAAAAAAATAGGTAGGTAGTTAAGCAGTTATACGAGTACTGTGGCCGTGCACGTGCGCCACACGAGGCCGATAACTCAGCTATTTCGCACTAAGCACAGTTTCTTCGTTATCATGAAACTTAATTATTTTGGCAGATAAGATGCTCGATAATTGGACAGTTGAATGGGGTCACGCTTTTAACAACGTAAAATAATTAATTTAACTATTTATAGGTATGTGTTCTACTCCGTAGAGAACGGTCGACGGAACTGAGCCAGTGAATTACGCATCTCGTTTTGGGGATTCTCGTTATAGATTGTCACGGGATCTTGTGATGTCGATTTTATTTACTTATTTTCAGTTACGTTACATAACTAACCTATAATAACTTAACTGTAATAACAAATCTATTATAACTTAGTTTTATAGTGGAATACATATTGGAATGTTTCCATTGTCGGGTCATTTTGGTTTTCATGTTTCTCTATTTTTTTTAAACATATTTTTTTCACCTAACGTCGGCTTATTTATTATTAACAATATTGTCATTTATTAGTGTAGCATTTTCTGATTTTTGTGTAATCTAGATGAGGCAAAAAGGTAGATTAATAATTAATATCATTGTTAGATTTCCACTTTAATTAACTTGTAAAAGATGACTTTTAGAGATAAGCTTAGCTTTTTATCCATACCTACCCTTGTAAGTAAATATTATCCGTTATATGCTATCATACAGAAGTAGGTATGTTTACTTTCTGTTCCTGATAGCAATTTGTCATCGCCGCCCATGGACATCTGCAGCATCCGGGAACTGCCTAAGGCCGGCCATACACGGGCAGCTTGAAGCAGTCAGGGTGCGACAGCTTTAAGCTGCGACTGCATAGTAAAATACAGTCTTCTATTTGCAAACATACATGAAACCGCTCAGGCAGTTGCGTAGATCGTCGATCTGAGTCGATCTGATACACAGGCAGCTTCAAGCAGTCGATTCTGAGTCCCGACTGCTTGAAGCTGCCTGTGTATGGCCGCCCGCCCTCATCAGTGTTATTAATTTCTTTTTCCTTTAGTTGATGGCTTCGTGCGATTAGCACATTTAGCCAGTGTCAAAGTAATTTTTCTTAAAATAATACATAAAATAAACAATATGTTCCTTCTTGTATGATGATGATGAATGATAATAGAAATGAGAAGTGGGAAATGATACCCTCCAACCCCTCGAGTATCTCAGTAAAAATGTGGGGCTTTACTAACTGTTTTGTTTCATTTGCCAACAATCATGCGCACTTACGAACACTAAACGGTTAATAATTCACCATTATTTCATATTAATATTCGACACAACACAAATTTTAGAAAATAAAACAAAACCGCAGACATGACTCTTCACTTTCCCGCCAAGAAGTCGTGTTATTAATTTTGAGAGCTCCATTTACACTCTTCTAAAAGAACCTCATCACAGTTACAGCGCACGGGAAACACTAGAAGCAAGTCTATTATTCCACATCCTACACGTCCGTGGAAGCAGGTCCCTGGTTTGAGCTTTAGGTCTTCGCCGGCGTGCCACGTTTCTACGTGAAGCGTAAAGCTACTTATATATCGTACGCTGAAGTTCAAACTCCGCCTAAATAAATTTTTTGGCAAATTTAAAATTCTAATGTGATTGTCGTGTGAAACATGGCGTTTAACGTCCAGCAAACAGATAGTTTGATTTCTATAAGCTGCGTGCCTTATTTTGTAGTTATTATACTTACTGAGAGCGCATAAATAATTACAGTAAAAACAAAACGAAGATTTTTGTAATCCAATAAAATATCGAATTTTGATTTGGGCGGTCGGTATTAGAACTTCAACGATATTAAGTAACTGTGTAACAATTATTAAATAAAACATTACCGTATTTGAAACCCCAATTATTAAATTAAAGCTACTGGGCGGCAGACCTATGAATGAAGAGTTGTAACTCATAATTAAGGCGACGCATTGGAAATTTACGTGGCGGGATCTTGATTTTTCCCAACAATTACAAAACATATGAAAGTGATATTTGATGACATGATTTTTCATTTAATTTACTTCATTTTGCTAGTTGCAGAAACACGATTTGTCAAATTTTATAACAGAGAAAAAAATATCAAAGTAACCTCTTTTAAAACATAGATTTGCATTTTACAGGCTAGCCAGACTGATTAAAGCATCTAAATTTTCTTAGTTGATTAGTCTTAACACACACTTCAATATGCTAGTTCATTTTTTTAATAATTTGTAGTTTTAATTTGAAGAAAAAAAAACAGTTTTTCTTATAGTACGGGGCGCAAACGCTCCGTATTAGATTAATTGTTTAGCGATGCGTCGCCTTAACTGCATTAGCAGGCGTTACCAACCACCGCCCGCACTGGGCCCGCGTGGTGGTTTACGGCCCGTTCTCCCTGCGGTATTTCCATCCATAGCGAAGCCTCGTACCCCAGTAATGGGGACATAAAATTAGCTAGTCATGAACTGGTTAACATCCAGTCTGGTTTCGTCCGTGTAAAGAACTTTACTATCATTCTGTAAAGGAAACTTGACAGTTCGAGGTTGAACGGCGCGCGGGGCAATAAACATATTGCCGATCCGAAAACAAAGTACACGCTGTTTACTTTAGCTGCCCTGTCAACAAACAAGTGATAATAAAAAGGCAATGACAGGCCACCTTTCTAAGGCTCGACCTTCAGTCAGGGTGCGACGAACCGCAGATAAATCACTCATGACAAATATACCATTCGCTATTTATAGTTGTTGGACTTAATTGTTTTAATTAAATATTCACCGATGCAATTTGTCGTTGTACGCTCATAATAAGTATAAATTACATCGCTCGCAGGACTGATGGCAGAACAGTTCTCGAGTGGCGACCGCGTACCGGAAAACGCAATGTGGGCAGGCCTCCAACAAGGTGGACCAACGATCTGGTAAAGGTCGTGGGTAACCGCTGGATGCGAGCGCCACTAAACCGGTCGTTGTGGAGATCCGTGGGGCAGACGTCCAGCAGTGGACGTATTTTCACTGAGATGATGATGATAAGTATAAATAGTCAATGCTTGTCGAACGCCTCGTTGGCCGAGTGGCAGAGTGCTCGGTCCGATACCCAAAGGTCCCGGGTTCAATTCCCAGGTCGGGCAAAATGTATTTCGGATTTTTCGATGTACAGCCCGGGTTTGTAATCACCAACCCGCATTTGGCAAGCGTGGTGATTAAGCCATTACCTATCAATTGTAGCGATGACTTGATTTCAATGATGGAGGCCTTTGCCCAGCAGTGGGACAGTTACAAGCTGTTTACCTGCCGTTCGTGGTCCCGAGCCATCCTCACGGACAGAGCCGGATTAAGCCATAGGCCCCTAGGCACTGCATGGGTTTAGCCCCCGCCTATCGTCTTGGCTTAGCAAAAAATCACTTTTTTATCAGTGTGAGTTTAATTTGACATTCGATCACGTTTACGATAAACGGAAATTAGTATGGCATTGATGCAGAGCCTCCTGGAGTTGCGACATACCTGGCGTGGAGAAGTGCTGAAATTTTGCCATGCAAAGTCTCGTTTTTGTTAACGTTTTCGTATGCCGAATGAAACTCGAGTTGGTGAGTTTTCGTTAATTTGATCGAATGTCAAATAAAATAAATAAACTTTCCTACACTCAAACCAATTATCTAGCCCAAGAGAAGCTTTGTTATGAAACTCGTTAAATGATACTAGACAACGGATAAACATACTTAAAATACTTATTATACATAGAAAACACCCAGACCCGAGATAATTTAGAAAAACAATAATTTATAAAATTCCGGGGACCGGGGATCGAACCTGGGACCTCAGAGATGGCGACACCATCAAAACCGGTGTACAAACCACTTGACCAAGGAGGTCGCCAAATGAATGAAACGAACACTAGGCACCCTGACCGAGAGGCCTCTAAAAGACACGGGGCCCATGTGCTTTTGCCAACAGGTTAATCCGGTGCTGCCCTGGGTAGAGAAGGGATGGCACTAGTTTTTAAGTAGGTAGGTCTCCTCTCCCTCCCAGCGAGTGTTCCGTGGCTGGACGAAGCAAGGGGAGGAGAATCTCACATAATTCGGAATCGCACTTCAAAGTCAAAGTCAAACCATTTTATTCAACATAAGCCTAGACTCCACCTGGAGCGACGATCTCCGCAAGGTGGCTGGCAAGAGCTGGATGAGAGTAGCCGCGGATCGTGCTCGGTGGCGTGCACTTGGATAGGCCTATGTCCAGCTGTGGACTAGTATAGGCTGGTGATGATGATGATGAACTTGGCCCTAGTGTATGCTATGCATTTAACTAGTCAAAAAATGTGTGCAATAAACATGGAAACGGTTAGAATTAAACACCGTAATATTATAGAGATAGATTTAAATATGAAATAGATAATAATAGAGAATGTAAGTAAAGTTTTTTTAAATAATTAGATAGGTTTTGCATTTGTCTACTATCTCACCTGGCGATAAATGATGATGAATGCAAATATGGTACATAAAAGAAGTAAGGCTCAAGCGATAGAAATGTAAAAGATTAGACAGTAGAGACGCGAAGAGTGAAAAAAAAGTGACGGAAATTAGGTAGTTAAGAGAAATATGAAAAAAAGCCCTGTATATCTATCTATCGCCTCGGTGGCCGAGTGGCACAGTGCTCGGTCCGATACCCGGTCCCCCGGTGTCCCGGGTTCAATTCCCAGGTCGGGCAAAATGTATTTCGGATTTTTCGATGCATATCCCGGGTTTGTGATCACCAACCCGCATTTGGCAAGCGTGGTGATTAAGCCATTACCCATCAATTGTAGCGATGACTTGATTTCAATGATGGAGGCCTTTACTGTGGGACAGTTATAGGCTGTTTACTTTACTTACTTTTTTATATCTATCTATCACATCGGGGTAACGTAAAATGTAAATTTCAATTAATTAGTGGTGAGAGTACCTAGCGACCGATCCGTCGTCGCGTCGGCATGAAACAATACGTCAATCTAACCAACTTTTATCAGCTTATTGCGTTTAATAACGTTTTCGTTAACGTGATCGAATGACAAAGCTAACTTATACTAGGCACCCTAAGTGCCTGTTGTGAGTTGCTTACATCCGTATTCATTCGACTACGCTTACGAAAACAAAAAAGTGTATGGTTTTTAACTCTTCTTGTAGGTATTTTATTAATTTATTTTGCTTTATTTGGAAAACATACAGTGATGATTAACTGTTAACATATACTAAATTGCCACTATGCACTATTAACATGTTTCCGCATATATATAACTAAAAAAAAAATTCCAATTCATTGGCACAAACAAATGGACAACAGTGAACAAATAATTACCTAGTATGTAAGCAAGTATGTTAGCAACAAGCCCGGTGAAGCTGAAAATGTACCCTGTAAGAATCAGCAGTCCTTCACCAAAAAAAAAATTTTAGCAGCGCCTCCTCTGGTTCAACACCATACCTACTAGTTCTCGTTTACGTTAATGTGATCGAATAGGTATGTATATTTTTTTTATTCATAACTCGGCAAATGACTCCACTCCACCTGATGTTAAGTGGAAACGGAGTCCAGACGCAAAGACAACTGGTGCAGCGTGAAAACAACGCAGCAACAGTCACCCTCACCATGCCGGCCCACAAGGTGCCTCTTCACGCTTCGTATGAAGGACCCCATGTCATAGGAAGGAGGGAAAACGTGTGCTGGTAGACTATTCCATCTTTTGGAAGTGCGACAAAGAAACGAGTCACCAAATTTCTTTGTACGCGATAGAATGTTCGAGACAGTACAGCGGTGACTCCGGAGAGCACCACGCGTACTCCTATGGAGGAAGGGAGAAGGTGGGATAAGGTCGAAGAGTTTTTCAGTGCACTCGCCGTGGTATAAGCGGTAGAAGACGCTGAGTGACGCTATATCTCTACGCAATTGGGGCTCGAGAGCATTAGTGACCTCTGCATTGCCGATAATGCAAACAATGGAACAATTTCAAATGAAACTTACAATAGGCAGCCAGGTGTCAAACACTGGGTATAGTGTCGAAGACTGGAGCTACTATGAATACTATTTTCGTGTGTTAGCAGAGTTCCGTTCTGTAATACAGCGATCTAGGTGCCTACAGCGAGTTTCATTCGCCATACGATCGCGTTTACGAAAACGAGAATTTGTATAGCAAAATTTTAACTCTTCTCGATCCGGGTGTAGAAAAGGGGGCCCCAAAAAATAACACAATTTACAAAATGCCAAAAAGCAGCTAACGAAAAGAGATTATTTTTTTTGATTATTAATTATTATTTTTTAATTTTTTGTATGGAGCTAGATTTCTGTTATCTAATATAAAAAATTACCTCGAAATTAAATTTCTAACAGGTCTCAAACACTGGGCTCAGTGTCGAAGACTGGTGCGTATTATACCTACTTTCTATTTTCGTGTGTTAGCGAAGTTCCGTTCTGTAATCTACACTGGCCTGCAAAAATAAGTACTACACTTTTAATATTTATTTATTTTCTAAACTATAGAAGTTAGAGATTTTTAAATAAAAAACGTTTTGCAGCAATTTTTATCAGCTTTCTTTAAAACTAAAGTAAATTATACATTAGTAACATTTTCCTTTTTGTTTCGAAAGTATATCTTGTGTACTTAAAAGTTATTGCAATTTTAAAAGTGTGATACTTAATTTTGCAGGCCAGTGTATATACATAATAATGAATGTTGCTAAGCGTAAAAGCGTAAAATTCGAGAACGGCTCGACCAATTCGGCAATTTTTTTTTTCGTACCTATGTTCCATATATGGCACACGGAAAGTTTTAAGTTTTAATTTTTTTTTTTTTTTAGTTGAGACATAAATAACGTGATCACTCGGAAATACGTTATATTTATTGAATTTTTACTATTAACTTTTGACAGAACGAAGTCTGTCCGGGCAGCTAGTACTTAATAAATTGTGATGTGATGCGCCAATTAGACGAAGCCTCGACCCACCGCGACCCGGGGCAGCTCATATCTGTGGTTAGAGCGGTTCGACGACATGACGAAACTTTCAGGTATTATGTACACTCCGTAGGTTATTTCCGATTCTGGTGGCTCGATAAGGGGTTCTGTGGTCGAAGCTTTACACCATTCTATGTGCTGATCGGCTTATCAGTCGACTCCCGGACAGGAATGCGAGGGTCGCGCGTAGTAAGGCCAAAATAAATGAGATACCCTGAAGTTATAATGTTGTATCGTTGAACTCTACGTTAATATTTGAAAAAAAATTACATTAATTAGCATAAATAGTTATATTTATTTATAGACAATTTAATTTTTTTCTCATATATATTTAGTAGGTAGTTTTGGAAAATAAAAAAAATTATGTGCATGAAAAATAGTTATATTTTAGTGTTTAAATATTAGTATTAATTAATGGCTTCTTTGCCATAATTTGCAGGAGGTGTTTACCTGTATTGTTTGGCTGTGCATTCAGTTTGAAACCACATTGCAATGTACCTAGCGAATAAGTTCCAATTTAATAACTGTTGGTAAATCAAATAAAAAAAAATTAAAAATAATAATATTACGCATTGAAACACTTTTTAACCGACTTCAAAAAAAGGAGGAGGTTATCAATTCGGCTGTATTTTTTTTTTTTTTTATGTTTGTTACCTCAGAACTTTTGACTGAGTGAACCGATTTTGATGATTCTTTCTTTATTTGAAAGCTGGTGCTTCCCGTGTGGTCCCATTTTAATTTGGTCCAGTTCTGATGATGGGATCCTCTAGGAATTGAGGGAACTCCTCGAATATTGTAGGCATACCTATCGCGATTTTGGTATTTTCAGAAAAAAGTCAAGCATTTGCATTCAGAAAGTATCATTTGATGAAGTGTAACTGATGAAAGAGACCACAGATTGCCATCGGAACTCCTCAATGATAAGTATTTCACGGGTGGCGATAAAATATCTCGATTAAGATAGTTAAGCGACTATGACGAAGCAAAAGAAGACAGGCACCGGAACTCAGTTTTTGATTTCCTACTTTGAGATAGGCGTTTCTCGTTTTCTTCGCTTGTCTCATTTAAACGGCGCTGTCTCATACGAGCAGCGTGTTTAGTAGGTCTACTCATATTCGCTTTTGATAAATAGATCGAAACGAATCACTAAAAAGCGAAAAATAAACAAAAATTTTAACAAAAAAAAAACCGACTCCAAAAAATTTGACTGATAAAATTGCACTAAAAAGTAAAAAATAAGCGTTAGACTTATACAGACAATAACTTTATTAAGAAAAAATATAGGTACAATTATTGTTACTTTTGGAGTCGGTGCCAGCCAAGGTAACTTTAACATAAACATTTAACGACATACTATATTATAATCAGTACATTAAATCTTATGCATGAAATTTTAACTACAAACGCGGACTGGCACCGGCTTCAAAAACTTCGTTGGCTGGCACCGGCCCCAAAAATAACAATAATTGTACCTATATATTTTCTTAATAAAGTTATTGTCTGTATAAGTCTAACGCTTATTTTTTACTTTTTAGTGCAATTTTATCAGTCAAATTTTTTGGAGTCGGTTTTTTTTTTTGTTAAAATTTTTGTTACGAATACATGTCTCGCTTTGTTTTATATAATTATTATTTTATTCTGACGTTTTACAGGGTCCTTGGTCACAGGGACACGTCACTCAAAAAAATATGTTAAATAAATAAAATGCTTGTGAATTCGTAAAAAAGTGTTTCTTTGTAATCAATCATTTGTATCAAAAATAAATTATTTATTTAAAATTATGTCATAGTAGGGTAAAAGCACCAGGGTTGGAAAAAAACAGTTTTTTTAATATTTTATAATACAAACAGTTCAAAATGTTTAAAACTAGTGTTTTTTGTTTTTCTTTACTTTTTACCTGTAAGCATCAGACGATCAATATTTACTTTTTGTTGCGTATTAAAGTTAATGTTAATTAAAGGTAAGTATAAGTATAGTATGTACCTTACTTAGTTATTAATTCATTATTAAAATTGTCATTTGTTTTTGATTAATTAAATTACTTCAAAAGAACATGTTTTAATTTCAATTCCAAATAAAGTTTTCTTTATCTTATAATTAATAATTTAAATAAAAATACAACAAAGCCTCAACTTGTAAATTTATTTTAAGCTATTTAGAGTCCTACTTTATTCGTTTGGATTTATTTCCATTCATTTGTAATTAAAGGTAGTTTTAAACACTGTGTTTTGAAACACTTAATAAAAAACATAGTTGTATTTCAAACTGTTTTAAACACGTGACACAAAGCAACTTGTTTTAATCACGCCAACCCTGAAAAGCACCAATTTTCGACAGAATATTTCCTGTTTAAAAGTGGTCTCTGCCTACCCCTACGGGAAAGAGGCGTGATTATATGTATGTATGTATGTATATTTCCTGTTTCACTATTGTAATCGACGCTTTTTTCCTGTAATCAATAAAGCAACTGATTTGTGACTTTAGCGATTATTGAATACAGACCCCGATCCAATCCGAGCCCCTCGTAGAATCTAATAAGTAGGGCACGGGGATACGCACTAGTGCGTGATGCCGTTCCCTCTAGAAAACCTCCGAAGGTGATTCGTTTCACACGGCTTGAGGAACTCTTTAAGGTTCTCGCCGCCCCCAAACAAGCCTGGTGAAGCTGAAAATGCCGTCTGAGGCAGTAACCAAACTCTCTCCAATAAAAAAAGACCATCAGAATCTGCTTCCTAGCTCATATCCAGTAAAATTTAAATAAAATAAAAAGTATATTATTTTGTGGCGACGAATAGTGTCGAGGTTTGGCTTTAAGTGCCTTACAAATAAACAAAGAATAAGATCTGTAGGCTTAGCCAATCTAACATTAAGAAAACGATAGCGAAGTTTGAAAAGAATAAAATGTATGGGACTGACATAAGCCGCGCTAAATCACGTGGTCAATCTTATGTCAATCCCATACATTTTATTATTTTCGAACTTCGCTATCGTTTTCTTAATGTTACTTTAGCTACCGCCACTGTTCATCAAAGCTGTTCAAAACTTGAAAATTTAAGGAACAGTTATAACTTTTTTATTAATTAACTAGCGGCCCGCCCCGGCTTCGCACGGGTGTACTTTTTTATATAGCCTAAGTTACTCAGCGCTACTGTAGCATTCTAATGGTGAAAGAATCTTTTAAATCGGTCCAGTAGTTTTTGAGTTTATTCGTTGCAAACATACATACATACATACAAAGCTTTCCTCTTAATAATATTATTATAGATGTTTTGCTTTGATTTTTCACATGAATACGATATTGCTTAGTGTATGAAACTCATTTTCGACCAAAACGGCGTTTCAGTTGTTTTTTACCTTCCACCATCGATATATTGTGTATATTATATGAAATGCAATAACATATTGATTAACAACTAAAACTCTCACTATAGGCATCCTTCTGATGCGGTTCTGTGAGAAAACATGGCAACATATCACCATCTCACTCATGAGCTTCAAGTCTCACTGATTGTTTAATATATTTATGTCAACGTAAATCATAAACGATTTTACATTTTATTGTATTTTAATAATTTTATAAACTGTTTATAGATATTATACTATATATATTATTAGTCGATAAACATGCTGTGTGCACATACTTGTGGAAATATGACGTACCAATGTTTAACCTTTTCACCGCCCAACTATCCTGCACGCGATGTCCCGCTGTACGCCAACGTATAAATGTATTTTAATAAAGTAGGTACAAAGAAGTACTTCTATAGAAGTGCTGGCGTGGACGGCACGAAAATCTCGAACTTCTATAGAAGTTGTTGGCGGTAAAAAGGTTAAATTTTATTGTATAATCGTTTAATCATGTTTTTGTTGTAATTCTGTATTGTACCTAATAAATTTAATAAACAATGCCGAGTACAAAGCAGGTAGGTAGAAACAAAGCAACAATTTATTATAAACCCCATTTATTTCTTCGTCCCATTTAGAACCTCGCTTTACATTAACTAGTCATATTTACACTATACAAACGCCTCGAAGACACGTAAAAATAAAAAAAAATAAAAAAAATATCAATACAAATACCGATATGTCATAATAACTTTACTAATAAGAGAAAATATTAATCACAAAATATAATTTTCAACAGCCACATATGGATCAATCTCAAAAGAGAACCTTACCTAAGACATGATACTTGTAACTGTACACCTAGAAAAAAATCTACTGGTTTTGCTTTATACCTTATTTTTCATTCATATTTTTACAATGTCGTGTGTTCTTACAATACATTGCAGAAGGCAAATAAATTTAAAAAACCACAAATCTTAACAACGAAGCAAAATTATAAAAAAAAAGTAAAAAAATTAGGACAGGTTCCAATTTTATCATAAATACCTGCATGCTGGTCAGACTATCCAAAAATTACAGATTTCTACAACAAATGTTCAACCATATGCAATAGACATAAAGTTAAAAGTCTATTGAGGACATTTGACAGTTTGCAGTAATCTGAGATGCAGGCGTGTGTACCATAGACCATGGATGAATTAGTCCATGCCATAGACTAAGTGTCATGCGTTAGAATGCATCAGTTGCAATTATCCCTAGTTACAGTCTAAAATGTAAACCTTAACAAAAACAAAAATACTACAAATTAACATTAACATGTTAAATTTTACTTCTTTTTAAGTGCTAATTGCTGCACTGAAGCTGAATTAAATATTTATAAAATACATTGAAAAAATTAAAAGCCTACCCGACCCAGCCAGGAATCGAACCTGGGTTTTCCGCAATCCTGGCTGGGTCGGGTAGGCATTTAATTTTTTCACTGTATTTTATAAATATTTAATTAACATGTTATTTAGTAATAACGATTTTATTAAGGCGCCTCCGTTCATAACGAAGCGAACTAAATCTCATAAAAAATCTACAAGTTTCGATTTCAATTTGGTAACTAGTAATTTAGCTTTAGTTATTTGGGCCCTGTCTCCGTCCCATCACATTGGACTTACATAAAGCGGCACCAGTGTTCGAGTTATCGACACTTCGTATTCTAGGGGTCAGCAACTGAATTTTGACCAATTGAAAACCACAGTTTAAAAAAAAAACTTATTTTTTGATGACAAAAAGCATTATGTCAATCACTGGCTTCGACCTGGCTCCTGTGTCGAACACTGGCGCCACTACGTCAATACAATAATATAAACTACACGTAGTACGTACTGTGTATCACACGTTTTTTCTTTCAATCACAGTACTGACAGTTCTCAATGATTTCTCACACTTCACATAAACATACAAAGGCCATATCACACGACGCGACGCTAACAAAATAATATGTAACTTCGTTTAGATTGAAATATATCTACACAATGGCGGCGTGGAAATGACCATAACATTTATTTAGGATTGAACTATATCATTATATTTTATGTAGGTAAGTGTCACTTAGAAACTTGATCATACAATACGTTATTTTTTTTTGTCTAATGTTAAAACATCAAGTGTATAAGCTACCGATGTAGTAGTTTTGAGTCATCTTCAACATTTTCTATAGCATAGTTTGTAGGGTTCCGTACCCAAAGGGTAAAACGGGACCTATTACTAAGACTCCGCTGTCCGTCTGCCCATCCGTCACCAGGCTGTATCTCATGAACCGTGATAGTTAGACAGTTGAAATTTTCACAGATGATGTATTTCTGTTGCCGCTATAACAACAAATACTAAAAACAGAATGAAATAATTATTTAAAGGGGCTCCCATACAACAGACATGATTTTTATAGATAATTGTAGGGAACCCTTCGTGCGCGAGTCCCACTCGCACTTGGCCGGTTTTTTTTATATTTTTACAGGCAAAAACAGCTGAATGTATGTTTTAAAAAACCCATCCAGAAAAGCTTCACTAGGCTTAGATTGGGTTCGTGTCAGTAGTCTAACGGAGCAATGAGGATTGAGCCATGTTTTCTCATTCAGCATTAGCCGAACGGATTGACCGTTCGGCTAATGCTGAATGAACAACAATGATAGTATATAAGTTAAAAAAGGTAGACACGTCACTAGCACCACGAAGACGTTCCGAACAAAATAAAGAAATTGTTTCTTTTTGAACTCAGTCGTTCTCCAAAATTGGTTACAAAATCCTTTCGTCCTTTCTTTTTTCCTTCAATCCTAGTAAGATTTTGTCCGATAAAAATAAGAGTGTATAGTGTGAATTGCGAACAGTTGTAAAAATGCCAAATTAATTACATACACTAGCTCTCTTTCATTCTGTCTGTTTATTTCATTGTAATTGTTTTAATGTTTTTCCTTTTACATAATTTAAATAAATAAATAAACTTTCCTACTACACTCACACCAATTATCTAGCCCAAGAGAAGCTTCGTTATGAAACTCGTTAAATGGTTACTAGACAACGGATAAACATACTTAAAATACTAAAATACATACTTATTATACATAGAAAACACCCAAATCGAACCCGGGACACCATGAAAACCGGTGTACAAACCACTCGACCAAGGAGGTCGTCCATATGTCAATTTACTAAAATAAATAGTTGAAATAAAAAATGTATAACTGTGAAAAACTTCGTGCCATGTTTCGCGGTTGTTTAAATAATAATAATAATGTATTTATTTCACAAAACATTTACATAACATTTAACAAGCATATTGCACAATTAGTTGCTGGTACTAAAATTAGGAAACCCTGCGTTGTAATGTTTTGTATGCACATAACGTATCTACCTTTATAATATCATTGTTGGACTTAACAAAATCTCTTCTAAAAGTATAAATTTTAATTCTGACATGTGACGGTTTGTGGTTCTGCGGTCGCGCTGTTGGTCGTAACGTTGGGGTCAACGTTGGTAGAGTTGGACCCGGTGGAGGGGAGAGCGGGGAGGGCAGAGGAGGCGGGGGAAGTTGGAGTAGGCGCGGGATGCGCTTCCTTGTCGAGAGTGCGGAAGGACCAATTGCCGGCGCCGTCGAACTCCAACACGTGCGTGTGGTATTTCCTGCACAAAATAAATAGAGATTTAATAAAAAATAACAAAATATAAATATAATAATTTTACGCAAATTTAGTAGCAAATAAATTACAATTTGGAAAAGTGTTGAAAAATTTTCCACGAAAGGGATTCGAACCCGCACGCACCTTCTAACAACACCGCACATGGTCTTTTTTTTCAACACTCAAAAAAAGATAACATTTGAAAATATTTGCAGTTATTGTTTTCTAAAGTTTTTAGATAAACGCAAGTAGATCCGTAAAAGTTTATTTATTTAAATTTTTAGTTATTGTTTCATACACCTTGAATTATAAGTAGTTGTTTTGCCTTATGCAGGTGACAGTAATCATGAATAGGAACACCTTTTACTCCGAACCAACTCGTATACATTTTAGTAAGTAGGTATTATTATAATCTGTGAACCAGCTGGTACTGTATAAAATTTGTATATTATATTACATGATTGTAATTTGGTTGAAAAGATGGAGAAAAAGAAATAAGCCTTTTGAGTTTGTTGCCATCTATTCTCGGTTGAAGGCTCTCCCAAAATCCGAACTGGTGGTAACTTCAGTAGTTTAGTCTAAACGATTTTTTAGTTTTATGGTTTATAGTTTTGACGTCAATAAGTGTCTGTGAAGGCTTATGTTGAATAAAACGATTTGGACTTTGATACTATAATAACTACTTACACAAGTTGTACATAACTAACAAAAGACAAGGCTGCATAACCGTGACTCCTTCTTCAGTCGTTTTTCTTTAGGCAAAGGGATTTAGTCATGCAGCCTTGGTGTTTCACAAAATCGTACATACCACACGCTGGGGCGGTGCGTGATGGAGAGCAGCGTGATGCCCTCGCGCACGGCGGCCGAGTACATCACTACCTCCGTCTCCATGGAAACGGCGCTTGTGCACTCGTCCAGCAGCGCGTATACGGGCCTGGGGGGGGGGGGGTTACAACACATATTTAACTAATATTTACCAACATTCGAACCGCTTCTGTCGTCTAAGACCACCAACAGGGCTCCAGGTATAACATAACTACCTATCGGGAGTTCTATATCGGTAGGATTCTTACGATATGTTTCCCGTGCCCGTAATATTAAACGAGTAATTCGTTTTTACATACTTTATCTGAATATTTTATTAAATTTACATTATTTGTTATCGTTATAATGACAATTCAATTTAATTATTGTGTAAAATAAAGGATGTTTTAAAAAAAGGTCAATTCCTGTCTCAGACACCGAGTTCCGAGTTCAATTCTCAGTGGGAGGTAACATGTTTGCGTACTCGATTTGGTTGGTGGTAGGGCTTGTTTGTCCGTCTAGCTAGTTAACATAACGTTAATAAGACAAACCACCCTTAGCCATAAGGCTAAGGGTGGTGATGTTAAGTGATGATAACATCACTTAACATCAACCCTTCTATTCAGGATGCACCGAAGCGCCTTGTTGATTCGGAACTCATAAGACTAGTGTCTCAAGAGTTGTGGGCACATATAGTCCACTCCCTATTCTTTAGATAGGTAACCGGAACAGTCAAGCGAGCTCACTTCTGGACTAAGTACACACGCCTGCAAATCAACCTATCCAAAACTATCAAATTTCTCTAATCGATATTGATCTTTATACCCGTACAATAAGGTTCAAAATGTATTAAAGAAATTTGACATTTTGTGGTAAGTTGATCTGCTGCCGTCTGAACATACCTGTTAGACAAAAAAGTATTTAATAAACTCCTCACCTATGGTAGAACATCCTCGCCATGGCCAGCCGCTGCTTCTCCCCGCCCGAGAGCGTGGACCTCCAGTCGGCCACGGCATTAAGCCCGCCGTGACGCGCCGCGCATGCGTCCAACCGTACCAGCCGCAGCACGTGGTTTGCACGAACGGCTGCTTCGGGGGTGGGCCGAGAGGGGTACGTCACTTGCTCGAGGAGTGACCCGTCTGACATGTACGGCCTGGAGAGTTACGAGTTAGTAATGTAGGTATTATTCGCATTAACTAACAACTACTAACAACCCTTTTTTGGAAGAAGGCCGTGAATGTATATTTTTGTATGCATGTATTATAGTTAACTTAGATGGCAGTGAGCGGGTCGTGTTGCCCGAAAGCATGGCTGCTGATGCAATAGTAGATTGTACAACAAGAGCATAAAACGAGCCATTTTACCCGAGCCGTGCATATAGCCACCCGAGCCGGTACGGCGAGGGTGGATAGTCACGTCGAGGGTAAAATAGGTTTTATACTCGAGTTTTACACTCTGCTTTTCACTTCGATTGCAAGGAAATAAAACAAACCGCAACACAACAAAAGCTAGTTTCTAGTTTTGTTTGACGAATAATTAGCTTCCCGTCACACAATTTTCCTTATTTTTTTTTTTAATATCAACTATGTGACGTTCGACTATGGTCTGAGCCGTAATGTCAAGTTATTATAAATATTTGCGTTATATTTTTTTTGCGTAAATGCACGTCCGTATTAATCGTAAATTTGTATTTAGATAGTAATACATAATTATGTCGTAATTAAATTAAGATACAACCTAAATCTCATAAAAATATATCAATTAAATGAAGGTTTATTTAATTGTGTATGTGGTTGTAAGGCCTAATTGCTTTAGTCTTAAAAGAAGAAATTACTTTATGCACAAGAGCATAAAAACACATTTTATGCAGCCTTCTCTCGACATAAAGAACAACTTTACGAGCATGAGAAGTGAAAACAAATTTTGAAATAGCGACCCTAGGAACCCAGACGAATGGCGGCAGCTGAAGGCCTACACCAGGGTTTCTTACGCGGACCTTTGTTAAAATATTCGGAAAAGAAAACAAGCCTTATTTATATTTGTATTTAAAAAAAAACACTTTTATTGGTAGTTTCATTACAATAACTACTAATATAATGAGAGCTATTGAGGACCCCTGATACCATTGCTACGGACCCCTAAGGGGAACCTTTAAGAAAGCTTACGAATACATAAACATGTCGGTTAAAAAGGCTAAGAAAAACAAGAATCGCATTTGAAAATAACTATCATCAAAGATCTATAATGTCCTGTTGACATAGAGAATTGATGGCTTTTAACGACTGCTATCCTTAACAACGGGGTCTGGCGAACTAATCACATTTTCCTATGACATGGGGTCCTGCAAACGAGGCGTGAAGAGGTACTTAGGGTCTTGTAAGGGTGATGCTGCTTCGTTTTCACGTTGCGCCAGATGTCTTCCTTGGGTTCCATTACAACTTAACACCAGGTTAACCGCCTCTGTAGTCTAGTGGTGAACCACTTCTCGGGGGGATTCTCAGGGGGGGAGGGACATGTTTGTTTACTCGGTTTGGTTGGTGGTAGGGCGTGTTCGTCCTCCTGGCTAGCTACCACCATCTCATCTAAATATATCGCCATAACATCAATGTTTGTAGCATCGTTGTGTTCCGGCAGCTAGAGATAAGATAAGGATCCCGGGTGAAGTGCGCTTCCTCGGCCTTATCATCACTCAACATCAGGTGAGATCGAGGCACTGCGCTTATCCGTAAAATATAAAAAAGGTGGAATGTTTCCTGAGCTAACTACAAAAAGAGAGAAAAAGCATAGATGGTGATTGTGCAGGTACCTCTGCGGGATGTAGAACATGATGGGCCTGGCGGCGCAGGCGGGCGCGGCGGCGTCGTCGCCGGCGCAGTGCGCGCAGCCGCACGGCCGCGGCACGCACAGCGAGCCGCCGAACACCGGCCACAGCCCGGAGATGATGCGGAACAGGCTGCGGGGGACGTTCCAACATTCATACATACAATATATGGCCCATGTTACCCGCAACAAAGGTAGCGTTCTATCCAGAGGGGTGAATCCTCCATACATTGAATAATTACAAAAAAATATATACGGCAGCGCCATCTTCCGTAAGAAGAACCTCAAGTTACTAACTGGTTGTCCATATAAGGTCACTAGATGGCGGTAGTATAGATAGCATTTTAAATTAAAAAGTTATGTTAAGTTATTTTTTAGTAACTTTTTTATAACCACAACTTTCGTCACCTCCTCGAAGAGCTCATTGGCCGAGCGGCTGCGACGACGCATCGTGATAGAGAAATCCTAGGTTCGGTCCATCCGAAATGTATTTAATAACTTTTTGATTTTTATGATCATAATATGTTTTTAATAGGTTTTATCAATCTTAAAATTAATATTATACACAAAAAAAATATTAACTAGTTTTTATAAAATATTATATATATTTTAGCGCCACCTATCAAGAAGAAGCGTAAACGCGCACGCAAACGTCTACTACCGCCATCTATTGTACAGGGAACCAAGTTTCTCATCTTTTTTTCTATGAGAGGCACATCTATACCCAATATTATACATAATCTATGGTAGTGATAGAGAAATCCTAAGTTCGATCCTTAGGAATAAATTAATAACATTCTGATTTTAATGTTCATTTATAAGTTTTTAATATGTTTATTTTAAAATAGTGTGGAGCTTTCGATTACTTGTCGCTCTTAATATAATGTTTTACCTGAAAATAAAACAGTTATTATATGCAAAAACCTTATTCGAGATCTATAGAGTGAGACAAGTAGAGTTCTTCCCCTCTACGTCACTCTCGGCGGCACAAGTGAGGTGGAGAGGGGCATTGCTTGTCACCTGCAGCTATGGTTTTGGCCCGCCACATTGCATCTCACTGAAGTTGAATAAGGTTTCTGCATATCATAACTATTTTATTTTCAGGTAAAACAGTTATTATATGCAGAAACCATAAGGTTAAGAACCATAAGGTTCGAATAATCGAGACCTATATTTTAAATACTGCCTGATGGCTTAATTCAACTTCAGTGAGATGCAATGTGGCGGGCCAAAACCATAGCTACAGGTGACAAGCAGTGCTAGTTGACGACGAACTGGAGCGACTACTGCTCGAGCTCGAGTCGCCTGACAACGAACTCGGAGAACGTGAACGTTTATGTGCTTTTCCTTGTTTTCGAGGCCTAGAAGCCGGCAGTGACGTGTTTTCTTGTTCGCCAGGCCTAGGAGCCTGCTCGGGTCTAAGCACACGGTTCTTGGGGCCTAGGAGCCCGCTCCGGAAATTTACTCATGACTCTTCCGCAGAGTTCTTTAGGTTAAAATAAAATAAACTCTTCCGCAGAGTTATTTTGTGAAAAAAATAAAACAAAATCTACCTAAGACTTTCATAAAATAATTTATATCAAATAACAACGTTGTTATTTTGTAAGAGGTATTCACTCGACGAAAGTCGATGCCAATGTGGCGGGCCAAAACCATAGCTGCAGTGAAGGAGCAATGCCCCCCTCCACCTCACTTGTGCCGCCGAGAGTGACGTAGAGGGTGAAGAAGGAGGGCTGTTCAGCGAAACGGAAAAGGTGTTGTCTCACTCTTTGGGTCTCGAATAGCGGTTCAGCACATATAATACGAACTTTATGTATGCGAAATGGCATACTCGTCCATGCACGCAATGTGCTTAAAAAAGGGGACAAGTGGTCGAAATTACGTTCCGGACCGTAATTTTTAAAAAATTTTATAAATCACTTTGTCCCTAGCCGTCAAACATTTGACGTCAATCAAAACAAAACAAAGGCGCGTCAGGATTATCTTTGGTACGCCTTCGAGTCGATTAGAGGTCACATTTATTTATTTACGCGCCAAGCGATCAAACAAAAAATATTGTGTACCTTATGGCATTACAATAAAAATATCATCACACTAGATATTACCGAAGTCTTTCGATATCATTTTATTTCTATCAGACTGCGACGGGCCAATAACTTCTGACAGAACGAAATCTGTCGGGGTAGCTATCAACATAAAAAAATCAACGTAACTTTGTTTTAGAGAAATAGGGCAGAACAAGGTCTGACGGGACGGCTAGTAAATAATAAACAGCAAAAGTGGCTTCCCTGTGTGGTGCCGGGGATAAAGAATTGCACCACCCCATCTCTTCCCTTGGGTGTCGTAAAAGCCGACTAAGGGACCAATCCAGAGGACGGGCAGCAGCATCTCTCTGAGGTGACCCTCAACCTACTGCGATCGATTCGATTCGATTATCGATTGATTTGGGGGAGGTTTTTGTCCAGCAGTGGACGTCTTTTGGCTGAGATGATGATGATGATGAAAAGTGGCTTCGCTCCGTCCATCCATATCACGTCTGCGGGATCAAGGTCCGACGGGTGAGGTGGGTGGACGGCTGGGTGTGTTGTGTACCTGGACTTGCCGCAGCCGTTGGGCCCCACGATGAGCAGGTGCGTGCCGGGGCGCAGGCGCAGCGACACGCCGCCCGCCACCACGTCGCACGCGGGCGTCACGATGGGCACGCCGCGCAGCCGGATCGACAGGTCGTCCGTGTACTGCACCGACCCTGCGCACCAACGAACACTATCAGCCGACGTACGGTCTCAACGAAACACGAAAACTGGACTGGTCCTTACCTATGGAATTGACGTTTTGTATGAAGATTTTTTCTAAAATTATATTTTTCATACTAACGTTTTTTTTTTCTTTACATCTATTTATGTTAACACTATAAAAAAGTGTATAAGGGGAGTGTGAATAGAAATGTTGGAAGGGGTAGACCTAGGCGGACGTTTCGAGACCAAATCGGGGACGTCTTGGAAAAAGGCCAGGTCAAGAGTACCCTAAACCGAAGAGCATGTATGAAGGAAATAATGAAAGTGGACGAAGCGAAACAAGTATGTATGAATCGTAGCAAGTGGAAAAAAGTGGTATCTGCCTACCCCTACGGGAAAGAGGCGTGATTATATGTATGTATGTATGTATAAAAATTGTAGAGTAGTGTGTTTGTTTCACTAGCTAAATATAGCAGATATTAAAAAGAAAAAACTTCAAAGCTACAATGAAACAAAACGTCAATTCTGCTAACAAAAAAACAAGACAATTGAAAAAAAATTGGGCGATAAAGACACAAAATGAATAATCATTGTTAATCCTGAAGCCTAGTCTTGATTAAAGGTGTTTAGTAACATTAACAATCGCTATTGACTTTTAGAAGTAATACACTATTAATAAGTGAGAAAAAAAACATCAATTTCATAGGTAAGGACCTATTACTAGATTCCCAATGAGCGCTTGAAAAACGGTACGCGACTTTGGGGCCACGCAGACGCAATGACGTTTGTAGCGATGACAGTAAATAATAAGTACAAATATTTTGCAACGTTAATACATCTTTACAGTTAAGATTTAAGGTTCACAGTGAGCCGAAGTTGTTGATGCTATCCAATATTTTTTCAGATTTCGTTATTGGAAATTTAAATGTATAGGTATGAGCAAACGGGACCACTTTCGAGATGCATTTTTGCTTTGGATCCTTTATCTAGCACATTATTGATTGAAACCTGCCAAACCAATTTATCCAAAACTAAATACTTATAAAATACAATCAAAAAATTAAACGCCTACCCAACCCAGCCACGAATCGAACAAGTAGGCTTAGCCAAAGTAACATTAAGAAAACGATAGCGAAGTTCGAAAAGAATAAAATGTATGGAATTGACATAAGCCGCGCTAAATCACGTGGTCAATCTTATGTCAATCCCATACATTTGATTCTTTTCGAACTTCGCTATCGTTTTCTTCATGTTATTTAAGCTACCGCCACTGGGTCTTCCGCAATCCGGGCGGCTGCACTGACCGCTACGCTATCGTAAAGGCTGACGTAAGCGCTGAATTTTGTCACTGGCTTTTATTTTTTTTTAATGCTTATTTAGCAGCAGAGTGCCATCTATCCAACGGCAACCAATGGCCATGTAGATTTATCTTTACAGATGAAATGCCACAAATTAATTTGACAACACAACGCTATAGTAAGTAAACCTGCACACCACACTACCAAAAACTGTTAAATTTCTTCAATAGACTTTGAACTTTATGTCTTAGACATATGGTTGAAAATGTACTGAAGAAATAAACAGTTTTTCCTACAGTGCGCTGTAGAGTATTCTTTGTACTTATGTAATGAGAGTATTTCATGTAGTTTCGTGCGTTACTGACTCCTGGGGTAATAATCTTGCCTACAGTGTAATGTAAAGTATTCTTTGTACCTATGTAATGAGATTATTTCATGTAGAGGTTTCGTGCGTTACTGACCCCTGGGGTAATAATCTTGCCTACAGTGTACTGTAGAGTATTCTTTGTACTTATGTAATGAGAGTCGTTTCGTGCGTTACTGACCCTCGGGGTAATAATCTTGCCTACAGTGTACTGTAAAGTATTGTTTGTACGTATGTAATGAGAGTCGTTTCGTGCGTTACTGACCCATGGGCACCGGCTGGTTGTCCCGGAAGGTGACCTGGAAGGTGGCGTGGCTGGAGGGTGCCACGTGCACGGCGCGTACGCACTTCCCGCGCGCGACCTCCCCGAACACCGTCAGCATGTCGGACACGCGGGTCGCGTACCCCGCTAACGTCACGATTTCCTGTTTTACACATGTTAAATGTTAATTGGAAAAACAATTAAAAAAACACATCTTCAACGTCTTTACGGTCGCCATTTAGTCCGGACTAGTAGTAATAATAATAATGCCTGATTCAGAAGGCAGTTCTCCTCGATACGGCACGCATTGTGAGGAGGTTCCTGTCTCTGGAGCCCTAATCACCGGTAGTTTGGACCCTGGTCCCGATGCCGGTGTACCCCTATTTTTTATATTTTTAAATGTTTGTTTTGTTTTTTAGAAAATATTTAAAAAGTAAATTAATATGTAAAAAAATAAATAAAGCGATATTATTAATAAATCTTTATTGAATAAACATATTTTACAATATAATAACTGAATACTAAACACATTAATAGAGAACAAATAACACAATGTGCCTGGACTAGGATATTCCTGTTTTCCAGGCATAAATAAAGGAAAAGGTCACAAAACTATCTAAATGGTATAACTTGCAAAAATACAGTTCTATCTTTAGTCGCAGGGATCGTAGTAGTAGATGTACCGCCTTACAAATAAACAAAGAATAAGATTCGAACAGTTATTCCGTGTTTTGTTCCTGTCATGTAAACGTCATTTCAAATTAGAGTAAAAGAGACAAAACACGGAATAACTATTCAGACCTTACTCCTTGTTTATTTGTAAGGCACGTAAAGTTTACAGAGTGCCAAGTACGAGTTTCATTCGCCATTCGATAACGCTAACGAAATCGACAATTTGTATGGCGAAATGCTAACCTCCTCTAGTGTCGCCAGGAGGCGCTGCTTCAATGCCATACTAATTTTCGTTTTCGTAAACGTAATCGAAAGAATTCGGATCGTAAACGAAACTCACACTAGGTACCCAGACTTGGTCATAAATATAATTATTTCAGTTGGTAGTTTGGGAGTTTTACATATTGTAAAAAGGATAAGCATTTATCTATTACACTACAAATTAATAAAATTGTTAGTAGATAGGTATACCATATTTTTTGAGTTTATTGATTACCTTTTAATTTTTTTTACGAGATTGCTGATTGCCTCAAACGGCATTTTCAGCGTTACTGGGCTTTTTTGGGGGCGGCGAGGTACGTAAAGGGTACCTCAAGCCGTGGGAAACGAATCACCTTCGGAGGTTTTCTAGAAGGAACGGCATCACACATTTAAAAGTGCGTGTCCCCGTGTCCTACTAGATTCTCCGAAGGGTTCGGATCGGATCGGTTACCTTTTCAACGTGACCGGAGACTTTTAAAGGGGCGGTGAGACACTTAAAAAGCTGGCATCATGAAAACCCGTTCCCGATCCCGTCCCTCACTAGATTCTCCGACGGATTTGGATCAAATCGAGACCGGAGCAACCCGAGGGTGCCTCTCTAAATGTCGTTACTTCTATTAAAGCTGTGGAGTTTTTTGCACCCATTCTTTTCCACAGTTAAAAAATAGACGTCCTGAATGGGTGGTAGCCAATTAATTTTTTTATAAAAATTATAAAATTCAAATAAACTAACTTTTCGTTAGTTTATTTGAATAAAAAAATTTGACTTCGACTTTGATTTTGACTCAGCTCGGGATGACCTGGGGCTCGACCGCCTAACCGATAGCTTTGACTTCTTGTGTAGTTTATGACGTCATCTTGTCGTTTCGTGCCGCCTATGAAAGCAATATCGAAAGCTATAGCATTTAGCTTTTGATATTGCTTTCATAGGCGGTGCGAGGTGGCAAGATGACGTCATAAACTATACGCGTGGTCAAAGCGATAGGTATTCCCCCCTCCCCCTCCCGCGGCGGTTACCTTGTAGCTGGACATGAGCCGCTCGATGGCGTCGGCGGCGGAGTTGAGCAGGTTGCGGGACGTCGTCATGTACTCCGTGCGCAGGCTGATGCCGTCGCCGCCCGCGCCTGCCGTATAAAAATATATATTTATTTTAATTATTATTATTTTGAACCCTGTATGACTAGTATTTTACTGTTTTACTTATTTCGCGTTGTCGCGTACTAGTTACCATCCAGTAGTCGCTTACTAGCTTCCACTTTTTCCTTATTAGCCCCACTAAATGCTTATTACCCACACTAATTTATTACTAGTCTCCATAAGTTTGTTTTTTTTTTTTTTGTTTCATAATGTAAAATTTATGCTTGTTTGTTTAATAATATTATATTACTGAAGGACGTTTTAGTCACAACTGTAAGTCCACAGTAAACACTGATAAATAAATAAATAAGTTGGTCTACTGATTGCTTACTCGTATCCACATTAGTCTCCTGTAATTTGTTACAAGTTTCCACTACTAGCATGAAACTAGTCACCGATACTAGTACCAACTAGTCCCTAACAGCCCTCTACTACTGTAGTTATTACAGTTAAAATTCATTTGTGTTCATTGGTATTTTGCACCGAATTTGTTATTATTTATAACTAGTTCCTCAACTAGTTACTCAACTAGTTCCCCACTAGCTCCCACTAGTTCCCACTAGTACCCACCGTCGTTCTGCGCGCCGGTGAGGATGGGCAGCGCGAGCATCACCATGCCGGTGCCCGACCACACGTACTTCATGCAGAACTGCTCCAGCATCACGTACCAAAGCTTCTTGTTGAACACCGACGTCATCTGCCCGACCAGTTGCTGGTAAGCGGATTGGAGCTGGCCGTGCTCCACCTGGAGATGTTAAAGTTATTTTTTTATTTATTTATTCAAACCAACAGATTATTACAATGTATACTTGAACAACAAGTGTAACAATTACTCGAGGAGAAGCTCGATGGGGCAGTGGTTAACGCGCCCGGTCTGCGAGTGCTGAGGTCAAGGCGACGCATTGGGAATTTACATGGCGGGGATCTTAATTTTTCCCAACAATTACAAAACATATGAAAGTGATATTTGATGACATGATTTTTTCATTTAATTGACTTCATTTTGCTAGTTGCAGAAACACGATATGTAAATTTTTATAACAGAGAAAAAATATCAAAGTAACCTCTTTTAAAACATAGATTTGCATTTTACAGGCAAACCAGGCCGATTTAAGCATCTAAATTTTCTTAGTAGATTAGTCTTAACACACACTTCAATATGCTAGTTCATTTTTTTTAAATAATTTGTAGTTTTAAATGGAAGGAAAAAAAACAGTTTTTCTGTCGGGGCGCAAACGCTCCGTATTAGATTGTTTAGCGGTGCGTCGCCTTAAGCAACTTTCGCATAGGCCGGTCATTGGATGGGTAAGCGGAAAATTTCACATCTCGAGCTCCTCCGTGCTTCGGAAGGCACGTCAAGCTGTCGGTCCCGGCAGTCGTTAACAACCACCTTACCGCACTGGGCCCGCGTGGTGGCTTACGGCCCGTTCTCCCTGTGGTGTTTACATCCTCGTGCCCCAGCAGTGGGGACGTAAAAATTTGCTGATAATGATAATAATAATAATAACAATGCATTTATTTCTCATCACAAACTTACACAGCATAATTACATACATTATACATTTATACGAGTTAAGTTTGTGTGAGACTGAGGCCTGAGAAGGTATGAAAATACCTGTGATTTCAGGTCATCAGGCTCCCTACTTCGAACCGCTTAGACACAAAAAGATGGTGATGAGTGAGTGACATTATACAATCCAACGACATTAAAATAACAAAAAAAACAAAATTATTCATATGATAAGTGGTAAATGTGTGTGTGTGTGTGGGTGTATGGGTGTGTGGGTGTGTGTGTGTGTGTGTGGGTGTGTGTGTGAAGGTGTGTGTGTGTGTGGGTGGGTGTGTGTGAGGGTGTGTGTGTGTGTGAGGGTGTGTGTGTGTGTGTGTGAGGGTGTGAACTATTGAAGAATGATGATGAATTATTAAACTGTTATTATCATAATTATCTTTGGTTTCTAGAGGGGATAGCTTCACGCAAGCATGTATCCGCCCCCACTAGATCCTCCAAATCGTTTTGATCGGAATCGAGAACTGATAAATTAACTCACCTTATGTCCCCCATAGAAGGCGACCTCTTCAGCGTGGGCTATGAGCCGCGCATGCGCATGCCGTAAGTTAGCCTTCATGCGCGCCTCCTCACCCGCCAGCGCACCGAACCTGGGGCTGAGCAGTCGCAGCAGCTGCCCCGTCAGGCAAATCACTACGGTCGCTATACCAGGCCCTGAAAGGAGAAGGTAGTTTTACACTCGGTTGCATCTACAAAAGGAGAACACAAAGCCTTTTCTTATTATTCTTCATGAGGAAGAATTTGGCTTTCATGTCACCTGATGTAAAGTGGTGATAAAGGCGAAGGTGGAAGTGCACCTCTGGATCTGAGACTCTTGAGTCTATAAACAATATACCACATAAGCTAGCTAGTTGTAAGGAAATATTTATAAAATTTAAAAAATACAGTAAAAAAAAATATTAAACGCCCACCTGATCCAGCCAGGAATCGAACCTGGGTCGTCCGCAATCCGGGCGGCTGCACTGACCTAGTGCTACCGGGAAGGCTGACGTAAGCGCTGAATTTTGTCACTGCTTTTTAATTTTTGAGTGCTAATAGCGGCACAGCGCGCCATCTATCCAACGGTAATTGCAACCGATGGCTATGAAGATTCACCTTTGCAGATGAAATACCACAAATTTGATAACACAACGCTATAGTAAATTTTATTTTTTATTTTAAAAGATATTAGCACTCAAAAACTATAAAGCAGTGACAAAATTCAGCGCTTATGTCAGCCTTCCCGGTAGCATAGCGGTCAGTGCAGCCGCCCGGGTTGCGGAAGACCCAAGTTTGATTCCTGGCTGGGTCTGGTGAGCGTTTAATTTTTTCACTGTATTTTCTAAATTTTATAAATAGTTAATTTAGCTTCAGTGCAGCAATTAGCACTTGAAAATAAAAAGAAAAATTTAGTTGTAAGGATCCATAGCCTGCAGACAATTCTTCCTCATGAATATATCCCATTATATTGCTGTATTAAAGCTGACGTGTACACTATGCGCAGGGCTTGGTAACGAGCAAATACGTCATCATCGTAATTTTGCGCCATCTTCAGGCTAAAGTTTAAAGATCCAGTACACAAAACTCTAGAAGACTCGTCTTATACTACAAGTATAGGGAAACATCTAAAAACTATACATCTGTCTTTATGCCGTCTCATATGGGGTATCGTATGAAAGGGCTTCATTTGCACAAGCTTAAACTGATTTTTAATAATTTTTATGATGTATAGTTTTTGATACCCATAAATTTGTACGGAACCCTCGGTGGGCGAGTCTGACTCGCACTTGTCCGGTTTTTTTAATTAATTAATTTAGGTATTATTTAGGTCAACAAACAGTGACACATTAGGAACTACCTGCGTTTCTTCCCATGTAGCATCTTTTACCTGAGGATAGCTACGCCAGTACGTACCCAGGAATATGTTGCCCTTCATCTTGCTGGAGTAGCTGGCCAGCGTGAGCACTATGAGCAGCAGGTCAAAGCAGGGCTTGGTGAGCGAGCTGTACAGGTGCGCCACGGATGTCGTGAACACTGACACGTCCTCCGTCAGCCTAAGGGCGAAATCATCATCATCATCATCATCATCATCATCATCATCATCATCATCATCTCAGCCAAAAGACGTCCACTGCTGGACAAAGGTCTCCCCCAAGATGGGGGGTATTTGCCATAATCGCCACGCTTGGCAGGCGGGTTGGCGATCGCAGTAGATTGAAAGTAACCTCAGAGAGATGCTGCTGCCCATCCACTGGAATGGGCCCTTAGTCGCCTTTTACGACACCCACGGGAAGAGATGGGGTGGTGCAATAGGGTATTTGACTACAATGAAAATATTGATCAAACTGTTGTTAACTTAATAGTAAACATGTTTTTAAACTAATTTAGCCAGCATATAATTTTAAAATAAGTATGATTTTTATAAAAAAATCTTTAATAACATAATAATTTTTTTATGATTGACCACGTGTTCAAAAACGCACGGGATGACGCTGAATCTGAAGCGACGTCACCAGCTTGTAAACAGTAAAATGTCAATCAAAGTTTTGTACGTTAGATTTGACAGCTAAAAGTTTGTTTACAAGCAGGTGACGTTACGACATCACGTGACCTGCATGCATGGCGTCTTCAGCGTTTTGGCGGCTATTTTATTAGTTTGAATTTTAATGGCGATTTTTATAAAAAAATAAAGAAATTCATAACGAATTAATGAAATTGCAAATATATTATGCTATAATGAACCATTAGACATATTTTTCTAAAACCTGTCAAATACCCCATTCTTTATCCCCGGCACCACACAGGGAAATCATCATCATTAATATACAACGTGAAAGGTGTGTTCAAAATTAAAAAATCCATAATGTATCCGATCTTGTAATCACAATTACTAAGAGATAATTATTAAGTTTAATTTGTTATGAAATTTTATTAAACATTTCAATTGTGACGTCACATCAAAATAAACAAGTCACAGCCCTAGTGGTTTAGTAAAACCTCTGTGTACTTACATTTATGATCACTGCTGCTTGCTTATGCTCGCATGACGCGTATAACTTTGCTAATATAAGTATTTTATTTACAACTAGCTGTCCCGGCAGACCTTGTTTTGCGCTATTTCTCTAAAACAAAGTTACGTTGATTTTTTTATGTTAATAGCTGCCCCGACAGATTTCGTTCTGTCAAAAGTTATTATAATATTGTAAATAAATAAATCTGACCTCTAATCAACTTGAAGGCATACCTACCAAAGATAATCCTAACGTGCCTTTGTTCTGTTTTGATTGACGGCAAATGTTTGACAGCTGGGGACAGAGTGCTTTGTATAAAATTGTTGTTTTTACAATTTTCCTCGTATTTTTTACGTTTTTTCTCTCCATAAGAACCTTCCTCAGACTTCATCAAACACAACAAAAATTTCGCTAATGAGTGTCGCAAAAAAAACGTGCGCTGTGATCGCACAAAGCTAAGATGATTTGTGTTTCGATTGTTTAAATTTAAGTCTAATTTTAAGATTGCAGTTCTTTGCGCTGCGTTTGGATAGGTATAATTTAAGTTTTTTATTATTATATTACTTATCTCATTTTAAGTGAACATTGTATAGTTCTTATGAGAATAAATGTCTTTAAACCTAACAAAATAGAAATCAGCCAAATCGGTCCAGCCATTCTCGAGTTTTGCGATTAGCAACACGTTTAGCGATTCATTTTTATTTATATAGATTACATAATAAACTATAAAGTTAATAATTATGTCTCAGTAACAAACACGTACAGTCAAGTTCATTAATATGTATACACTTTTGAAAGTTAGTAAACTTTATTTAGCTTGTAATAAGAATCAACATCTGTCAAAAGTGTATACATATTATTGAACTTGACTGTACATGATCTAGATCGGATACACTGTGTCTCTTTTTATTTTGACCACACGTTTCTGTTACACGTTGTATATTGAAATGAAACAAAAAAAGAAATGTAAAGAAATGTAATGTAATGTAATGTATGTATATACTATAGTTGTATGTATTTATTGCATTTATATGAAGTTAGTACTGGAGGTTATTTAAAAAGGGGGAAGTCGGTGCTTGCCGATCGCGACCCCGAGCCATCCCCGTAGCAGAGAAGGGATGGTACTAGGTTTTTAGTGGTCGATTCTCCCCTTGTCAGACTTTTTATGTAATGTAATGTAATGTAATGTATGTATATACTATAGTTGTATGTATTTATTGCATTTATATGAAGTTAGTACTGGAGGTTATTTAAAAACGGGAAGTCGGTGCTTGCCGATCGCGACCCCGAGCCATCCCCGTAGCAGAGAAGGGATGGTACTAGGTTTTTAGTGGTCGATTCTCCCCTTGTCAGACTTTTTAGCAAGGGAAGAGGAGAGTCTCACATAACCCAGGGTCGCCCCTAGCCCCGGTGTATAAGAAAAGCACTATACGTAGGTTAAAAAAAGGGTGCCTTAAAATATGAGGTATCTCATACATGAACCCAGTTAACAATTCCTTTATATGCAACCCGGCGGACTTCGTACCGCCATGACAGTTTCTATGACAACAAAGCAAAGAAATCGTATTTTTATTTATTTATCATTAAGCATTTTCTTCTAGTAATAAATATAGCCTATGTTACTCAGCGCTAATGTAGCATTCTAATGGTGAAAGAATTTTTTAAATCGGCAAGTAGTTTTTGAGTTTATTCGTTACAAACATACATACAAAATACAAAGCTTTCCTCTTTATAATATTAGTATAGATACAGGAATTGTGATGTTTCCACATTTTTTAATTGTTATACGCCTCGCGCGGCGTGGCGATCCTTGGGGGAAGCCTATGCCCAGCAGTGGGCGTCATATGGCTGACGATGATGATGATATGCCTCCATGGCTGAGTCATAAAGCGCTTGGCCACTATATCCAGAGAACCAGGGTTCAATTTCCAGGACGGACTAAGAGTGTTTTCGATTTTTAATGCAGAACTTGGATTAGTGACAAGCGTAGTAATTAAGCCATTAATTGTAGAGAGATGAAGGCTTGACTACAATGATTTTAAAAGAAACATAGAGCACGGCATTAAAACACAAAGATAAATAACGTACACAGGGCCCGCGTGGTGGTTTATTTATGGCTCTAACCATATCGCTATGATTAATTATTCCCCTATGGTATTTTCATCTACATAGAAAGAAAGAAAGAAAGAAAAAAGAAAGAAAAAACATTTATTGACTCTCAAATATGAATAAAAATAGAAAAAAAATTAAAAAAAAATGAAATACAAAAACAAAAAATAACTAACAAACACAACAGTGCGACGAGCCAATAAGGACCCTACCTCAGCAAACATAGAAAGCTCGTGCTCCAGCAGTATAGATAAAATAAGCCAGAAATGATCACGATAAAATTATTAATTAAAAATGGCTTACCTATGATCCGCATTCTCGATCCTGGCGTCCAGATTAGCGACCCTGTAGTAGGTCTGGTTTTTGAAGTACAGGTCGTATGCGTGGTGCACTATCCTCGTGCGGAAGGCTAGCGCCAGCCGCCCCTCCAGGTAGCGGATCATGGAGTTGATGAAGGTGGCCGGCACCGCGATGCCGATCCATTGCAGCAGGAGTGCGGCGAAGCGGCGGAGATCCTTCTGCACTATGTGTTTTACTGCGAACGAATATTTTATTGGTAAGGGAACTCTATACATTTAACTAACTCTGTGGTCTAGGGGTTAAGGCCGTCGTTCTCAGACCCTGAAGTCCCTGCAGGAGATACATGTTTGTGTACTAGGTTTGGTTGGTGGTAGGGCTTGTTTGTCCGCCTGGCTAGCTACCACCATCTTACCTAAATATGTCGCCATAACATCAATGTTAGAGCATTGTTGTATTCCGGCAGCTAGGAGATAAGATAGCCAGTGCATCAGTAGTTGAGGATTAAGGGTGAAGTGCGCTTCCACGTTCAGCATTATCATTAAGACCAAGTGCTTACCGGTATAAAATAAAAAAATAAAAGCCGAAATTTACCCTCACACGAAGAGACGCATATGGAGAGAATAGTCCAGCCATATCACCAACCAAACCGCATTGAGCGAACAAGGTAACAACACGGCACAATTTCTCCATGTGCTTTTCTGTGAGACAACCTAAGTTAAGTCACGGAACGTTTATGGGCTGACTAGCTGTGCTCGCGACTTCGTCCGCGTGGAATAGTGACTTTCGGCAGCATTTTTAATTTTTTAGGCTCTTTTCCCGTTTTTGCAACATTTTTCACTGATGCTTCGCTCCTATTGGTCGCAGCGTGATGTTATATAGCCTAAAGCCTTCCTCGATAAATGGACTATCCAACACAAAAAGAATGATTCAATTCGAACCAGTAGTTCCTGAGATTAGCGCGTTCAAACAAACAAACAAACAAACAAACAAACAAACAAACAAACTCTTCAGCTTTATATATTAGTATAGATGATGCACCAGCTTACCTATAGAACCTTCCAAGGACGCGACGTATATGAAGAGGAAGGTCCTGGAGAACAGACACTGCATGTGAGCAGTCAGCATCGCCACTTCATGGCTGCAAACCCTCGGCACCATGATTTTGGCCAGCGACACCAGCCAATGATAAACTTCACTAACCATTAATAAGCTGACGTTGATGTGCTTATCCTTGTTGTACATATTAATATTCCGTTGATTTACTTCAACGACCAAACAGCATAAGGCTATACCCTGGTAGGTACTGCCTTATTACTCTGAATGCTTTCCTGTGGGATGAGCTGAGTGTAGGCCGGCTTCCAATAAGGTGGACCGACAATCTGGTGAAGGTCGCGGGTAGCCGCTGTATTTGAGCAGAACATAGCTTTTGGCTGAGCTTAGCATTGGACGTATTTCGGCCGAGATGATGATCATGACCTGAGTTAAGTTTTTGGTCTGATAATGCACCAGCTTACCTATAGAACCTTCCAAGGACGCGACGTAAATGGAGAGGAATGTCCTAGAGAAAAGACACAGCGTATGAGCTGTGAGGAGGGCCACTTCATGGCTGCGAACCCCCGGCACCATGATCTTGGCCAGCGACACCAGCTGGCGGAGGAACTCCAGGTTCAGGCCGGGCACGTGTTCCACGGGCGGGGCCGGCTCTTCGGCGTCTGCCTGGAAACAGGTGGATGGGTCACAGTGAATAAAGATACGATTGCTAGGATTTGCACCTCTTCCCCCGGCACGCACTTGGCCTGCCGGGTGAGGAAAGGCGGACGGGCGAGTCACACATAACTAGGGTCCCTTCTGGGCACTCGTATGCGTAATGCATTGACCTGGTTCAAAAGACATGCTCCTCGTTTTCACTATTTCTAAAATAGACGACAAATGACAAGCTACGTTTTGAAATTATTATGACTTAAAACTTTAGGAATACAGCTTTCGGGTTATGCCTGGGATTTCTCAACAGGATCAAATCGATATGAGGAGATCTGTAAAAGATCTAAAGTTGGCGACATAAGCCGAATAATTGCTAAGTTTAAGTGGCAGTGGGCAGGCAACGCTCGTAGAACTGATGGTTGCTGGAGCAGAAAAATTCTCGAGTGGTGACCGCGCAACCGTAGACGCGATGTGGCCAGACGTCCAACAAGGTAGAACAACGATCTGATGAAGGTCGCGGGTGACCACTGGATGCAAGCAGCACAGAAAAGGTTATTGTGGAGATCCTTGGGGAGGCCTCTGTCCGGTCGAGATGATTTAGCTCTTATGCCGAGGTGGCAAGGTGCATAGCTACTCACGATGTTCTGCTTGTTGTCCGTGTCCGCGTCGCCGCGGCACAGCGCGCACTGGCCGGCGCCGCAACGGCCGCCGCACGCCGCCGCCGTTCCCCTCCGCCACTGTCTGCAGCTCGCCATTCTTTGCGACCTACCAACAAAATATGATGTTACATTTACAAATATTTATACACAAACTTTGAAACAAGTGTTAAAATCCCCAACATTCTACAAACGGGACACAAACTTCCTGGTAATCCAAGACTAGAATAGCTATTATGCATGTCACCGATCCATGCATTTGCAAATATACATTTGTAGTGAACAAAAAATTTGGGGCACCCCTACAATCAAAGTTTTTTATAGGAGGAAGGTAGAAATATTTTTGACATGTTCTTACCAACATATATTGGGACAAGCTGCTTGGTATCACGTTTCAAACAAAACCTTAGGCGGTTGTTAGTATTTCTCAAATGGCGTATCAAAATCAGTCCGTGTCAAAGGCACCTCCTAATGCATGCCACTGAACCTGATCTTCGTTCATCTTCTTTGCTCATCCGGGAGCCAGGAGCGTGACTGGTCCCGGTGATTGTTTGAAGTGTTCCCGGTTCATTCTGGCGGCATGGAAGGGGAGGAGCAGGAGTTTTAGTGGGTGTACCCTACTAGGGTTTCCCCTTGAGGGTATTAGATGAGAGTTCCATATAACCATCTCCTCGGGCGCAGTGGCACCTGTAAGTAATGCATTATGCATTATCTCCTATAAAAAAGGGGTGTGACTGACCTTATAATTGTTGTTGTTGTGACACGGTGGCGGCTGCTTTTTCTCCCTAGTGCCATAAAGCGCGCACGCCGCTAGCGCCACGCCCACGCCCACGCCCAGCGCTATGGACGGCTGGACCCTGGACGCCTGCAATCAGGAAACAACCTCCTTAGAATTGTCTAATACATGCCACTGAGCGACAAAGAAACTGATATTGCGGTATTGACTGCAAAGTCGGTTTCTTTAGCAGCAACACGTTTTCCCTCCTTCCTATGTTATGGGGTCCTTCAAACGAGGCTTGAAGAGGTACGTTGTGGGCCGGCGGAGTGAGGGCGACTGATGCGACGTTGTTACCACCATTTGTCTTCACAATCGGGACTCCATTTCCACTTAGCATCAGGTGGAGTGGAGTCACAATTGGACTCGGAAGGTGGCGTTGCTATAGGGTTCTATAGGATACGGGTGTTTCCTCAAGCGGACGAAATCGCGAACGGGCCGCTAGTCTATACTAATATTATAAAGAGGAAACCTTTGTATCTTTGTATGTACTCGTATGTATGTATGTTTGCAACGTATAAACTCAAAAACTACTGGACCGATTTTAGAAAATCTTTTACCATTAGAATGCTACATTAGCGCTGAGTAACATAGATTTTTTTTAAATGTCCACCCGTGCGAAGCAGGGACGGGCCGCTAGTTATTAATAAAAACGATTATCAGTCAGCACTATCATCATCTCAGACAAAAGACGTCCATTGCTGGACAAAGGCCTCCCCCAAGGATGGCATATGGGGTATTTGCTGTAATCGCCACGCTTGGCAGGCGGGTTGGTGATCGCAGTAGGTTGAAGGTAACCTCAGAGCGATGCTGCTGCCCATCCTCTGGACCATTCTAGAGTCGTAAATAAGTCGTAAAAGGCGACTAAGGGACCATTCCCTTAGTCGCCTTTTACGACACCCACGGATTGAGATCGGGTGGTGCAACTCTTTATCCCCGGCACCACACAGACAGCACTATCAATACCAATTTAAAGGATCACATACCTGCTCTCGAATCTTCGACAGAAGCGCCGGCATCTTGTCTTATGTATCAACTGTTATTCATTCCAAATTGCTATTGTGTTCACTCCAACTTGTACTATATCAAGTCAACAAACTTATTGCAGACTGTGGTAACTTAATGCGTATGCTATTTAATGTTTCTTAATCATTTAAACTTAATGTTAACTGTACAGAGATCGTTGATTCTTCTTGGGATCACAGATAATTAAAGACTGGGCATTGCTTGGTTATTTAATTGTGACTGAATCTCGAGACAACTCGTCCATTTTTCTGTAACAAAAGAAAATGTATAATTAGTAACAAGAAACGCAGAATTAAATATAAATCAAAACAGGGCCTACTCTGAGGTGAATGAATGAATAAATAAACAATGTTTTTAATGTTACCTAAAATTATGATAAAAAAACATAGAAAGGGTTTTGAAATACATCAAACACATTATTGACTCGCATGATTATGCATAATTGAATTTTAATTTTAGCTCTAGTGGTTCCTATGTTCGTTACCTTTAACAGATTTAATGAGTGCTATTTACGCTGAAGTTGATTCAGCGTCGAGATGTGTCTGACTATGATGATGATGATGATGATAGATACTTATAATTCTAAGCACTTATATAGGTAAAAATGATAATCTGTAATTAAAAAGTCCCATAAATTTTCGTGAAGTTTATGTGGTTACAATTTGGCATAAGCATTTGTTTTATGAAGTCCCTCTGTAATTCTTTAATTTTGTCATCTGAATATCTGATAATATTTACTTAGTTAAACGAGTACCTATTTATTTTATCTTATGAAAAATCAAGAATGCTTGTGCTATACATATTTTAATAAGACTAACACGACCATTGCATAATATAAACAGTAATAAATTAACATGTCATAAAATTAGCGTTTCACAAGTGTAACGTTAATTTCATAATGTGTGAAATACGTTAAATTTCCATTAATTTGTTTTGCATAAACACAAATGATAATTTATAGTGGCCCGAAACGTGATCCCTGCAGCACGCCGCACGTGTTTTAAACTGGTACGATACAGCCTTGACCCTCCAGTGGTTATGAGTCAGATGCGCAAGCGGCTAGCGGCCATACTGAGAGCCTCCACACGGTCGGTTAAAAAGGAAAACATGTCTCCATAAGAAGACCGCGAAGCGTGATGCACATAATCAAATGCCTTTGTTAAGTCCGCAATGAATCGACAATTAAAATGTGTTGGCTAGGAGCGTCAGAGCGGAGGGTTATAACAACATTCAAAGTTTGTAACATTCAAGTAGTACAGTCACGATAATTAACATCTTAACAATGTAACTCTTAAAACAATGGAATAAGAGTCAAAAGTGTTTACATGTTTATGTTCGTGACTGTACAATATTGCAGTCATTGTTTCTGGTTTATTTGACGCCAAGTGTGCTTTTGTGGGAATTCTTGCCGTTTACGTCAATGTGACACTTTTGCTCCACCAAGGTTCTCGCAGAACAATGAGTAGTGCGGTTATATACATAAATTTACAAAAATATTTGTGTTACTTATAATATGTATCCGTTATATTTAAAAGTAAGCATATGTTTAAAACAGTAAAACATTTACAGTTCATAACAGAGATGCGGCGTGCACTTGATAAGCGCCTAGAAAGTGGGTTAATATGATCTGCATTTACAATACAGCCGGCAATTACATCGTTGGGAAAACGAGCTGTATATATGATATCTAAAGGTGCTTAAAGATACCTAGATAGCCACAATTAATGGCGAAGTATGTCGCTGTCAATAATAACATGGAATACCTTCTAAAATACCTCAGTTGTCGATGAGTTTCATATTTTTTTAAAGCATAGCCGGGTTTATGATTTACCAACCCATGTTTTGAGGAGCTCGATGGCGATGACGCAGTGTTTAAGGTAAGTAACTTTAGTTTTGTTGTAACGTAAGTACGTTGACCAAAAATAATTATCATATTCAGCTCCTCCGTGCTTCGTAAGGCACGTAGAGCTGTGGTGCATTAGCAATAGTTAACAACCACTAATCCGCATTAGACCCGCGTGATGGCTTATATGGCTTGTTTCTAAGAATAAGAATAAGAAAAATTTTATTTGGTGCACAAACAACACATTGAGAGCAATAATATCAAATTCCTTACATCTAGAATAGGTATTATAATTAAATATTTAAAAACTAACAACTAATGCAGCCGAAATGGTCGCCACTCAGCATGTGTCATGGCGAGCCATGACGCTGGTTATCAGTGGAAACCAGTGAGAGAGATGCTACTTAAATTAACATAACTACTTTATACATAAAATTCACTTACGTCTTATTTCAATTTTGATTTTAATTGCGTCCGGTTTTAGTACAATCTCAGAAAAGAAAACAAAAGGAATATGCTTCCCTACAAAATTTCTCCTATTCATCCAAAGGGTAGACTCGTGCCCCAGCAGTGAGGACATAATTTTTAGGACAGTAATTTTTGGCTATAAAAATGAGATAATAAATATTTTTATTATCACTCAAATAAAACCGTTCTTCCAAATGATGTCATGATTTAAAAAAAAACAACCCTCTTTGTACCTAGGTATCGAGTTTCGACCATAAAAGTGCTAAATGTACACACTACCAAGGGCACCTTAACAAAATCAAAAGTGTACGAGTATAAACCTTTAGTTTTATGGAACTGGTTATTATAATGTGTGTTGCAAGCTTCCATTACGGGGATTGAAATAGACACCTTCAAATATTTAAAGATTGTGTTAAAAGTTAATAGACATTAATTATTTAAAGTTCAATCGCACGTTCACCTTGACCCACAATCACACACACTGAGAAAATACCATACCCCACGACCCGGTCAACCCGTGCCGAGATCCTAGGCTAGATCCCTAGGCTTTAGAAGGTCGGGATTTCCGCTCTCGACTACCGACTCCAACATCCGCTTATCGGAACACGCTTGGGTGATGGCATCCCTTCTAGAAAATCTCCTAGAATTGTTTGGTCACTACAGGTTAAGGAACCTTAAGTTTCTTGCCGCCTATATAATCCGTCGACGCTCTGAGGAAACACTAAGATCGACTGAATTGAAAAATATGTATGAAAAGTAGACAATATCAACGTTTCGTCCGTAGTCCCCTGATTCTTCCTCCAGAACTTCCTACAACAGATTTAATTATTTTTTCATTAAAAATTAAAGAAAGGCTTTGGCTGTTTCCCTATGATTTGCTTTTTTATATAATCTCACATGTTCATCACGTGTTTCCCTCCTCTTTCTCTCCCGGGTTATTTAAGCGGGGCGTGAAAAAGCATTTATGCAGGCCGCCATAGTGTGAGCGTTCGGCATAGCGTGGTAGCGCTGTGATGAACGCTTTCACTTCTTGGGCTTCACTGGCTGCTTTTCATCAGGCAGGGTGAGGCCATTTTGGCGTGCCACAATATTAAAAAAGAATCACGTCAAATGGGCCTGTTATTTTGTAACTGAAAATAAACGCATTTATTATTAAATGGAAACAGAACAGCTGATTGCGAGTTGGCTGTTGCCGCAACACGGCCCACAAAGTTGCTCTGCCTGCGGAACGCCTCAGTGTTTTCTCACGCGGATTTAACTGTAAAAGGTTACCTACTCATCGGTTTGTTACAAATAAGGAGACCCCCAGAAGCTAAGCATAATACATACCGCGCTCAAGCAACGCACACATACACCCTCTCACGGGCAACCCCGCCCGATCCTCTAAATGCCACTACACATTTACAGAATACACTAAACATGCACACTAGTTTAGGCTCAAGACACCGTACTCGTAGAACAAGGGTAAGACGAGCTGGTTCACACGCGTGACATACCAGGCACAGACATGTACCTGGGCGCTTCTCTCCACCACCACGGCCCGGTCAACCCGAGCAGAGGTCCGAGCCTTTAGAGGCGCCCTCGGGTTGTTCCCCTCCCCGATCCGAACGCTTCGGAGAATCTGTAGGGCACGGGGACACGCACTAGTGCATCATGCCGTTCCCTCTAGAAAACCTCCGAAGGAAATTCGTTTCACACGGCTTGAGGAACCCTTTAAGTTTCTCGCTGCCCCCAAACAAGCCCAGTGAAGCTGAAAATGCCATTTGAGACAATCGGCAATTTTTCTCAAAAAAAAAATTCCCAGACAAGAAATCTCGGACCATCTCGAACCAGTGTGAGCGCAGATGTTCCGAGATTCCGTGTCCGTGTGAGGTTGTCTATGTGTGCGTTGATCTAGCGCGTTTGTATGAAGTTTATCTTCTGCAGTCACGCTTATTTTGTGGGTGTGCTACAGGTGTTTACCACAGCACCGTAACAATAAGCTCATTAATGTCTTATCAAATTAAACACATACCGCGAAAAATAATTTCTCACAGTCAGATATCAATAAAATTCTAACAGCCAATTAATCGATTTGTTTTGTACATTTTACGCGAACACAAACATATTGTTATGAAACACTTTAATTATACGGAAATTATCGTGTTAATGCGCAATATGTATGACTAATTTTTTTTACAATTTGTCATATGAAAATGTTTTTTGTTATTTGATATAAAAACATGTTTTTTTTTTTTCTCTCATTCTTTAATTTAAATTTTGTTTAATCGTGTCGGTTTCAAACCTTTTGCAGGGACACTATCACACTTTAAGGCTGACATTGTTCACGCAGTTTCCCTTTAAGTCAAAACAATGAATAAGGACTTCCGAAACTCCCTCGGGATAGCGAGACGTACGTATAGGCAGACGAAGTCGCGGGCAGTCGCTGATGTAAAATAAGCTTGAGTACTTAGATCAATTTGGTTTTCGCAAAGGTAGATCAACTACTATGGCAATCAAAACAGTCATAAATTTTATATTAGAGGCATTTATGTTCAAGTATATTTTGCGATCTATCTAAGGCTTTTGATTGTTTGCGACATGACATACTGCTTCACAAGCTCACCTATTACGGATTTGCTAATAAAGAACTAAAACTAATGGAATCATACCTTCAAAACAGGCAACAAAAAATAAGTGTTAATGGGACGCTCTCATCACTTATAGAAACGGATATAGGTGTTCCGCAGGGTTCTATACTGGGCCCTGTATTATTTCTGATTTATATTAATGACTTGCCAAATGTTTTACCCGATTCGACATTAATTACTTTGTTTGCTGATGATACTCATGTAGGCATAAAAGATAGTCTGTTTTCACATATGGAGATAGAGATTGATAATGTTTTAGAGACTCTGAAGTCATGGTTTGAAGTAAATGGAATTATATTAAACACGAACAAGACAATAATGATGACATATAACACAAAACAATTTAATAATGATAAAATAAATAAGCATAATTTCAAAAGAAGCACGACATTTTTAGGATATATAGTTGACAATACAATAACTCACTCACTGCACATTGATAGGGTTTGTAAGAAAATAAGTAGTGCAAATTATGTTCTGTTAAAACTGAAACCATTAATAAATAAAAAAACATTAATCGCCGTTTACTTTGCGTACATCCAATCCATATTGAATTATACAATTACAATTTGGGGTAATGCGAGTGAGATACAGAGAGTCCTAAGGCTATAAAAACGAGCCATAAGAATTATAAATGGACAACACCGACGTACATCGGCCAGAAAATATTTTGTGCATAATAAGATAATGTCAGTTATATCTCTATATATATATAATTCACTGATAGAAGTCCATGATAAGAAACCATCTTTAAAGAGAATAAGAGATGTCCACTCTTATAACACAAGAAATAGGAATAAATTAGTAATACCAAGAACTAGATTAAAGAAAACTGAAAAGCAAGGGGAAGCCATTAAAATCTCCTTGTACAACGCCTTGCCACAAGAAATAACAGAGTTATCATCTTTGAACTTTAAGCATAAAATAAAATTGTTTTTCGAATGCAATTCATTTTATAGTCTTGAGGAATACTTTACTCAGTTACGACAGAATAAATGTTCATTCATTCAATAACTTCATTTATTATTCTATTGTTGTATGTACATGTTTAAATAATTTTATTCAATTCAATTTATTTATTAATGACATTTAATTTTTATTGTAATTATTTTTATATTTTTTTATTCATTAATTCGCTCAACAATTTAATATAATATTCAATTCAATTCATTTATTATTGACATTTCCGTTTTTGCAATTATTTTTATATTCTATAATCCAATTTACCTTTATATTTTGATATGTGCATGTGACTTGCTAGATGTAACGTTTTGTTATATGGCCAAATAAATGATTCTGATTCTGATTCTGATTCTGAATTTCAATTCATTTGCCTTCTAAAATGTTGCAGAGTTGGTAAGTATAATTATTGATACAAAATTGAACCTTGTAGTATATTATGTATTATATATGATATTAATGAAAACGTGAAGTATCATATTATATACGAGTCAATAAAAACAATGGAACAAATCATACTAATATCATAAACACGAAAGTTTGTAAGTATGGATGCATGTTTGTTACTCTTTCACGTAAAAACTACTGAATGGATTTGGATGAAATTCGGTATACAGATAGTTTATAACCTGGATTAACACATAGGATACTTTTTATTCCGATATTCCCACGGGAACGGGAACAACGCGGGTGAAACCGCGAGCGGCCGCTAGTCTTTTTATAATTTTAGAAATGCATTTCTGGCCATCCGCGTATAAGGTAATTTGCGTTTCTGGTACTATAGTCTGAAGGTATTAAACTGTCAGTAAACAAGAGTGAACATTTCCTGTTGAGCAAAAGAATATTAACGAAAAGAATATGTGACACAGGCAACTTAATTTTTGCAATTGTTTACTTTTAAACGATGTAACTAACACAATGGAAATATAAAAATAAAATTTACCTTAATAATTGAAAATATGGAAAAAGATATATGGATTTAGCTGATGGATATATTTACCAAAATTATACTCGTAGTTATTTTATACTTTTAAATATCCTTGCGATGTTAGTCAATAGTGAAGCGTATACCTGCATGAAACTACTTCAAGAAATTACAGATCTTTAATTTAAAAATGGTTTGCTACATGCAAATGTTATGTTATTTGTTTGTTATTCTCTACGAAATACTGTTAAGCACTTTTATTAAACATACATAATATAAGAATATACTAAATCTAGGCCTGCTATCAATAAGTAAATTTATTATTAAAAGCACCAAGAAATATGCATCGTTTCACCAACATTTCATTTTACGTAGCTTTTAAAATGACCTCTCATTTGGGGGTTGTTGTTGTTACGTAGCAGTAACATAGCTTATCAAATACATTAAACAATAGATTAGTAGTTATAAATAGCTTTCGTAAAACTACTGGTACATAACTGTATACTATACAAGGAAGATAATTTTATTATAAACAACTACCTATCTTACTGCGCCACAGACCGTGGATTTAGTAACTGCAGATGAATATTATTACATATTTATCATAACCACGGATTTATCCAGCGAAATGAGTGAATATACTTCGAAACAAGAATGTTAATGCAATATTTAAGATTTGGTAAATGAGGATATCTTATAGTAGAGATTTTATTTATATCATCATCATCATCATCATCATCATCATCATCATCATCATCATCATCATCATCATCATCATCATCATCATCATCATCATCATCATCATCATCATCATCATCATCATCATCATCATCATCATCATCCCAGCCAAAGACGTCCACTGCTGTCCTTTATATAAAGCATAATAATTGTCTTTATAGTTTTTGGTACATATATGTATAGGTTTTCCTACTACGAGTATATGTATAAAAAATAAGCTAATAATTAACAGGTGAACTTATTATTGATTAAATTTGTGTTGTGGTACGTATTACGTCAATGAAGAAAACTAACAAAAATGAAAGTTCTTGTTTTCGAATGGGTAATAATAAGGTACTTAATTTTTAGTTACATTTAATTAAACTTCTAAAATAGTGTAATCACTAAATACATATATATTTAATTCAAAACACCACCTTCATCAACTTAGTAACAGATACTTAGTTGACTAAGTGGTATTGGTTGCGCCATTGCTTGGCATTGGCCTTACAAGTCATGGGAAATGAGTTTCGTAAGCCGATGAATAGATATCCGCCATAATTACGTACGTTATACGAGTAGAATAACTCAGTGACTTTTGCTCTACTAAATGGTGTTAAAGTTCAAGAAGTTTTACTTCAGGATGTGTTGTGAAGTTTTTAAATGCATTGTACAGACATAGACTCTCTGGGGTCGGCCCCTCATGTCTAAGGATCGTGGTCAGCATCAGGGTTGCATCTGGAGCTGATGATCTGCCTGATGAGGACGCCGAGTCCGTCCATCCGTCCATCTTGTTGGTGAACGACCGCGCGATCTTTTGCCTTTTCGGTGTTCTCAACCACAATCAGTTTTTCTAGACTTTCGTCGTCGTCGACAGAAATAGACAATCGTCTGAATTAGGATATCGCTATAGAACGAACAAATTTTACACATTATTTTTAAAACTAAACGACCAAATGAATAACCATGCTATGAAGTGCAAATTTGATCGTCGAGAATCATCTTATGTAACTCTGAAGCAACATAAACATAAACAAAATATACATTAATAATTTAAAACATGAAGCCGAGATAGCAAATGTTAGTAAAACTTGCTGCAGCAGCTTAGCACATTTTTTTTGTTGGGGATTGGTTTTTTACTTACGATTTCTAAATGATTAGTCATTTATATTGTAATGTAAGATATACCCTGCTTGGTACCGCTCCCTTTTTACTGGACAACGACTCTCCAAAGATTTGATTTTAATTTTTTTAAGTTTAATTAAGTTTAACCTTAGGATGTGTAAAGTATAAATACGTAGTAGCACCAGTGTTCGACATAGTACCCCAATGTTCGACATCAGTTTTCATCAGAAAATAATCTATGACCCTCTTTAGCTTCATTATTATTTTATATAATAAAGCTAAAGAGGGTCGAAAGTCATGGAAGATATTCGAAAAAAGTTGGCTGGGGATACTTAGAATCAATAACAGAACACGTTCCAACAGTTTTTAGATTTTTTGTCTGTTTGTCTGTTTATTTGACCGCGCATCACGTGAAAATAGCTGAACGGATTTGGATGAAACTTTGCACATAGACAGACCATGACCCGGACTAGGACATAGGATACTTTTTATCCCGGTAACAGGTTCCTGTGGGGTAGTGTAGTCATCGCGAACGAGGTCTCGGGCGACAACTAGTATAGAATATCATTGCAATTGTACTGGATGACAGCAAAGAAGCAGGTGGTCTGTCTGTATTCAATTGTTACTATAGTCAAAATTTCTGACCTTTATTTTTGACTAGCGGCTCGCTCGCGACTTCGTCCACCCGTGAACACCCGTATCCTATAGAACCTTATGGCAGCGCAGCGCCACCTACCGGCTCCAATTATATGCATGTCTTATACATATACATAAACCTTCATCTGAATCACTTTATCTATTAAAAAAACCGCATCAAAATCCGTTGCGTAGTTTTAAAGATCTAAGCATACATACATACATAGGGACAGACAAACAGCGGGAAGCGACTTTTTTTTGTTAACAAGTGACAAAACAGTGTCGTGTCACTGGTTCCTGACACTGGCGCCACTAACCCTAAATGACAGGTAAGTCGTGACATTTTTAATCAAATACAAAAATATGAATTTCTAGAATAAAGTTTATCTAATATCGCCATTTTAGTAGAAGTTTGTCATTAGCACGGTGAAAGTATCAAATGGGAATAACAACAACTTCTTATTCCATAGCGGGGAAGCGATTGGCCTACAACTCACCCGATGGTTAGTAGTAATAAGGCCGAAAAGGAAGGTAGAGGCTAGGGTTGTCAGCCATACTTTAAAACAACGTATCCTACGTTATTTTCCATCCCCATACTTTATTCTTTTTAATAAAAATAAAGTATGGAAAATACTTTATTTCCGAATAATGCGTGCGTTTGAAACGAAACGTAACGCTAATTTCTGAACGTGCTATAAAACAATAAAAAAAATATTAGATATTTTTTTCTGAAATCCTTTTTTTTATACTAGTTAGTGATAGATTTACTTTAATTTCCTGAAAAATAGTTGGCAACCCTTGAGGAGCCGCTCTTTATCCGGAATCCTCAACCAGGAAGAAACCGACTATCTTATCTCTTAACTATCGGAACACAAAAATAGTACTAACTTAGTTTTTAGGGCAACATACATGGTAGAAGCTAGCTAGAGACGGATTTAGATTAAACCCTTAAAACAACCAAAACTGAGTGCTATATGTAGCAACCGCTGACAATTTAACCTCAGGGCCTGAAACCAGGAGTAACCACAAGACTACAAGACGGTTGAGAAGCATAGGCTATAGAAAATACAGACAAGTTAGAGAAACGAATTATTTTTCACTCCAATAATATTTATGTAAGTAAATAAAGTATAAAATACTAACATACTAACGTAGATAGGTATATTTACTAGAAAAAAATAGTAGTTTATTTGTGAGGACTTGTAAATGGCTTTTCGTAGGTATTAACATATTTACTGTCGCATAAAACCTGTTGGTCTTCCTAAAAAAAATAATTAAATAATGGTATAAATAATATTATTATCTAAAAATGTACAGCTTTCAATATTTCATGTTGTAACTTTTTATCTGGTCAATTAGATATGATTGCATGATAACGTGTAATTTTTATAATGCTGTGTATTCACGCTTATTTATTTATTATTATTTATATTGTTATTGTTCTTAGTTTAGTTTGAATGTATCATGTTGTGTATACCATAGTAAATAAATAAACAAATAATGTTAGTTTATAAGGTTAATATAGTATGGGCGTGTTATTTTGTAACTTTATAGTCTGATAATAGATATAAAAAAAAATAAAACGCAATGTTATTCAGTCTGAGCCTAAACCACGCGACCTTTTCAGACATTTTGAAACTTCTAGTCTGTTGGTTGGTACGTAGCAATCACAGACCATACCAATGCATAAGTGTATTTATATGCTAAAAGGTTGCCTTTCTAGACCTTGGCAGTTCACTGACACGTGCCAGCCTCAAATTTCGTTTGTGTATAACGTTCTTATTAAAAAGTCGCCGGTTCACGGTGAAAGTGCCGCGTTGACACACTTTTGCCCTTCGATAAGTACACTCTTCATTCAAGTGTACTGAGTTTAAAAAAAAGAGAGTATAAAAAAATTGATGGCCAACTAACAGTACCGGGCCAAATAAGTAGCACTACAGTTAGTAGGTACATAACTGGGTGGCTAGTTCGAGCTTTATTTGCCATTCGGTCAAAAACAAGAACTTGTGTGGCACAATTTTAACTCTCCACGTTTGTGACTGGGAGAGATGGCATTTATACACCCTAAAAATTTGCATCGAAATGCATCACCTGGAAAATGAATCCAGAACCATCCAAAAACGGGCCGAACTCCTTGCAACTCGACTACCAAGGCCACAAATCAGTAATACCAGTTCATAATCGGAGTGACGTGGGAAGAAAAAATATTTAAATCCCTTAATTGATTAAATTATATCGATAACTTTTTTTTTTAATTATCAGATAACATAACTGCGCTGTCGCATGTGACACACACAACAGCGAAGGAAAGAAAGTCTTTCAAGAAACATTGCTTTTCATTGCAGCCAAAACGTTCTATCTACATTTTATTATTATAATTTACATATTAATAACAATTTCACTGTAATGCTAGTAACATGTAAATTTAACAAAAACAGATACATGCCAAGATAGTACTGCGGTTTCCACACAAAGAGCATGGCTTGGTGCCAATCAAGCAAAGAAACCTAATTGCAATTACATTATTTAAACATTAATTTAAAAATATATGTTATTATTATTTAGCCGATGATAGAGAAAAGTAGAGCCGCAGAAGGAAGGCCTTTGCCCAGCATTGGGACACAACATGGGCTAAAAAAATATGTTTAGCAACTGATAAAAAATAAGGAAGGAGGAAGAAAATGAGTAGAATTCGGCAAAACAGTGTTGTATTGCGTTGTTGCGTTTTTACTTTTGTTTTTCAAGGTGCACCGTCCACTAGCAACACTCGCATATATCTAATCTATGCTGGTCGTCCAAAGGTTCTCTTGAAGAGATCACTTTTAATTGATATATGTAATCTATATACAGGTTGACTTTTTTATCACCGTCCAATACTAATGACTCCCTTCCGTGATACAAACGAACAACTCCTACTATTGGACCAACTCCCTAACTTGAAAATAAAATTCAGCTGTTCCATACATTTTGGTCGAATTCAAATTCAAATTCTCGTGAGTAGCTCTTGTGAATGTCACTATGCCATGTCATGAATGAATATTGATGTTTTGTATCATCATCATCATCATCAGCTTATAAAGTCCCCACTGCAGGAGCACGAGCCTTCCCTATGGATGGATAGGGAGAACGGGCCATAAACCACCACGCGGGCCCAGTGCGGATTGGTGGTTGTTAACGACTGCTAATGCAGCCGGGACCAACGGCTTTACGTGCCTTCCGAAGCACGAAGGAGCTCGAGACGATAAATTTTTTCTCACCCATCCGATGACCGGCCTTTGCGAAATTTGCCTAACCTCAGCAATCGCAGACCGGGCGTGTTAACCACTGCGCCATGGAGCTCCTCTGATGTTTTGTATGGAACAGCTGAATTTTATTTTCGAGTTAGGGAGTTGGTCCAATAGTAAGAGTTGTTCGTTTGTATCACGGGAGTCATCTCAGAAGTTTTGGACGGTGATAAAAAAGTGACCCGGTATATAAAAATCAATTGCCGTTCGTTTGTCTCGCTAAAACTCGAGAATGGCTGGACCGATTTCGCTAATTTTGATTTTGAAATATTTGTGAAAGTTCAGGGAAGGTTTAAACGGTGAGAAACATAAATATTAAGTAACGGAAAATACTAAAAACGACAATTAAATTTTCCAAACAAAATGATTTGTTTGTTTTGTTGTCATGGAAACTATCAAAGCGGTTCGAAGTCCGCCGGGTCAGCTATTGTAGTTGTATAGTTAAAGCAAAGGGTTCAACACGGCAGGATATGATAATAAGTAAGACGAGTAGATCTGTAAAAAGTATTACATTTTATTAGTATTTCACTCTCATGTGTATCTTTATCTTGTACTCTGAATTTCGTAAGCGTTTTTGTTATGTACAATAAATTATAATAATCTTATCTTGTTAATAATTAAACAGATAAGAATAAACCACAAAACTAATCACCTAATTAGTTTTACAAATAATAAACGTGGTTCGGATGATACAGATTTTTATGTTATGTTATTATGTATGTTAAATTGCTATATTCAAATTTAAATTTGTAAATCACAAACTACTACTCGTAGGAAAGTTCAACGAGTCTTCTGGGGCCTCGGTGGCTCAGCGGTCAGAGCGTTGGACCTATTATCCAAAGGTCGAGGGTTCGATTCCCAGTCAAGCTTTCTGAGGCTGGTTGTTTTTTTCTAGTAAAATTTTATCTTGTAACTACGGTCAAGTTAAGACCACTGGGCGACCACTGGGCGACCACTGGTAGAAATTAATGAGTAAGTGCATAAATATAGTCTTAACCTCCCAAAGTATACCCCACAGCAACGAACAAGGAAGCAAATCACTATACAATTAAATGTTTAAAGAAAACCACTATCATTTCGCAAACGGCATAAACGTTTGTGATGGTATTTTGTGTAATTTTCGAACCGGTCGTTTTTTTTTGTTTTTTTACTAAGAAAAGCGATTACCTACCGGAGTGGTATTTTTTTGTTTTTCATTGGACAATGAAGAAGCGCTTTGTCGTCATCTCACATGGCAAGTGATAATAAATTTGAATCCACGAACAGCACATGCCTAAAATATTCTAAAATGTAAAATAAAATAATATGTGCTGTTCGTGGACTTAGGCCTTGTGCTGTTCGCGCATGTGCTATTCGGTCTTCTGCTCTAAATGGACTACCTCATGATAAAGTCGAAGATAAATCAGTACTTCACACAACACTCCTACTTCTTAATTTTTTTAGAAAAATAAGATAATTAATTTCTTAGAATTGGAATTGATACAGTGAGTAAATAATAGGTCCTTATCTATGAAATTGGAGTTTTGTATGAAGATTTTTTATAAAATTTTATTTTTCATGCTAACGTTTATTTAATTTTCTTAGCATCTATTTATTTTAACACTATAAAAATTGGAGAGTGTAGTGTGTGTTGTTTCACTAGCTAAATATAGCAGACATTAAAAAGAAAAAAATCAAGTCCCTTCAAAGCTACAATGAAACAAAAGGACAATTCCGCAAACAAAAAAGTTAGTCAATTTAAAAAAAAATATATTAAGGTTATTACTGAAGCCTAAGTAACATAGTCCTAATTAAAGGTGTATAATAATATTAACAACCGGTATTGACTTTTAGAAGTAATAAGTACACCTATTAATAAGTGAGAAAAAAACTCTAATTTTATAGGTAAGGACCTATTATATAATGAAAAACTTGTTTGCTCCCCGCCCCCAAAAAGCCCAGTGAAGCTGAAAATGTCAAGTAGCAATCAGCAAAATCATTAAAAAAAAATCTTCTAGTTTGTCACCATGTGGCCAAAGTCGCTGTTTCAATGATACCTCTACTACCGTTTTCGTTAACGTGATCGAATGGCGAACGAAACTCGTACTATGCACCCTAGGACGAGCAGAATCTTCCTACCTCGCACAAGATTTGTTCCCCCGGTATCGATTCCCTGCGTATCGACTTCCCACCGTATCGACTTCCCCCGCTATCGACTCCCGCCGTATCGACTTCCCTCGGGTTCGACCATGAATTGACTTAGAGTACAGTTAATGAAACAAGTGGTTTAGTTTGAAAATAATCAATATTCATTACAATAATTAACGTTAATAAATATAACAGTTCAACTACCCACTGTCCTATAAACGAATAGGTATGACACAATGGGGCTTTCTGTGTTCTGCGCTCCGTAATCTGTGTCTGATACTATACCACAGAATAATATAACTATACCACTTCTAAAATATACCGTTTTTACACTACTTATACAAAGCTTGTCTATTTTTAGCTGACCCTTGGTATTTGTGTAAATGTTAAAATCGTATACATCATAAGTTGTTGACATTGAATAAAGCTCACATCAGCTTCCGATGTAAGTGGATAGTGCTAACAAACATTTGCACGAGTCCGACACGACCCGGAACGGAATGCCAGAAGGTGCCGGGTTTGAGTTCCGCTTGTGGTAACAAAAAAGGAAAACTTTTTATCTTGAACTTAATTTGCGTTAAACTTAAATGTTAAATAAAAAAGGTATCTTGTTTGGTTCGAAACCAACAAGAACTTTATCAGAAAAACTGGGGAGTAAGAAAAGACGTTTTCACAGACAAGACGATAGAGACAATAAATTAAAGGAGTTAACAAAAAAAACAATTGAAAGTGATTGATTGAGAGGTGACGACATTATTCCGTTTATTCCGTTAGTGTTGTACGTTTGCATATATTTGTGTACCAATTTGATCTTAAGACGACCGCGACCATGCGATGTCAAGATAAAAAAAAGGGAAATAAGTGGCCAATTTTAAACAAATAAGAAATAGGTAGTATACGCCAATTAGATCCGTTCAGCAGTGTTTCAATACAGCTGTCTATATCAGCCAACTATTACCAGTGACCATTACTTAAATACCAGCATTAGCTTTTAAACATCCATTCTAAATTCTTGTCAAAATGTAAAAAGGCTTTTGTCCTTTAGAAAGAACAAAGAAAAAGTTCTACATTCAAGTTTGAATGATTTACATGCAAGGCCGACCTAGTTTCTGTCATCGCCGGCGCCGGCTGTCTCGTGAGATGGTCATTACCTGCGGTTTAAAGTATGCTGCGATGATGGTGTTTTGTCTGTGCTGATGTTCATTATTACTGCTTGGAATCTCTCTCTGGCTGGACGTGACAGGGCAGCCAAATTACAACAAATTTAACCTACCATATGGATGGCCGAAAGTTTATAGTTTTCGAGATTTTTTAATTTTAAGATGTTTTTACGAAATTTCCTCAATTTTTACCGAAATTTAAAAACAATTGCTTATTGGATGGAATTTCGTTTTCCTCAAAAAAAAGTCATTAGTACCTACCCGAAATTACTTAACATTAAGGAAATTGGGTATTTTCGTAAAAAAAATAAACTCAAAAACTATTAACTTTCGGCCATCCATATAGTAGGTTAAATTTGTTGTAATTTGAATTTTTTCACTATACTTATTTTATAAAAAAAATATATACATATTTGTTTGTAATTTGGCTGCCCTATCACGTCCAGCCAGGAATACGTCGAGTTTCCAGTAACCCTGAATATATTTTTTTCATTTCTATAGAGAAGAGTTGGCAAATGACTCCGATCTACCAGATGTTAAGCAGAAGCAGAAGCAGAGGGCCCCGCAATCGATGGGGCCCCTTTGTTCCTGCCAGATCACTAACCGATATTACCGATAAAAATATTTGTTTTGAGAAACAAGAATTACTAACTTTTGATTTTTTTTGCTTTTTAATTCAAATAAACCAGGGGCCTTACAGTGGCCTTACAGTGGGCCTTACAACTCTATCTGGCTGCAAATAAATAAAAATACCAGAAGAATAAATCTATGGTTTTCCTTATTCTTTTGCCTGTTTTACTAAAATCTAACGTATAGCATAAGGTAAGAACCCCATTATTCGTAAGTGCCCAGGGGCCTCCAACTCCAATAGGCTAAAGACGGCCCTGAGCAGGATTGAGCCTCATTTCATTAGCCATCCTCGCCTTGCCGACCCGCAAGTCTTCTTCACACCTCGCTCAAAGGACGTAGGAAGAAGGAAATAAGTGGGCTGGGAGGGAATTCAATTTTTTGGTGGCGCAATAATTAAACGGTACACCAAATCTTGGTGATGAGTGGTTCTAAACCTACATATACAAACATACTGGGTAGGTCTTGTAATTATTTTATTTGTATTTTATCCATAATTGGTTGACCAGTCCACTGAACACAGACCATAATATATGGCGCATAACAATTGATTTAACCATTGTTCTACGAGTATTATTTGGACAGTGACGTAACAAAAAGTTTTCAAGGTCGATTCAAAAACATGCTATTTAGGTATGTTATATATATTTATATAAACGCGTGCGTACTTTAGTCAAGTAGTACCTACTTGGGTCGTGGTTACTTAAAAAACAAAGGTGGATATTTCATATTTTTTTTAATTATTGGTCGACCGGTTCTCCGTACATGGCACATAATAATTTATTCAACCACTGTCCTTTTATTTGGACAGTGAAGTGTAAAAGAAGTTTCAAGCTTGATTGAAAAACTTTTCGCGACTTCAACCGCATGAACTTTGAGGCATGAACGGTGTAGTAGGCTTGCCAGACAGCCAGGAACTCCGGGATTGTCCTGGAATGTAAGTGTCTTGTCCCGTGTCCAGGAATTGCACTTTATAGTCCCGGATTTCGTTTTTTTTTTCTTTTTTTGGAGAGGGACTGCTGATTTCCACAGGGGGCATTTTCAACTTCACCGGACTTTAAGGATTTCGTATACCTACCACTGGTTTTTTTTGGTAGGTTGCTAAGTTAGTTTTTGCCTTAGATATAATAGCAGTAATAACACAGGTATTTCTAAATTGATCCGACCGGGGATCGAACCCGGGACCTCAGAGATGGCGACACCATGAAAACCGGTGTGCAAGCCACTCGACCAAGGAGATCGTCAAAATGATGATGACACCTACTCATTGCTGAGCAAAAGCCTCTATCATTAAAATCGAGTCATCGCTACAATTGATGGGTAATTAAGCTTAATCATAATCACCACACTTTTTTTTTATAATTAGCTCGGCAAATGACTCCATCCCACCTGATGTTAAGTGGAAAGGAGTCCAGACGCGAAGACAACTGGTGCAGCGTGGAAACAAACGTAGCATCAGTTAACTTCACTCTGCCGGCCCACAAGGTGCTTCTTCACGCCTCTCTTGAAGGACCCCATATCATAGGGAAGAGGGAAAACGTATGCTGGTAGACTGTTCCATCTTTTGGAGGCGACAAAGAAACGAGTTACCAAGAGCATCGAAAAATCTAAACACACACTTTGCCCCACATATGAATTGAACCAGTAACCTTCGGGTATCAAGCCAAACGCGAAGCCACTCGGCCACCGAGGCGTTATGCATACTTTTACATAATTTTAACATAACACCATAACATTGTGCGATAACACAAAAGAGTTAGGTGAGTACTTGAATAATACATATTAACTTACATTGTCTAATTACGTTGATTGTCAATCAAACAGTATTCGACATGTGGGCAGCCATACACGGACGACTGCATAGTGAACTACGGAACTGTTTGAGCGGTTCTATGTATGTTTAAAAAATAGAAGACTGTAGTTCACTATGCAGTCGCAGCTTGAAGCATTCATGCTTACTGCTTCAATGTAGGCCACCCTATTAGGGTCTACATACAGGGACTGCTCGAGCAGTTAGCCAGTGATCAAGCGTATTGGACCGCTTGAACGGTTTTATGTATGTTTGTAAATAGAAGACTGTAGTTCACATGCAGTCGCAGCTTGAAGCATTCATGCTTACTGCTTCAATGTAGGCCACCCTATTAGGGTCTACATACAGGGACTGCTCGAGCAATTAGCCAGTGATCAAGCGTATTGGACCGCTTGAACGGTTTTATGTATGTTTGTAAATAGAAGACTGTAGTTCACATGCAGTCGCAGCTTGAAGCATTCATGCTTACTGCTTCAATGTAGGCCACCCTATTAGGGTCTACATACAGGGACTGCTCGAGCAGTTAGCCAGTGATCAAGCGTATTGGACCGCTTGAACGGTTTTATGTATGTTTGTAAATAGAAGACTGTAGTTCACATGCAGTCGCAGCTTGAAGCATTCATGCTTACTGCTTCAATGTAGTCCACCCTATTAGGGTCTACATACAGGGACTGCTCGAGCAGTTAGCCAGTGATCAAGCGTATTGGACCGCTTGAACGGTTCCATGTATGTTTGTAAATAGAAGACTGTAGTTCACTAGGGTCCGGCCGTTACGCCCTCATTCCGCGAGGCGCTCGGCCGGGACGCCCACGAATTTTAAAATTTGTTTGTCCGCGACGCACTCGGCCGTGACGCCCACGGTTGTAAAAAAAAACTTTTTTTAACTCAAAATTTGAAGAAGTACTGTTGTGAATAGAAATGTTTTTAATTAAGTATCTTTCAACATGACTTTACGATAATTTATAATATTTTATAACATGTTTCATAAACTAAACAAGCATGTTAATAATAACACCATGATTAATTTAAAAAAAAATGATTACAGTTATTTGGATGAACAAGTGACAAAGTTTAATGATTACTTTGTCGCTCAATGGCTGGAATCAGAAGACATGATAAAAAAGTGGTGTTGTTATAAAGTACGACATAGAACAACAAATTTAGTAGAAGCCTGGAACCAGCGACTCCAGTCCTACTTGGGTAGAAAACCCTCTTTATTGTCGTTCTTGGAAATAATTGATCTCGATATTTCTACTTATGGCACAGCGTTGGAGAGGTACGTTTAATTTTATATCTATTTATATGTTATATTATTGTATATTTATATGCATTCAATTTAATTACATTAAAAAAGATAAACTTTATCACCCATTTACTTTATTTCATAGTTATTTATTTTATTAATGTTTGTGTATAATTTAATTTCATTAATTTATCATATCTATTTATTTTATTAATGTTTGTGTATAATTTAATTTCATTAATTTATCATATCTATTTATTTTATTAATATATGTGTAAATATTTATACAGATTACGAATAAAAGAAAAATCGATAAACCAAAGGACCATCAAGAGTCTAGATAATGACAAGCAAATAGTCAGACTGACAGAAGACTATGAAAACAAAAAATTGTCGATTATTTCTTTTTTACAAAAGATGTGCCCATTTGTGGTGCTTAAACAAAAAATTTGACTTTTTAATATTTTCAATTAGTTGATTTTGTTTAGTCATATTTTATTGTTAACTTTTTTAACCAAAAGTATGATCTAGATTTAATTTCTTTAAGTGAATAGGTATTTCTTGTTTTTTTTTATATTCCCTAAGCCTATATTGATTTGTTGATTTTTATAATTTTACATGTTTTATTTACCTCTATATACAACTTTAACTATATATTTACTATAACTGTATACAAATTTAACTTAACCTGGTAACTCTAAATACTTTATTGTTAAAATATAATATAATACTTTATCTTAATAATTTATTTACATTTTACCTCTGTGCAAATACCTACTAGGTATTTCTTGTTTTTAATTTTATATTCCCAAAGCCTATAATGATTTGTTAAATTTTTATATTTTACATATTTTATTTACCTTGTAGTATTCACTTTTTATAACATGTAAATAAGATAGAGGATAGAGAAAGGTTTGTGTAAATACGAAAATACTTACGGTTTTTATTGTTGCTAAGCATGTTTTTATAAGAATCTCTTGTAGTCACATTATTTTTAGGTCCAGTTGTTTCGTTCTATCTTTCTAACAAATTATATATGGTTGTCCTTATTTTCTTACAATACTTCTTTAGATATTATAAAATAACTTCCATTCAATGAAAATTTATAAACAAAGCCTTGACAACCATGTCAAATGTTTTGATGGCAAAGACAATATTTTCTTTTAAAAAATGCAATGTAAACTTTTTATGTTATTCTTAATTTGTATAAATTTAAATTAAATCGTGTTCTACGGGAAGGGTATATAAGCGTCCTGTCCTGCGCTCAAAGGCCATTCTAATTACGAGTTCCGAACAAGGAGTATCTAATTACGGAACCTCTGGCTGACTATGGAACCTCTGGCTGACTGCGGAACCTCTGTCTGACTGCGGAACCTCTACCTGGCCTGACCTCTACCGGTCTGACCTCTGCCGGCCTGACCTCTGCCGGCCTGACCTCTGCTGGCCTGACCTCTGCCAGTCTGACCTCTGCTGGCCTGACCTCTGCCGGCCTGACCTCTAACGGTCTGACCCCAAGATCCTGTGCGGTGCTGCTGAGCCAGTCTGACCCCGAGATCCTGTGCAGTGCTGCTGAGCCAGTCCTTCACTCGCTACGTATCACTGAGGTAGCGCCATCTGGCGCTGATAGATTATTGTATATATTTTGTTTTGTATAGTTATTTTGTAAATATTTTTTTAATTATTAAATATCATTTATTTTTCTTCTTTTATTAAAATTGTTGCTTCATAACAACCTCTAAGTTTATATAAATCTAACTTTGCCCGGTAGCTGTAGTATTGTAGACTCATGGGTGTCTGAACAATTTTGCATGCCCAAATTATGTAATTACTTGTTAATTTTTTAATTTTATTAGTTTGTAGATTTTTATATTCAAAACGATTCAGATTATTAATATTAACAAAAGATATGAAACAAAAAGAAAAAAATAAATGATTATACAAACAAAATCAACTAACTTTTATTTCACCTAATATTTCTATACAATTCAACTTACTTATTCATATTCAAACAAAAAAAAATACATAGTTTAACTCAGACTAACATAATTTATTTTTTTTCTTTTAACAATTTTAATCGCAACAGTACTTTCTCAAAAAATTTGCAAAAAAAAACAAAATCATGAGCGTCGCGGCCGAGGGCGTCGCGGACAAACAAACTTTAAAATTCGTGGGCGTCCCGGCCGAGCGCCTCGCGGAATGAGGGCGTAACGGCCGGACCCGTTCACTATGCAGTCGCAGCTTGAAGCATTCATGCTTACTGCTTCAATGTAGGCCACCCTATTAGGGTCTACATACAGGGACTGCTCGAGCAGTTAGCCAGTGATCAAGCGTATTGGACCGCTTGAACGGTTCCATGTATGTTTGTAAATAGAAGACTGTGTTCACTATGCAGTCGCAGCTTAAAAACAGCTTCAAGCTGCCCGTGTATGGCCGCCCGAATAAAATTATACATTCAACACTACAGATTATATTAGTCTGACAATAACGTTAATGCAAATACAGAGGTTTTTATGAGTCACAGTGTGTTTACAAATTAACACAAATTGATGTAAAAATTTGAATATGGCCTACGTATTTACTTATGTAGTTTAATACAATACCGACGCGAAAGAGTCAACAAAAGAAGTCGGTGAAAACCATGTCAATACTAAATATTACCAAAGATTCATTAATATGTCTGTACTGGTGCTTACTTAGCGATGATTGGCAAAAAAATACAATAATAATATTATCAATATAGTACATGAAACATGACTCATTGTCGGTATATTATGTTATTCTTCTATTTTATTCATGGATATAAGATTGCTTTAGCATCACAGTTAATCGAGATCGTAGTTTAGTAAACGGGAAAAATCGATGATCTAAACCAGAGCGCGCAGTGCTAGTTTTATTTACTACTAGCGGCCGCTCGCGGTTTCACTCGCGTGATTCCAGTTCCCGTGGGAATATCTGGATAAAAACTATCCTATGTGTTAATCCAGGTTATAAACTATCTGTATGCCGAATTTCATCCAAATCGATTAAGTAGTTTTTACGTGAAAGAGTAACAAACATCCATCCATTCTTACAAACTTTCGCGTTTATAATATTAGTAGGGTTAGAATACAGTCAATCACTTTAACCTTTTCACCGCCCAACTATCCTGCACGCGATGTCCCGCTGCACGCCAACGTATAAATGTATTTTAATAAAGTAGGTACAAAGAAGAACTTCTATAGAAGTGCTGGCGTGGACGGCACGAAAATCTCGAACTTCTATAGAAGTTGTTGGCGGTAAAAAGGTTAAAAAAGCGAGAAGTTATATGGTTACATTTTAACTACACGCGTTTGTCAGGTAGCGCTGCTTCAATCGTCATCATCATATTTTTTTTATGTCTGTCACTGCTGGGCTGGGGTCACGAACACCCCACGAAACACCACAAGGAAAACGAGCCATAAGTCACCACTCGGGCCCAGCGCGGGTTGGTGGTTGTTAACAACTGCTAATGCAGCTGTATTGAATAAACTTTTAGATCCGAAGCAAGAAGGAGCTCAAGATGATACATTTTTGTCCACCCACCCGATAATCGGCTTTTGAGAAAGTTGCTTATAACTACAGCAATCGCAGACCGACATCGGGCTACAAAAACACAATGTTAAACAAAATTCCACGAGCAGGATTTGAACCTGCACCCTTCTGACATACCGGGTCAGGTGCTCTCCCAATTGAGCTATCGTGGTTCTAACCAGCCCGCCGAAATTATTCAACACTATTTACTTTTTACTTTGAAAGCCAAAGGCGCCCATTCAATGTCAACAACTACCGTCATTAACATCCGATCATAATATTTTTACAAATACTAAAGATCAGTTAAGAAGTAGGCAAGCTATTTATAAATTGTTTTTGTTTTGTTTATATAATTTTTAACGCTTTGACCCGGTATGTCAGAAGGGTGCAGGTTCAAATTCTGCTCGTGAAAATTTTTTCAACATTCTGTTTTTGTAATTTGTTCGCAACAAAATTTGCGTTAAAAATTATATAAACAAAACAAAAACATTTCGACATCGAGCTCCTCTTCTGCCCATACTTGCCTTACAATGCTTCAATGATACAATTTCTCGTTTTAACGTGATCAAAAGTGTAAATAAGTCGCACTATGCACATTTTGATGCTAAAGCAATCACGTAGCGAACTGTGCGCGGCTACACTTAGTTTAACCCGCTTCTGCGGCCGACAATAATTATGCAAATGGCGGATTTAATTGCAGTGGCTGCGCATGCGCATGTAACTGTTAGATCGGCCTGTTTTCGCAGACAATGCGACCTTTTGAGGTCTACGTGCACATTTTTGTATTAAAATGTTACAAAAAATTGTGCTTACTACCCTAGTTAGTATCAAACCGAGTCAGCGATGAAGCACTTTTCTAAAGTTTATTTGAATAAAAATATTTGATTTAAATATTTATAAAATACAGTGAAAAATTAATCGCCTACACGACCCAGCCAGGAATCGAACCTTTAAAAAAAAATTAAAAACAAGCAGTGACAAAATTCAGCGCTTACGTCAGCCTTCCCGGTAGCATAGCGGTCAGTGCAGCCGCCCGGATTGCGGAAGACCCAGGTTCGATTAAGACATAAAGGTGACTTTTGCCATATTAGAACTTTACGTTCAAATAAAACTCGCACTAGGCATTCAGCACTTGGTTGAAGTATTATTGAATCGACTGTACACTTAATAAAGTTACTGTAGAATACAGTTGGTGACTATACATACAATAATATGATAATATGAATTGACGGATAACTTTTATATTAAATCAAATAACATACATATAATATATTATATGTATTTCTATTACGCCACTGAACCTTGGTCGGTGGGGCCTTGAAGTGTCTCGAGTTTTCGTAACATAGCATTAATGTAGCATACCAGTGTCGCAACATAATTATACTATATATCTGGGGGCACGGCAGTGCCCCCGCCAAGTCGAGCAAAAAAGCGGCACGGCCGGCCTTACCATTCTTTTCTCGAAGCAGTTCAGGCCATTTTCGATCCCCTATAACTTCGTTCCCATATGTATAACCTATGCTATAACTATACACAAAAGTCAGGGCCTAAGTCTAAATAATGCGCTGATAGATATCGGTTCCGCAGTATTCACATCCGGTCAAGCTTACATGGCACTTTCGAGAGTTACAAGTCTGGGCGGCTTACATCTAATTAATGTCGACTTTGGAAGTATTGAAGCGCAGGAATCCTCAATATGTGAATACAATAGACTAAAAAGCATTTACCGTCAAGACTTGACAAAAATTGTAACATCAAAGCCTCCGAAAAAAACCCATAGAGACGCACTAAACAATCTAATTTATTATAATATATGTATTACTTGTATCAATCTGTTTATTTAAAACATAAAAGATTTTTAATATTGTTATGGTCACTATAAGATGTTGTTAGGTTAGCTAATTACGTAATAACTTAAGACAGAAGGTCCCTTAAGTAGGGACTGAATAAATTAACCGACTTGGTATTACATGGATCTCACAACTTTTTACGGTATAAGAACTGAGTTGCGAGACTTGGTTTTTTTTACAAGTATGTTTTAGATGGCATATCTTATAAATCTACTGTTTTACATTAATATGATTAATAATAAGCGTAATCTAATTGTATCTAGTATTGTATAGTTATTAATTAGAAATAAATGTTGTGTTTACCTGTAATTGTTTTTTTTTATTGTTCCTATTTATTTATGAAAACTAGCTGACCCGGCGGACTTCGTATCGCTTTGACAGTTTCTATGTCAACAATACAATCAAATCGTTTCTATGACAACAAAATAAACAAATCGTGGAACATTTTTGTATTGGAAAAAATATTGGGTTATTCCCTGAGGATCTCACTCCCCGAGGATCCTGTCCCGGAGGATCTCGAATGCGATCAATGTGATACATTTACTTTTGTTATTTTTTTCTATTGTGTTTAACTTGTACCGTTAACAAAAAAATATATTAATTTATAATTTTGTTATTAGTATTTAAAATAAATGTTAGATCATACTTTTAAAACACAATTTACTTATGAAAAATTAAAAAAACTACAATATGACCAACTAATTCTTAACATTTTATAATTTATGACATAATTTTAATACGTATTTTTGAATAATTGATATTTTTTATGTTTTGAAAGACTACTTAATTAAAAATGTTGATATTGTTTTTTTTACTAAAGTTGATTATTTATAATTGATAAACCTAATTTATAGTATTATTTAAAATAAATATTATATGTTATAATTTACATTTGAATATGACTGCGTGTCTTAATGCATAATTTGGACAAACTTTTTAAGTCAATTATCTATGTAGTATTAAAAGTCATTTTTTAAATAATGTTTATTTTACATATTCTGAATAGACTGATTGAAAAGTTACAATTGTATTTTTTGTATAGTAAAAGAAATATTGTGATAATAAATCAACCTGTGATTACTTTATCAGACTAGTTTTTTTCAGTATTACAATAAGTATTAAAATTTTATTGACTACTTTTTCTACTAACGGTTTTTAAGCTAAACGTAGTATTGATTAAGTTCATGAAGATAAAAACAAATCGAGATCCTCCGGGACAGGATCCTCGGGGAATGAGATCCTCAGGAAATAACCCAAAATGTTTGGGGTGGACCACCCTAATGACTTAGGGGTATGAAAAATAGAATACGACCGATTGTCAGACCTACCGAATCCTACTAATATAAATGCGAAAGTGTGTGTATATGTTCGTATATTTGTTGCTTCTTCACGCTGCAACGGATGGATGGATTTGGATGAAATTCGGCATACAGATAGTTTATAACCTGGAATAACACACAGGATACTTTTTATCCAGATATTCCCAAGGGAACAGGAACCACGCGGGTGAAACCGCGAGCGGCCGCTAGTATACATATAAAATTTCATAAAAATCGATCGAGCCGTTTCGGAGGACTATGGCAACTCACATGTGACACGAGAATTTTATATACATAAATATATTGTTTGCCTATGTGTAGAAAATGTTAGCACGTAATAATATAAATTTATTTATTTAAACCCAAATAGTCCGTGCGGCCAGGCGTTTGTGTGTTGTTGTAAATGAAACTCAGTATTATATTAAGGTATATCTATATAATAATTTTCGGAACTTTCAAAAGCCCCGTCGCAGTATCCGGGTAAAGAAAAAGTAACATGGTTTTTTTTAATGCCGCAACGGGTAAAGCACTTTGCCTTCATCTCTGTTCGGTATTACGATCACACGGTAAAGTGACGATAATACCGAAGGTGGAAACGCACTTCAACCGGAACTACTTCCAATCCCTACCACCTCCCTAACTTAACTACTTCAGAACTGGCTATCTCACTTCTCCGTTGGAACACAATCATGCTACGAATATTGTTATGGTGGTAGACTGAGATAAGACGGTGATAAGCCAGGAGGATTTCAAAGAAGACCTACAATATAATAATGCAACCGCTGAGAATTGAATTTGGCACCTTTGGGTGTAAGACCGGTGTTTACCCACTTAACTACATCGGCGGTTGATGATGACGCTATCTTTTAAAGAAAGCGTATTGACATCGATCGGTACGCCCCATAATGATGTCACCGGCAAACAATCCAAGCCACACAAGCTACACAAAAGAAAAGTTAAAGTTAAAAAAAAAGTATTTAAGTAAGCAGTGTAGGTAGTATTTTGTTTTATAGTCATCATGATTAGTTCGGAACTCAGGCGCAGGCATCTATCGAGAAGCGACAAAGACGTGCTTTTATTTTTTCACTTGTTTTATTTAACACCTCGGTGGCAGAGTGACAAAACGCTCGGCCCGATACCCGGTGGTCCCGGGTTCAATACCTTTCATTTTATATATTCATAAATTCGAAAGACACCTTGGCAAGCGTGTATCAATTTTAGCGATATGACTTTATTTCAATGATACCTTGATTATTGTGAAAATATTTTGGGAAGGTCTAATATTAAGTATATGCCTGAACGCACGTAGGAGCAAACCTAATGGGTCAGTATAAGATAGGGAAGGGAAGTTTTTTTTTTTAATATATTATCGGGATTAAGTCTGAAGGTATAAGAGACAGGTTTTGTTCTAAGGAACAATTTCGCCGATGCAAAACATAAGTGAAACTGCTTTGAAAAATATACAGTGTACTTTTACCCAGCGGACTTCGTACCGCTTTGACAGTTTCTATGACAACAAAACATACAAATCGTTAAATAGTTTACGCGCAAAAACATAATAAACAGACAATAGCATTAGTTATTATTCTGAGACACAAACAAACTTACTTTTTTAATAATAAGTATCCCTTATGTATTTGATTATACTCTTGTGAATATGTGTGTGTACAAACATGATGATCGGTTGAATAGATTATGCGTCAAAGCGTAACAAACAAACAAACAAACTCACTGTCGCATTTATAATAATAGGTCCTTACCTATGAAATTGGAGTTTTTTTCTCAAATAGGTGTAATTACTTCTAAAAGTCAATACCGGTTGTTAATATTATTATACACCTTTAATTAGGACTATGTTACTAAGGCTTCAGTAATAACAATGATTATTAATTTTATGTCTTTATCGCCCAATTTTTTTTTTAATTAACTACTTTTTTTGTTCGCAGAATTGTCCTTTTGTTTTATTGTAGCTTTGAAGGGACTTCATTTTTTTCTTTTTAATGTCTGCTATATTTAGCTAGTGAAACAAACACACTACTCTACACTACTTTTTATAGTTAACATAAATAGATATTAAGAAAATTAAAAAAACATTAAGTAGTACGAAATATTTTTTTTTTAATCTTCATTAAAATCTCTAATTTCATAGGTAAAGACTAAAACTCACTCACTTCAAACTAAACTCATTTGAATATTTTTTTTTTATTAGAAAGAGGCAAACGAGCTAACTAAACTACAGATAAATTAAATTAATACCGATATTCTTCAAAGCTTTAAATCCTTCGTTTAATAATTAATGAATTAAAGTTATAAACAATTATAAATGCTGACTACACTCTGATATTTCTATTAGCGTGGTTGCCGCATCTAGTCAGTACCCATATCTGTTGTTTATTTTATAGCCTCGTTGTCGTCGTTGACGCGTCGAACGCAGTCATGATTGCCCCGTCATATTGATAAAATTATAAATTATAAATCTAATAACCTACTTTGTCATGTTACAAACTGTGTTTACGAATACAATTGTAAATACTATATTTTTGTACTGCATTTCCCTAACCGAAAGCATATGGCGCTATTCGTGCGACAATAAATGTTTATATAATTTCTATAATTATGTTAAACTAGTTAAGTTTCTCATTTTTAAGTGAATGTAAAATTCTTTTGAGTAATAAAGTTTTAAACATAAAGTTCAAAACAGAGAATGTCTTTCCGCTGCGATTTGAAACTAAAAGAACGTCTGACGAGTCTTTAACTTTTACTTCCAACCTCTTTGGTTAGATAAGATAAAATGCAATATAATAGCTATAATAGATGGACCATAGAGATAAAAAAACTGAAAAGTTAACGTCACCGTTTTTAATTAAAAGCGATGGACGTTGAGTCGTAAAACATAAAAACTAAAATTTGAATATATTAAAATCATACGATTTCGAAAAACAAATCTGGTTGTGTATGCAAATTTGAAAAAACGACAATGGTTGTTAAAAATTATGTAAAAAAAAAACGACTTTGAGGAGTTATTTATAAATCTAATAATAATAGCATTGTCTTACTGTGTTAACAAATAAAGAAACTTAATTAGCAAAAAAAACATTTAAGTGCTTATTTTATTAGTTTGCAAGAAACACAAACAACGGCTACGAGCCGTTATACAAGCAAACAGTAGATAATAATAATTTTATTTACTTATTGAATTACGAGTATAAAAGATACATACAGTTCATCGCTGAAATATTACATAATATATCAAAGTTGTATTTAACCAACTATCGATAAAAAGAAAATCAGTTATTTTTATTATCACAAAACTTTGCTCGTCATGCATGACAAAGTTAAATGTTAAAGTTTGTTTAACATCATTTATTGATTTACTCTAAGTATACTCATTAATTCTCTTGGGTTTCTTCTACCAGTACCTAATACAAAAATATCTATATAAAAATGAATGTTTCTTTGCTTGTCCCGCATGCGTTCGTTCCTGTACCATTCGTTCGATTTAGATGAAAAGTTGGTGTGCATTTCGCTCCCCGCACAACCTACGAAGGTTTCAGAGTTGATAAATATAACGATCACGGGATACGGGCGTACAGTTGTTCACACGGGCGAAGTCGCGGGTGGACCACTAATCATAGATAAAAAAAACCACAAATATTGAACTGTCAACTCTACGTATTCCTAGTTCAACAATAGTAGGTTATAAAGGATTTTAAAAATATGATTCACCATTTTATGAAACCGGAAACGTAATACCGGATTGTGCAATATTGTCATTATCAGCTAATTGTGTACTCGTTAGTGTAATATGAAAACATAAATACAATTAATTATACTTTATTTGCGAAGTAATAATTACCAAACCAAACCAATTAACAATATATCAATGTATACTATTTATATATCAATGTATGTGATGTTGTCTAATTTAATAATAGGTTCATATTATACATTCTAATCGTTATGCGTATTAAAGTTATGGCAATATTTTTATAGATTTTAAAAATAGAACCAACCAAATGTTTTGGATAAGAATCGCACAGAATAGACAACGTTTTTTTAAGTTTTTTGACTTGAATTCAGTGGATGACGCACTATTGGCATCCCTTTTGCTTGTATCTAGATCGAGGGAGAGCGCTATTTCATGGTTGTCAGCGCCTTAAATGAACATAGACAAACAACAACTTCGAAATAATGATTTTATTTACTGTGTTCTAGCAAATAAATTTATTATCTTATCTTATCTTCTCTTATCTTATCTTATCTTACATACATAACCAACTAACGGCTTAACATGCCTTCCAAAGTGTGAAGGAGCTTACTTTAAAACGATCACCAATCTGGTAACCCGACATCGCGATAGTTGCTTAACTTATTAGATCGGCGGGCGTCCGAACGCGCAAATCTTTCACCCGCTTTCACTACTTATCATCAAATAAAGACTTGAATGTGTAAGATGTTGAACTGTACATTTAAAGCTACATATATCACTCCATATTTTATTTTTAGTATGTTTAAAGCCTTGGCAACGAGCATTGATAGTCTCGCGACTCGGCGGCCGGCGCGGCGGCGCGAGCTGATTCCTAATTCATTGCGCGTTATACTGTGGCAGGCATAGTCAACGGTGGTAGAAAGAGAGCAATGGACTAGTAATATTGCTATTGGTCGTGGTGGTGTAACGGTTTAGTTAGATGCATTGATTTTATTATGTATTTATGTTAAGAATTTCTCATTTAACGTTATACCGCTTAAGGCCTTTACGGCGCAACCTGATTCTATGGGGGCGGCGAGAAAGGTAAACGAAACTTCCTTAAAAATTAGATGCCTTACAAATAAACAAATAATAGGCTCCGAATAGTTGTTTCTGTTATTAGCCGACTGCGTCAGAACGGGGGTTATGTTTTTCGAGTGTATTTAGGTATGTATAATGTCAAGTCATCAATTGTAGCGATGACTTGATTTTAATGATGGAGGCCTTTGCCCAGCAGTGGGACAATTATAGGCTATTTACTTTACTTTTTATTAGGCATGAGTTCACGTCAGTGGTTTTCGTGGCTATGTGGATTGAACCACAAAACCCTTCCGCTCCCGATGACGCTGCGCTCCAAAAGCGGATAACTATCGCTTTTCGCAATCAAAAAAATTGTGACTTCTGTATTTTTTTGTTATTATAAAGTCCGGTTGCCAAAACCGGTATGGCCACTTTCACTGGAGGCTGGCTGTTTCATAGAAAGCGCCATGCAACTGCAGCTAATCTCGGTAATGACCATTTATTGTTTACACTTTCACTCTGGCTAGTATTTAGATAGACAGACAGATAAAACATTATGAACACAAAAGTGTATGAACTATCATTTGGGTGGCGTGAGTAGCGGTGTTTCATGTATTATGTTTATTACTATTTTTAGTTTTAGTTGAGTTTAGTTCTAGTCTGGGCATCTTCGGAAGACCAGCGTCGTAGCATTACTACACATGCTGAGAAGATGCCTTTTCAGTATCATATACCATGTACCTATCTTAAATTACGAATGCTTTACTTGTTGAATGTTGTTTTATGATACTGAATAAATGCTTTTTCTTTCTTCTTTCTTTCAAAAACCACAAACACACACACATAAAACTATAATATGTACATTGACACGATAGCATAGTAATGCCATCATAAGGAAAATGGGCACAACTAAATTTTTTTTTAAATTTGAGTTAGATACATATTCGGAATCAGGAGAAAAAGGCCTATCTTTTCAAACCCGTTTTTCTCCTGATTTGAAAAATGTTAGATGTGCCTTTTTTAATTATGACGGCAGATTGGTATTGGTAGTGCACTTGACCCGGCATGTCATGAGGTGCGGGTTCGAATAGCGCTCGTGGAATTTTTTTAACACTTAGTCTTTTTTCTAATAATATTACATTATATACATATTACAAAACATATTTTTCAAAATAAGCCTACATCATGTGGCATGTGTGTGTGCTGCAGCAGTGCAAAAAGGACGTAGCTCAGCGACACGCTTGCCGGGAGCAAAACGCTGATTTCTAACCACAACCGCTAGGTCAGTGCAAAGGCAGTAATACCAGCTCCACATACAATCGGGCAACAATGGTCCATAAACTGTATATACCTACCTACCTACAAATGCTCTCGGTTTGTCTCGCGAAAACTCGAGAATGGCTGGACCGATTTGGCTAATTTTGATTTTAAAATATTAGTGGAAGGTTTAAACGGTGAAAAACATAAATAACAAGTAACGGAAAATACTAAAAACGATAATTTAACTTTCTAATACAAAATAATTTGTTTGTTTTTATTTTTTTTTTTCTCTCTTTATTAAGGACAACAAATAATTACACTGTTTTCTTACTACATAAAAGCTTAATATAACTTAATTACTGACAGTGCAACCAGCTGCGTTATCCACAAATTACTGACAAAAACCAAGTACACAGTTAAGTAATGCAAAACAGAGTAAAGCCATAGTTATAATATTAAATTTCTACATAAAGAAAAAGAAAGAAAATCTAGAACAATTTAGAATTTATAATTTGTTTAATTTTAAAATTTAATTTGATTTGAGGTCAGAAAAATGTGTGTTATGTTGTAATAAATAAATTGTGATATTGTCTTATGTTATTATGGAAACCAAAGAGAATTTAATCACTTGATGGAAACTGTCAAAGCGGTACGAGGTCCGCCGGGTCCACTAGCACTTAATAACATAAATACCTTACCGACTAACATACATATGATAATAAGTACAAAAGGTAACATAAAAATGAAGTGTCGCTAGCCGAAAGTGTTGAATGCGAGATGTCATTGTTCGATCCTCATAGCTTTGTCTTTGCAAATCATATCTAAGAAGATTAGCTTTCTAGGTGTAAGTAGGTGGGTTAAAAGGATGCGAATAATGTATCAATGGCGCAAGCGCAATAACAATATTTTTTTAGTAAAATATAAAATAGCCCGTTGCTCTTTGGTTGATAATGATAAGTTTCTGGGCGGACTACACTTCCATCTTTAACCTTATCAACGTAACAAAGGTCAATCGCATCTCCGTTTGCGGTAAACCTGACATACAATTGTTAATAAAACCATTTCAAGTAAACTGCTGTGCAAAATCTGCAAGATTCAAATCAACGTCAGATTTCTATATTATGTCTCGTCATAAGGACCGTAATTTAATTGTTGTCTTTTCTGATTGCAACTACTTAAGTGTAGTCAATATTGTTTACCGACGCAGTTAATAATGGCGTTTAAATTACTACCTAACCTCAAGTTTATTACTTTACCATTACGTAATAATAAAATATTATCAACAAGTATGATTAAGTACAATTAAGTATGATGAATTAAGGTAAGTTTAATACATGGCGCGCTCGAGCGATGCACACATAGACCCAGCACGGAACGGGGACGCGCACTTTTAAGTGTGCGATGCCGTTCCCTCTAGAAATCCTCCGAAGGTGATTCGTTTCAACACGGCTTGAGGTACCCTTTACATACCTCGCCACCCCCAAAAACCCCGGTGACAATGAAAATGCCGTTCGAAGCAATCAGCAATATCTCTCCAAAAAATAAAAAAAGCTCTGTAAAGTTCGGAACAGTCCATGGGCTCTATTTTTGATTCCTTCGCCTCGGGTCGAGCGCTTGGTTTCTAATTCTCGTTCGACATTTGACTTTCCATATTTTTGAATCGCTCGACCGCAACGAGTGCCCTCACCCACTCGTTGCAGTCGAGCGACACAAAGCAATTGATAGAATAACCGTCAAAATCAATGCGTTGTGCCAATGTCATGTCACTCGTTTGTTTGTATCATTGAAAATTGAAACTGCCAAAATAAGTAAATACAAGTAAAACAGCTTTTCGTTCTGAGGTAAATAAATACTACTACTTTGAAAACAACTTGAAAAATAATCTAGAGGAATATTTAGTGCACCATATCTCATTGCGGTTGTCACCGGTTTTCTCTAAATTCTGCGTTGAACGGATAACATCCAACATTTCGTATTATGATGGCAGCAACGGAAACGAAAGATTCAAAAATACGGAAAATCGGCGTCACGCGACTTGGAAGACGATGTCATACGTGCGATGCGATTTGCTTTTTTTTTAACCGACTTCAAAAAAAGGAGGAGGTTATAAATTCGACTGTATTTTTTTATTTTTTTTATGTGTAACATCCTTCCGCTCGCCTTCTATTTGTGGGAGTGATTTTGTAGAAAAGGGACGGAAGTAGGGTCGTAACAGTGTGATCCTGTAACTGTTACATGTTAGTCAGGGAAGCTACCAGTGATCGACACTTTAAGCCCAATGTCCGTTGTAGGCTTAGAGCATAAATGCTCTAAGGTTGTAGGTCGTAATATTTGTGGAAGTGATTTCGTAGAAATGTGATCGTAACAGTGTAACAGGATAACAGTGTGACATGTCTTCTAATGAGTATTTATTTACTGCATTATCTTTATAACTTGTCCCTAAATCTATATTCTAATTTCTATTGTAATATTGATTTTAACCATTTCGTGTGTAATATAATAAGACTTTTACAAATAAATAAAAAGAAAGAGTTAAAAATATACGTCATTGTTAATTCTATATTCTATTTTCTATTGTAATATCGATTTCAAAAAGTGAGATGTCAAATGCGACTACTGCAAGGCTCGTTCGTTTTTTTTTTAGTTCCAAGAGTTGGTCCAGTACATTAGTTGTTCCTGTGCATGAGTGCTATCACCTGCTTAAGGGTGCGCCGTCCGTAAGTGACAAGTGTCATATGTTTTATTTGAAATGTGGTCGTCCATATTTATTTGATGCCGCGCGGCCATACTAATTTTGTATGAGGAATTTAAGGTGCTTAATAAAAAATAATTGTTTAAATAACCACTTGATGAATCGAAAATGTAGTCTAGCAATTTGTAGTTTATCCATTGATGATTGTTTAGACAAAATCAGAGGTACAACTATAAGAAATCTACTAAACGCCGCCACTCGTTTTCATGATTTTTGCCCAACTTTATATGATATTGTAGAAAAATCTATAGCGTGTTATGAATTTATGGTTCTGACAAATTGTAAACACGTTCCCTATGATACTAAATATATATTTTGTTAATTAAATACGATAGTATTTTCAATTATATCTACTTAATCGTTACTGCATTTTTGGCATTTTTTTGTCGGTGCACCCTTAAGGATAAACAAACACTTTAAATTCTTAATATTCGTTTTAAATTTTTATTTTCATTCTTTAGTTTCCTTTTTTTTTCGCATCATGTTTACGTTGGTTTGCCACAAGTCAGGCTCGTCCTGTGTGGAAATCGCTGGAAATGTTATTATTTTAGCATGTATACTCTTGTTTTCTTTTCCATTTATGTTATTTACTTGTCAAATGGTATGTAAGTTTTAACGTTTAATAAAGATTATTTCTATTTCTATTTCTAATGCACGGTGTATCACACAAAATCTCAAACGAAAAACAATTGATTTCTGTATCGTTTTTTAATAAAGAAAAATAATAAATGAATAAAATATATATCTACCGTATACTTTCTGCATATGTTATATTGGCATGATTGTGCAAAAGCACACAAGGGTACACGAACCAAAGAAGAGCAAGAAGTAAAGATGATGACCTAGAAGCATTGTACTCAGTTTGGTCGATGAGCTTGATGATAAAGCTCCCACCATCTTAATTAACCTTTTCACCGCCCAACTATCCTGCACGCGATGTCCCGCTGTACGCCAACGTATAAATGTATTTTAATAAAGTAGTTACAAAGAAGAACTTCTATAGAAGTGCTGGCGTGGGCGGCACGAAAATCTCGAACTTCTATAGAAGTTGTTGGCGGTAAAAAGGTTAAGTCGGTCGTCATAACAATGTTAGGTAGTAGTATTGTTGTGTTCCGACAATTCCTCAGTAGTTGAGGATTCCGGTTGAAGTGCTGGCACCCAAGATTCCCAACAGGAGTCATGAAAGCAAAGTGCTGCCCGGTTGCAATACGAAAAGCTTTAAATGTATATTTACGTTAATGTAGGAAGGAACTCCATAGAACAGGGTTTCCCTAACTATGGGTCGCGAGCCACTGGTGGGTCACGAGCGAATATTGAGTGGGACCTGCCTGTAGAACGACACACCAACCGACCGAGCCAACGGCCGCCGGGCCGGTTGGTGTGTTTTTATTTGAAAACTTTGTTTGTTATTTGAAAAGTCTCCTAAGGCCGGTAAGGGTTTTTTGCTCATTTTGCTTATCAAAGGCTGATATTTTATTCTTTGGATGCTCATATTTCTTTCTTTCTATTCTTTCTACCGAGATGGTGTTACTATATCATTTACTGGTACGTTTTCATATGAAATTGATGAAAAGAAACAGATATATAATAATATGTATAAGACATCAATTGATGATGTGGTTTTGGTCAGGATCAAAGTCTTTTTATTTTTATTGAAACCTGCTATAAAAAACGTTTGTCCTTAACATGACATGGGTATTGAACCTGTGACCCCGGCGAACAGTCATTCTAATTTATGCTGTCATGAAAACTATAAAACATAATTATGTAAAGCTAGTTTTTAGCTTTTTTTGTTAAAAAAAATGTTAAATTATAAAAAAAGGACTGGTCAAGTGACAGTTTAAATTTGAAGGTTACGTAAAATATATGTTCGTCAGTATAGCTTTTACAATAAACTGATATAAATCAACGTCAACGTTTTTTTTATTGCTAACTTAGCGTAACAAAATGTTTTAAAGCTAGTTAGATCGGTATTTATTGCTAACAATAGTAATATTTTACAGATAATGCAGTATTCTTAATAAATTAAAGTACCTAATATGAATATGCGCAAACACAAAAATGGGTTTTAATTAAAGCGTTTACTTCAAGATTTTATAGGTACTTCCGATTAATAGCGTAAGCTGATTTTTGTCCCAGTGATTATGGGACGATAGCTGCACATAAAAAATCGGTTATGGTCTTATTTTGAAGAGCTCCAGCCGTAGATGTTCAGAAAAATAAAGAAACCTATCATAGGTTTCGAAATTCCTAAAAAATCTGTTAAATAAACGCGAAGTTTTGCGGGCGACCCACTAGTTTATTTGATGCCGCGCGGCCATACTAATTTTGTATGGGGAATTTAAGGTGCTCAATGAAAAATAATAATTTAAATAACCGCTTGATAAATAGAAAATGTGATATTAAAAATCTTTTATGTTTTAAATAAATATATTGACTTGGCAACCGCACTAGACATCTAATTTAATATAATTATGTATTATAACATTTTAAACTATCATGGTCACTTACATTAGAATAAATATTATTAACGGGATTATTACCATGTTTATTGCATTGTTTAAGTATCCGATATTTCGGCACAGTTGCATGCGCCATGATCACGGATGTACTGAAGTTATTGCGAGTGGGGTGATTATGAGCAGACAAAACGATCTACCCTCTTCCTTAGTCGTTTTTTGCGCTCAATACTCGTAAAGACCGCAAAAATAACAAAAGTGCCGTTTCACGATCTGATACGGTCAGTGTAGTGTGTCGAGAACAAGTTCGAGTGAATAGTGACTTAGGAGCCAGTGGTACGAGTATTGAGCGCAAAAAACGACTAAGGAAGAGGGTAGATCGTTTTCTCTGCTCATAATTACCCCACCCGCAATAACTTCAGTACATCCGTGATCATGGCGCATGCAATTGTGCCGAAATATCGGATACTCAAACACTGCAATAAACATGGTAATAATCCCGTTAATAATATTTAATTATGTATTACTTGTGAGATACATTGTGTTTTCATGCGATGGCCAAGTCAATCTGTCTATTTAAAACATAAAAGATTTTTAATGCCGATATGGTTAAGACAGAATGTCTCAAGTAGGGACTGAATAAATTAACCGACTTGGTATAACATGGATCTCACAAACGGTAGAAGAACTGAGTTGCGAGACATGTTTTTTTTTACAAGTTTGTTTTTGATGGCTAAACTACACTCGAGAGCAATGAATGCGGGTCACTTAAAGAAACCTATAAATCTCGGAAACTAAGAATGCTAGCTTAATGAAATAAATTGTGTTAATAGACAATTAAATACTTCTTAAATGAAAGTAATAAAACTTCATGATTATTGTCTCAGAACAATAACTAAAGCTATAGAAGGATGGCTAAAATAAAAATCGTGCAACTATGTTTAGTTCCGTTCTATCTTATGGCTAGAAAAGGAGGTTGGAGTGCAACAAATGGTTGACACTTAGTTTTTATTTTTTGTATTGTTATGTCAAACGGTCATCAGATAATCGGTGATCAAAAAAAATCTTGAGTCCTTTATAAAGTCACTCACTACATTACCTCAAATATGACGTCACAAATCTGGTGACACCTTTACTATTTTAATCCGGTTTCTATAGCTTTAGTTATTATTCTGATAGTAAAGTTATGTCATAAAAAAAACAAATTTGAAAAAGGGAGACTTTCGAAGATGGAACTACGAAATGACTGCATTTGTTTGTGCTTCAATATTTATTATTCCAGCTGTAATCATGTCACTTATACCTGAATAATGCACCAGAATTCTCAGCTGGAAACCGGCCGGAGTCAGCGCGATACAGCCAGGACTGTCGGTGTGTGGCTGTCAACAGTACAAAGAGTTCTCTGACGTTACGAGGAAACTGGCTCTAACCTACGCAGACCAGGAACAGGCAGAACCAGGTGTACCACAGCACGAGAAGATCGATACTTGGTGAACACCATGCTTCGTAATCGCTTTCTCACAGGAAATGAACTTACAAATCAGTTTCGACGCTTCGGAGGAAGTAACCCAAGCGCATGGACAGTAAGACGACGACTTGCTGAAGCTAACTTGAAACCACATATACCTGCAATCGGCCCTAAAATGGAGCGTGAGCATCGTATTTTAAGACTAAGATATGCCCAGAACCACTTAAATTGGACTATTGGAGATTGGTCAAAAGTTATGTTCTCCGACGAATCAAAATTTATGCTCTACAAGCACGATGGAAGACAGAGTGTATAGAAGACCAGGGGAAAGATTCAAGCAAGCATCCATCGAAGAAAAAGTAGCCTACGGTGGTCAGTCTGTGGGTCGGAATTTCTTCTGAGAGTCGCACAAAACTGGTGTACATAAAAACGGCTCTTTAATTAGCGTAAGATTCAGTCTGTGGGCCGGAATTTCTTCTGAGAGTCGCACAAAACTGGTGTACATAAAAACGGCTCTTTAATTAGCGTAAGATATGTGGAAGAAATCCTTAATGAACACATTGGTCCATTTATGGTCAAGTTGGGTGAGGATGCTATTTTACAAGCTTTTATTTAGTTTCACCTGTCCCGATGTGCTGGAAGATGGCCATAGGAACTCGGTAATTAAACGACACAACCCCATTGAGTTTGGGCTCGTATAATTCGTCTTGACGAGTACTTTGGTGCTATCTAGCACCATCTGGTCACCAGGGTCTGACGGAAGATGGCCATAGGAACTCGGGAAAATAAGTTCGTTCGTTCCGTTTGTTATGAATGTGGAGTCAGTCTTTGATTAGATAGATGATGGATGACCCAATGCCAAGGTGAGCACGTGCCGAGGGCTGAATGGTATGAGGGTGTATAAACATATGTCATATCGCTAACTTTATTCATTAAAAAAATCGGGTCTGTGATTAAGACGCAATTTTTTTTTCTTATTATCAGGTTTAAATAAATTTTAATTTTTTAGTTCTTTTTTTATTAACAATTAATAAAAGCTTGTTTTTTAAACAATTTTTTTTCTTTTAATTTTTATGCATGACAATGCCTGATCTCATACAGGTTGGATTATAAATGACTACCTTCAAGAGATGAACATTACTCGTATAGAGTAAAGCCAGCACGCAGCCCGGATATCAACCAGATCGAGCATGCTTGGGACGAGCTAGGGAGATGCGTAAAACAACGAAACTCTTCCCCAATCACGATTCGTGAGTTCAAAATTGCTCTCACAGAGGAATGGGCGAATATACTCCAAAATCGTTTAAGGGACTTGGTGTACCCCATGCCAAACCGCGTAAACGCAGTAATGGAAGCACGAGGAGGCAATACGAAGTATTAATATTTAAGAAAATCGTAATATTGTTCAAAAATGTCATGTTTCCTATTTTGTTTTAAGGCGAGATCAGCAGTTTTTTTTTATTTATGTAATTTTTTTGTAAATAAAATGTAGTTATCCATACATTTAATTACTTTCAATTAAGGAGTATTTAATTGTCTATTAACACTTTATTTCATTAAGCTAGCATTCTTAGTTTCCGAGATTTATAGGTTTCTTTAAGTGTCTCGGATTCATTGCTCTCGAGTGTAGGTACCTAATAAGATATCAACTAAACACCGCCACTCGTTTTTATGATTTTTGCCCAACTTTAAATGATATTATAGAAAAAAACTATAACGTGTTATGAATTTATGAATCGGACTAATTGTAAACACGTTCCCTTTGATACTACTTAAATATATATTTTGTTTATGTAATACGATAGTATTTTCAATTATATCAACTTAACCGTAACTACACTTTTGGCTTTTTTTTTTCGGAGCACTTTTTTAATTCTCTAGAGAAAAAATCATTAAACACACTATGTTTGCAGTTAAAAAAACTTTTTCTTTAAATTCGGCAATTTTTGAGTTTTGGGGGCAAATTCAAACTTTAACTATTACCTACAATTAACATTATTAACCTCTAACTGTCCCACTGCTGGGCAAAAGCCTCTACATTTAAATCAAATCATCACTGCAAGTGATAGGTGCATAGATCAATTTAGGTTGGTGTAATCACAAACCCGGCCGGGCTATGCATCGAAAATTCTGAAACAGACTTTGCCCGACCTGGGAATTGAACCCGGGGCCTTTGACCATTCGACCACAGAGGCGTTAGCAACATACCTAGTAGCTGTATAGGTACAATGTGTTCCGTTTTTCTTTAATCTTGATGAAAAAGAACCTAAAAATATTCTAAATTGTTTTTTATCTAGCAAAGTTACTACATGCTAGTTAATTCGCATGTGCTATGAAACAAAAGAACCCATTACAACGTGTGACGTCTTCAAAGGAACATTAAACCAGATTTTAAAAGGCAAGGTCGATTCGTTTTCAACGTGAATTCTAAACCTTCTAGTAAGATCTTTAGCATAAACAAAGACTCTAGCTCCTCGTACTTATAAGATTTAAATTGATTGTAGAAAAACTTAGGTGATATATTTTTTGAAAGTATTAAAAATTATAACAAAGTTAACTAAGTTACCTAAATACATAATTCATAAACTGTTTGATCAAAGCGAACCTTAGAAACATTTAACAATATGAAATCTGATGTGAAACACAACATCTGCTACAGCGATCATAACCTTTGTGTTTAAATTCGGTACACTCTTCCGGACAAAATAAAAATCCATTACTTTCAGTACAGCTATGCAACACGCCATGGGCCATGACGAATGGAACAATAACACAACATGCGTAATATGTATAACCATAACAACTGCGTCGATAAAAACTACAAAATAACAAATTGCATTCACGCAGAACACCATTCATACACATACGTTTTCCTTCTATATCAGAGATAATGCTTAAAAACGATGATTCATTAACATTACGCTTATACAAAGAGAATCGAGATGGCCAACATAACTCTGTACTCACCGAACTAGGAATCCGAGATAAAACAACAACACTGCACACACTATCGTTACAATCACAAGCACAGGATCGATTTATATACGATTGTATCGCGTGATAACGGCAACGTGCAACATCAACAGCGGCACGTGCGAGCTCTTTGGCAGCTCGAGAACGACTGCCTGATATCTCTCTGAATGAGGCATTCGACGATGGAATTGGTTTACGAGAACACGGAATGAAGGTCGCTTCACACCGCGCGTTGCCTAATTTGAGATGGTCGGAGAGTGTAAACGGGCTTGGATTGGCTTGCAATCACTTCTAGCTGGAACGTTTCCATTGACACCAAAAATTAAAGCTTTATCGCCATGAGTTACCTTTATTGACAATTATTCTTAAGGATAACGTATTTTATAAAGCCCTGATTATTTCCCTTAGTTTAAAATTGCCATCTGTTTGACCTAGTCCACACACGCAATATACCACTGATGACCATGAACCATGATGTGCCTGGATGATATCTCCTAGACATGTCAACCACGACGACGCGACGGCGCGGCGTCGGTGTTGGCGCGTTGTTGGGGTTGGTCCCCAGGTCTGAACTTTCTGGTTCAATCACCAATCCAGTCAGAATCCTGTAGCCTGTTTGAAATCCTTACAAAAACTCTGATGACATCATATTTTTAAAAGGATTTTTCTTTTTTGATTTATTGTCTTTAATCCTTGTAGTTTCAGCTTTCCAATCTCTTTATCAACTTACAAATTACTTTTAACTTTTTTAAAGCAATCTTTAAATCTAATACTATCTTGTGTAAGTTTGTTGATTTACAGCCTGCATATGTTCGTAGATTCGTCATTTGTCCTGTTCCTAATCTTTCTTGGGTGCGACGCAACATGTCCTCATCTTCCATTCTCCTCGATAAACCATCATCTCAATCATCTCAATTACTCCATATTAATTTCATAGATTAGAAATAAAAGTTAAAGAAATGAATAATATAGATGGGTGACCGCCAAAGACCGACCGACACGCATGGAATGATTTGGTGGAGATCTTTGACCAGCAATGGTAAAAAATAGGAGCAAAAAATATATAAAGCTAAAAAACCACTTTTCTAGATTCGACGTAGCAGGAAGTTTTAATATTTACTTATCAGATTTTTATTCTTATTTAGCTCCTGTTTAGTTTCAGTAGAACTAATGCAACTTTGAAGTAGTAGTAGACCGGTTGATTTAAATCACCGAACTGTTGCTACTATTGAGTGTAGCAATAGTTCGTTACTTTAATTTAAAAAAATCTGAAATCTTTATTTTTTTTGACATAGTAAACAATTTTGTAAAACTTAGATAGGTTAACCTTACTCTTAATGATGTGCTGCTACTTTCGCTGAAGAGCAAAGGCTTCCCCCAAGTCCACCACTTTCTGGGGCGTCATCCTCGTTTTTTTCTATTACAGTATGTCGTTTATTATTAAAGTTTACGCAAAGTTAGTAATTCTGCTAATAATTTAATTTAGGGCACGTGTTATATTATCTGCGAGTCTGTGACGTCACGTTTGGGTGATATAGGTTATCAACACGATGTAACTGCCTGACGGTGGTAGGGTTTTCGCACAGAATCCGTCTGAATGGCCACCAGGCTCTCTAACCTATGTCTGCCGCCAATCAACAGTGATGTGAGAGCTTATTGACCATCATTATCACGTTTTCATCAATCAATAATCAATTGGTATTTTTTTGGAGTTTGCTGTTTTACAGCGACACCGGACTTATTATTTATTAAATAAAACAAACAATATTGTAATACCCTGGGACAGAGTAAGTTCATATGCGAATGCAGTAGAAGACAGGCTCAATTTACCATCGGTACCTTGACAGGGCACTTTGCCACAAAGAAGAAAGAGAAATGCTTCACTAAATGCACCTATCAGAAAACAGTTCGTAGGCCATGTGGAGTGGAAACGGAGTCAATGCAGTACTTACTGTTCACAAAACTTATGTATACTTATGGAGTGCAATAAAATAATTGAATTGAATTAAATTTAAAAAAAATCTGCTATGTCACATGACTCTTCACTTTCCCGTCAACAAGACCAAATCCTATTTATTGTTATTGTTCCAAGGTCATATGACAACACAAGACTGTGTTTTTGACAAACACTGTCAACATTTAAGTACACAAACACATCACATGTCATTTTATGTGATTTTAGTCCGTCAAACAGACTCTGCACGTGATACACATGACTTATTAGTTATTGTACTTAGCTCATTGACTGCCACAGTACCCAGGCACAAATAGAAATTCCATGTATATGGCTATAATCACAACAAAAAGAAACATTACTTAACTTTACTTGAAAAAAACAGAGAAAAATAAATAGAAAATTAAAAACTAAAGACCTACAAAGGGCTCATGGGAACGGGTCTTCTCCTCCTCCACGGCCCGGTCTACCCGAGCCGAGGTCCGTGCCTTTAGAGGCGCCCTCGGGTGGTTCCGCTCCCCGATCCGATCCGAACCCTTCGGAGACTCTGGGAGGGCACGGGGACGCGCACTTTTAAGTGTGCGATGCCGTACCCTCTAGAAATCCTCCGAAGGTGATTCGTTTCAACACGGCTTGAGGTACCCTTTACGTACCTCGCCGCCCCTAAAACAAGCCCGGTGAAGCTGAAAATGCCCAGTGGCAATCAGCAGTCTCTCTCCATAAAAAAAAAAAAAAGAAAAAATGGGAACGGTCCCAAGAATGCTGGCAACATTGCACCTTTGGATTGCCAAACTAATACGCTGGCAGAGGTAGCTGCCAGTCTTCTTGCCTTCTTCTTCTTGAAATTCTATTGTTTGTTGATCACATAGAGCACACTAGGTACTGCATAGTTTTTTAAAGAGAGTTTACTGATTGGCTATTAGGCTTTTTTACCTTCACCGGGCTTTTTGGGGGTGGCGAGAAGCTTAAAGGGTTCCTCAAGCACACGCAGCGCTGTCAGAGGTTTTCTAGAAGGAACGGCATCACTTGTGCGTGTCCCCGTGCCCTACTAGTCTCCGAGGAGTTCGGATCGGATTGGATCAGTGTAACGAGCGGAGGTTAAAGAGGGTCTGCAATATCTAAGTAATAACAATAGACAAATTTATTAAAATGGCACAAAACTCGTAGATGCTGTTTGTAAGCGAAATTAGTAAATAGTAGATAAATTGTAAAAGTATAACATAAGATAGAGTGATTTATGCACATTCATGATGAATGCGCAGTAAATCTGCTCATGCATTAAAAACTTTAAGATAAACATGTTTAAAATAGTAGTATATAAGATTACAAACTAAATACATAGACAAGAACTCATTTCTTGTCTATACATTTAGTTTGTCTGTGAGCTCTCAAGCTAAGAAAACATAAATAAAAATGTAATAGTAATAAGAAATAGTAATAGGTGTCAAGATAGATAGAAATAAGAAAAAATGTAAAAAATAAGAGCTAATCTGGTTTTAAATTTTTCTTCATAAATGTTTTCAGGAGTAGTACACACATTGCCCTTGCAACCCTGTATTAGAAATTAAGCTTTGTTAACAAATAAAATAAAAAAGTATATAGTTAGGAAGATGGTTAAGTCCAACCAAGATGATAGACGGCAACACAACGGCACACATGATGAATGACAAAGAGAATTAGGAATTAAAGTGCGAGAGGAATAAATGATAGAACTGGAATGAAAGAGAAAATTAGAACTTAATGCCTCCCATCCTGTGGGAGAAGATTGTTAGCAGATTAGGAAAAAAAAAATAAAAAAAAATATCTAAGGTTAAGCAACTTTCGCAAAGGTCGGTCATCGAATGGGTTATCAAAACTTATTATCACGAGCTCCGTGCTTCGGAAGGCAGTGAAGGCACGTCAAACCCGGCTGGGCTGCATTAGCAGTCGGTAAGGCTAAGCGTATGCTGAGACGCAGGTGACGCAGCACAGCGCAGTGCAGATTTTGCGGGGCAGGGCAGTTGGGGCAGACATTAGCCGCGAACGCATGCTGCGACGCAGGTAAGTGACAGTGAGTTGTCAGATGTCAATGTCAGAGTCTGATAATATGAGTTGTTGCTTGGAAAACTGTAAGTGATTATCTGAAAAAAACGTTCTACTAATGGATAATTTGTACTATCGAGAGAGTTCTGTTAATTGTTCTGTCATTATTACCAAATTATAATAAAATGGTAAAAAAATATGTGTCGACACGCACGCGTCGCGCAGAAATCTGTGCCGGCACTACAACGAGGCGCAGGGCAGGGCAGGCACATGTCTGCGTCGCACGTGCCTGCGCCGCAGCGTACGCAGCTGTCGGCACAACCATGTACTACAAAATCTGCGCTGCTCTGCGCTGCGCTGTGCTGCGTCACGTGCGTCTCAGCATACGCTTAGCCTAACAGCCACCACACCGCACGCACAGGGCCCGCGTGGTGGTTTATGACCCCCCTCTATTTATCCATAGGAAAGGATCGTGTCGTCGTGCCCCAGCAGTGGGGACATAAAATGAGCTTGTTATGAACGTCAACGTTGTTTGTCATATTTTTTTGAGAGTAGGCTGATTGGTACTGGGAATTTTCAGCTTCATCGTGCTTTTATGGGAACGGCATCGAACGGACGGACGACACTAGTGCGTGGCCCCCGTGCCCTAGGCACTAGATTCTCCGAGGGGTTCGGAGAATCGTTCATTTATCAATTCCAAAAACTACGTTACCAAAAGTTAATAATTAAGTAATATACTAGAAAGGCGCACACAGTCGCGTGCGTGACTTGTACATAATATGTTCAAATTGCCGAACAAAAGAAATCTCTTTTGTTAAAATTAACGTTAAAATTATAATAATTCCAACCGCTGCTGCTTGGATGGGGCGTCCAAAGCTGTTATTAAACGATGCCTTCCTCATGTATCATTATACAACTGAGCAGTTAGCAACGAAGTATCCTCTGCCTGCATTCCATCACCATTTAGGGCGTGTATGTTTTTTTATTAATAATTGTTGTTTGTAGGCTTCATGTCGGTCGCCGCGCGTCGGGACAAGCGTTAAGTTTTTATAATCCTTGGGAAAAGAGGTCGCGAACATACTTCGTATGCGTCCGCTCTGAACCAATTTTTATTTTATTTCTTACGGGTAAGTAAGAAACACAGTGCCTTCATCAATGATAAAACCAATGGCGGAAGCGCATCTTCACCCGGAATCGTAAACTACTGTAGCACTGGCTATCTTATCTCTAGCTGTCGAAACAACAACGCTGCAAACATTAATGTTATGGCGATATGTTTAGATGAGATGGTTCTACCAAGCCGAGTACACAAACATGTACCCTCGCTGAGAATCGAACACGGGACATCTGGGGTGAGACCGGCGGTCTTAACCACCACACCACAGAGGCGGTTAATAATGCTTTAATGACAACGCTCTTGTAAGGATCTTACGTTCCACATGTAAATACTAGTAGCTGAAAGAAAATGGTGCGAAATCGCAGAATGCAGTGCTACTTTTTTTCATAATTCGATTAAGTTGAAGTGACTGCATTGTAAACTATGAAACTTCTTAAACGGTTCCATGTATGTTTGTAAATAGACGACTGTAGTTCACTTTGCAGTCGATCCTGACTGCTTCAAGCTGCCCATGTGTGGCCGCCCTTAGATTTCATTGTTTAGGTCAGTTCGCAGCTCCACGATGACCGTCATTCATGTAGTGTGTGACTCTCGGCTCACCTTACCCCATTGACACCTGAATTGCATTATAAGCTTAATACCCATTTAGGCAACCAGGGTCTGATGGCAAGCGCGCATACTCGGTAGTACTTTCCGCAAGCAGTGCCCAGTTCAATGTTGTTGCCGCTGCCTGTAGTGTGGCACTCCAGTCTATAATATTCAATCTCCGATTCCCTTACCGGAGGATCATTCTTGGCAACTATGACCAGGGGCCCAACCGCCTAACCGATCGCTTTGACTTCGTGTGTGCTTTATGACGTCATCTTGTTGTTTCGTGCCGCCTATGAAAGCAATATCGAAAGCTATAGCCTTTAGCTTTTGATATTGCTCTCATAGGCGGTGCGAGGTGGCAAGATTACGTCATAAACTATACGCGTAGTCAAAGCGATCGGTTAGGCGATCGGGGGGCAGCTTGGCTTTGCCTTGACGCAGGGTTTTCAAGGTCTGTTTGTATCCCAGGCAGTATTTGCCTGATTTCATGACCAGAGCCAATCGCGAATTGATCGACTCGATGGATTTTTTTTTTGCTTTTTGCCGCAACCATTTTAACAGGTGCGACACTGTCTACCTGAACCGAAGCCTAGCTTTTTAGTCAAGAAAAGTCTGTGATCAAAACTACTAGGGTTTTTTGGTAACTAAGTGAATTTTTCTATTCGTATTGTATTGTTTTTTATTGTTTATGTTTTAAAAGTGTTAAGAGCGTTTACGCCGCACACTAGCGCCGCCAATGAAAAAAAAAACATATCTAGTAATTAGAGATAGAAAATCAAATTATGCTCAACAAACTATCTGAATGAAGTAATTTAGCTTTTTTACGTCACTTAATGAACACCTGACATGTTATGGTTTAGTTAAATATGGCGTTATAGTTAAAAGTGGCCGTAACGTCTTATTTAACTAAACCATAACATGTGAAGTGTTCATTAGGTGACGTAAAAATGCTAAATTACTTCGTTCAGATAGTTTGTTGAGCATAATTTGATTTTCTATCTCTAATTACTAGATATGTTTTTTTTTTCATTAGTGGCGCTAGTGTGCGGCGTAAACGCTCTAAAGTACACAAAACATTCTTTGTTGCGAATAAATAATTTGCCTATCTATCCATCACTCTATGTTTTCGTTGCGTACAACATATCTACCCTGTAAAGGCCACGGGCAGCTAACTGAAATTTATTCTAAAAGTTTTTTTTAAAACAAAGACTTTGAAATTCAAATCATATAGGTACGTTCTCAACAATTCAGCGAGGAACTTAATACACAAACATTAAGTAACCCTTTCGAAGTATGTACGTACTTATAATATACGCCTTTGCCGGAACGTAGCTCGGACATAACAACCAATGTAATACCGGAAGCTTCCGTCCGCACCTACGTAACATTATTTTTTCTAGGACAGACAGACAGACAGGAAGGATTCGTAGAGTCTGCATTTCAGTACAAATCAAGAAACGAAATAGACATTCTAAGATCCAAAAAATACTTCGAAAGTTACTTTCTAAAAAGCGAACACTACTTATGACGTGATGCTTATTACAAACAAACACAATATAAAACTTATTTAAAAAAACTTTCAAGACAACAGTAAATAACAATAGTTAGTACGGTTACCCAAGTAAAACCAATAGTCTATATAACTATGTAATATGGCGGCCACATACGCTTTGCCAGTCTAAAGGCGAAAATCCATTGCACCGCGTCGCTCGCTTTTAATATAAGCCACAGCGGCGGCGGCAATGCGCGTGCAAGCGATTTGTTCTTCAAATCGGTAAAGCCTTCGAGACCCCCATAGTACCTACTGTCACAAAGTTGGCCAAAGGATTCCATCATCGCTACAATTAATAGGTATTAACTTAATTACCACGCTTGCCTAAAGCGGCATAAACTTTGCCCGATCTGGAATTTTGGATATCGCTTCAGTGGCCGAGCACTTTGCACCTCGGCCACGTGATAATATACCTTATAATGGTATGTTACAAAATGTTAAATTATATTATGTTCCTTCTACCATTTAATTTGACGTCACCTTTGTTTAAAATACCTTTTTTGTCATTTTTTGACTAGGTAAAATGCTTTGCGCTTGCAGCAGGGCTAAGGGTTGTGTGGGACTCTCCTCGTCTTTCCTCGTCCAGCCACTAAAAGGTCGACGAGGGGAGGAGAGGTATACTCACTGAAAAACCTAGTAGCATCCCTTCTCTGCCACGGGGATGGCTCGGGATCACGAAGGCCAAGCACCTAGTATATATTGTGTAACAAATACGACACTTCTATTATTACAGAGCCATCAACACAGAATAAACATAACGTTATATAGAACCAAAATAAACACTATGTTACTGACCTACTGTTTCACATGCATTGTCGATTAATAGCGTTAATTTGAATTGTACATAAGCGTACGATACTTGACCGCAACTCTGCAAGCCATACGCACAGAATAAGGATTTTCTTTTTTGGAGTGAGTTTGGTTATTGCTTCAAACGGCCTTTTCAGCTTCACCGGGCTTGTTTGGGGGCAGCAAGAAACTTAAAGGGACTATTCAACACAAAAATATTTTTTCAATTCGAACCAGTAAGTAGTTCCTGAGATTAGCGCGTTCAAACAAACAAACTAACAAACTCTTCAGCTTTATTTATAATACGAGTATTAGTAGAATAGATAAACGAGTCGACTTTGACTTTGAGTAGATATAAAGGCTTTTCCACTCCGCTCCACGAAATCCTTCCACCCAGGCTCCAACGGTAACTTTATTATGTGTCAAAATTATTCCACCGGACTCCAAAATTACTTTTAGGTAATTATTATTATCATAATCGTTCCACTGATGGAAATTTCTGCATTGGATCTATTATTTTAAACCTCATGAACCTACAATTTCGGTATGACGGTACTAAAGTTGATTTGCACCCAGGTGGAATAAAAGTACCTAAGTAAATATTTATAGGTTTCATTTAGTAACCAAAATAATTTTGGAGCCCCAGTGGAACCAATGTATGGAGCAGTTTTGGAGCTCTTTTCTTTTTAGAAGAGATTTTAATAATGTCTCAAAATTTAAAGACTGTTTAAATAGCCTCTCTTGGTCAGATATCCACGAAGAGACCGATTTAAATGTAGGGTTCAATACATTTCACGAGTTAATATGTCTTTTCTATACACTTTTTTTTCCAAAACTTAAAATAAATATTAATGCTTCTAATAAAAGACAAACTTGGATAACAAATGGGCTAAACTAAACGACAGGTATTGAATTCCATATTCTTAATACCGCTATCTAAAGATGAAGTGAAAAAAGAAGTCATGTCACTTAAAAATACAACATCTGAAGAGTATGATGAAATCTGTACAAAAATTATTAAAGAATGTATTCATGAAATCTTAACTGTTTTGACGCATCTTATAAACCTATCTTTGTCGTTGGGCATATTTCCAAATATTCTTAAACGGTCTATAATAAAACCCTTATTTAAAAAAGGAAACAGCGAGGATTTGGATAGCTACCGCCCGATTGCGCTGATATCGCCGATTCTCGAAAGTTTTTGAAAAATGCATGTACAAGAGGCTCGAAGACTTTTGTAATAAATTTCACATATTAGATAAGAATCAATATGGCTTTCAAAAAATAAATCCACGACGTTAGCTATGCATGAACTTATCGGGACAGTTATATCGAATCTTAATAGCAAAAACTTAACAACTACCTTATTTATTGATTTATCCAAGGCATTTGATCGCGTTTCACACAAACTCCTGTTGCAAAAAATAGAATTAATCGGTATAAGAGGACCGGCTTATGAATGGATAAAGTCTTATCTGAGCAATAGGCAACAATGTGTTATTATAAACAAATTAAATAAAAATAACGAAGTAATACCATACTCGTCGGAGTATAAAATCAATGAATTTGGTGTACCGCAAGGAAGCGTATTGGGCCCAATATTGTTCCTCTTATACATTAATGACATCACCGATGTAACAAAACACAAATGTATTATGTTTGCAGATGACATTTCAATTGTAGTGACATCACAAAATAAAAATTCAATAATTGAACATGAAAATGATATATGCAATACTATAGACAAATTAATTAAATGGCTTGACATACACAATCTTAAAATTAACTTAATTAAAACTAATTATATACAATTTAATAATCAAAGAAATTCTAAACCTATACAATTACACATTCAATATAATAATACAATAATCGAAGAAGTAAAACAATTTAAATTTCTAGGATTAACTATAGATCAACACATCAATTGGATAACACACACAGATAATGTTTGTAGTAGAATAAATAAATTTGCATATGCTCTTAAGCAGGTCAGGAATGTAACGAATGTAAAAACTGCCATTACAACATATCATGCTTATGTAGGATCCATACTGCGTTATGGATTAATAATGTGGGGTAATAGTACTCATATCAATAGAGCTTTTATTGCCCAGAAAAGATGTGTGAGAGCAATATGCGGTGTTTCTCCGATGACGTCTTGCCGTCCACTGTTTGCAAGACTTGGCCTACTTACATTGACATTTTTGTATATTTATGAAATATGTGTATTTGTACAGCAAAATAGTAACCTGTTTAAAAAGACTTGTCAAATTTATCCAAGAAACCGTAGAAATCCGAACAGATTAGTATATAATGACACCCCTAAAACAATGCAATACAGCAAAAGCTGCACAACCATGTGCTCAAAGATTTATAACAATATACCTGATAAATTTAAATCTATGAATAGCTATCCGTTTAAGACTGCCTTACGTAACTGGTTACTGTCGCACACATTTTATGATATCAACGAATTTTTTGATATTAAGAATTAGTTATTGTGATTGTCGCTAAGGTATACCTACTATAAGTTATTATTAATTAATTTAATGTTATCAATAATATTTGCATGCCATTTTGTTTCGGCAAAACATGATTGTTCACATTTTTTTATTTTACCACCATGTATACCATGTTTTTATACAATTAAATAATTTATTTATTTATTTATTTCTATGTAGTAAAATAAAATTATTTTGGAACCCCAGTGGAACCAATGTATGGAGTAATTTTGGAGCTCAGTGGAATAAATTAAAATAATATTGGAGCCCGATGGAACCAATGTATGGATTGTCGCAGTTATGAGAACAATGGTTTTGGAGCGCAGTGGAATAAGCCGATATAAATAGTTATACGTTTTTCTTTGCCTCCTCTTTTCTGTTATCCCTTTACAAAGTTAAAGCCGACAATTGTTTTATAGACATAGACATAGACATACATTTATTTACTACAAGCACACATAAATACATTTATACAAGTCGTTTAATCGTAGCAATTACAATAAAGAGAGAAACATAAATACAAACAGAATTAAATGAACAAAGACAACAACATTAATAATTTAATAATAAAATAAAAATCTAATGAATATTGAAGTATGTGTGCTACAGCAGCAAATGGACCTCGACTCAGCAAGTGCCTACTGTGTTAGCAGCAGACGCTGTTATTCTGCCAAGACCGTGCATTTAGCCTCAGGACCCCGTGAAAACAATTTTTTTTTTGCTTATTAGTGTGTTGCGTGTGTTTGGTGTTACAAAGTGTAAAATAAAACATTAAATAGGCGATGTGATAAGATAATTATTATTAATAAAAATAAAAAATAGAATAAAAATAATAAATAATATTAATAGTCAGTCGATGTGCAGAGTTAGCAAATACCAAATAATGTCAACGTAATTACAGAATTATACATTTCTAAATAAATAAAATAAGATGGCTACATAAAATCATCTGCTCTAATAAAAATTAACAAACATTTGTTTATAGCAATAACTATTACGAGCATTAACGTAAATATACGAGTCACATAAGCATTACATATTTATATGAATGATTGATTATTATTAGCGTCGAGCGTGATACTTAGCAGGTGCTAAGAGCCATGACCTGCCTGGCTTTATGGCACAATAAAAATAGGCATTATGCCTCGAATACTCAATACGGCAGTTAATAAATTTATTTTTCCATGAACAAATTGAACAAACAATAAGACGTTACGGCCACTTTTAACTTTTAATAACGCCGTATTTAACTAAACCATAACATGTCAGATGTTCATTAGGTGACGTAAAAATGCCAAATTAGGTACTTCATTCAAATAGTTTGTTGAGCATAATTTGATTTTCTATCTCTAATTACTAGATATGTTTTTTTTTCATTGGCGGCGCTAGTCAGCGGCGTAAACGCTCTTAAAGGAAGCCACAACATGTACCATAAAGCTAATAAAAGCTAATAAATCTAATAACCTAATATATGTATGAAAACAAATTAAATTTAAATACAATTGAAAAATTAATAAATTATCATTGAGAATAAATTAAAAATTAAAATCATTGTAACCATATAACGAGTTTCATAACGAAGCTTCTCTTGGGCTAGATGATTGGTGTAAATAAATTTTCTACACTCATGTAGAAAATTTATTTATTTATTGAAAAATAAATTAAAAAAAACATTGAAAATTGAATTTAAAAAAAACATTGAAAACTTAGAAGAGTTTGTATGGCATAATTAATTTGTCACCAGGGTGCCCAGTGCGAGTTATATTTGCCATTTGAATACGTTAGTGAAAACGAGAATTTGAGTGACAAAATGTTAGGTCTTCGTTCGTCACAAGGAGGCGTTGCATCAATGCTTTGATACAAAATGCTCGTTTTCGATAACGTCATCGAATGGCGATTAAAATGCGCACTAGGCACTTATACGTTCGCAGTTCGGAACCCGCGATTAAAATACCAATGATGAATTTTGTACTTATATTATTATAATGTTAATTCTGACAAAGTTTCCGAATAAGTATTACCTACTGTGTTTTCGTCAAAGTCGTCATCAAGTTACTGTTTCTATTATTTGGACTAATTTAACCCAATCAGGCTTAGCATTTCCATTTCGTCTCTGTATTGTATATGATTAGGTACTTTCTATTACGTTATCCAAAGCAAGGGTTGAGCAACGACGCTTTGAGATGCTGCGGCACACACATATTTTTTAATAGTTTAGGTGCTGTGTTATGAAATTATGTTTGTTTTAGGCCCGATTTTCCAATCCTCAGATAAGTTTTATCCAACGAATAACATTGTTATTGTGACATATTTTCTAAAGAGATTCTTTCATTATGATGTCAAAATTATTCAATGAATAAACTTGATTGAAAAATCAGCCCTTAGTGTAATTAATTGTTGTTATTTTACGATTGTATAGTGTGTGTATGTGTGTGTGTATGTGTGAGGGAGAGTGTGTGAGCGTGTGTGTGTCTATATTTATTCTGTGCTATAGTGTCCAAATAAAGATTTTATTATTATTATTATATTATTTATCAGCAATCCGGGTTTTATCAAAAATCCTTTTGAGGATATTACCAAGCATAATTTAATTTGTGTTAAATTTTAATACAAATTAATAGGTATCTAATCAAAGATAGCTATAACAAACATTGAACCGGAGATGATAAAGAATAAGTTTGCACACCAAATAGTATAGGTATAAATAATACATAATATAATAATAAAATATAATACATAATAATGAAAAAATAACGTTTGTTAATTGTCCAGTATCACTTACTCGATTGCGACATGTCTTTGGTGTAAGTTGTAGTGCGCATACGCACAAAAATGTTTCGGAGTTGGTAAGATCACCTCGAGTCAAGATACGGGGAAATAGAAGGACAATAATTTTGATTGGCAGTCATCGCGCCCATTTTATATTGCAGAAGCAATGTAAACAATAGAAAAGACGCAATAAAGACTGAACACTTTAAAAACACTTGTAAACAAAGTAAGAGCAGAGCAACTAAAAATCCAACTAAAATTGAGCAACGCTCCTGAGATCAATCAACCTTTAATTTTTTATTTTGTTATCAGTAACTTTTGTTTTCTGTTGTTTATTTTTATTTACTTTTTTTTAAGTGCTAATTGCTGCACTGAATTAAATACTTAAAAAAATATAGCGAAAATATTAAATGCCTACCCGACCCAGCCAGGAATCGAACCCGGGTCTTCCGCAATCCGGGCGACCTGCACTGACCATTATGCTACCGGGAAGGCTGACGTAATCTGACGGCTGACGATTTTTTTCACCTTTTTTTTAGCGGCGGCAGTGCCATCTATCCAAACGGTCTGTTTTTTAGATAATGACAAACAGTTTTTTTTTTATCCTAAAATTATTACTGAATGAACGGTAATTTAGCCGTAATAATACCTACTTATGCCGCCATTTTTATACAACACCATTAACAAAACGGGAGCGAACGAGCTTTTTACGCGGCTTTCAAACGATAGTGAGGGTGACTGATGCTGCGTCGTTTCACGATGCACCAGTTGTTGTCGTGTCTGGACTCTATCTTAACATGAATCAGTTGGAGAGGAGCCAATTGCCGTGGTAGGTATAAAAAAGCTCTTGCCGACCGGTAATGCTTGTAAATTTTAAACTAAACTCACGTAGGGGCAGAAGGTAGCGGAATAACTTAGATTACACAAAGGAAGCGTGGAAAGCAAAAGTGTTTCAAACGCTATTTCCACAACTGTTTCATAATGCACGTCAACCTGCAATAGTGATGCGACAGACGAGCGGCGAACGGAGGACAAATATCGATAAACAAAGTTTTCGTAATTTTTCTGTTTTTTTTTGGTAGTTTTATTTGCAACACAAACAGGTGGACATCAATATATTATATTGAATACATGCTAAAATACAAACAGATTTTTTAACAGTTGTTGCAAAGAAATGTTATTGTATCTTAGGAATTGGTCTTCTCCAGATTTATACCTATGCATTCTGCCTCTTAGCTCTTTAATAAAAAATAATTTTGTTTAGGAGAGAGAACGATTCTGGAGATTATATATGAAGTAAACAGCTTAGAAAAGTGGACGATGTCGTTGTGAAGAATTTCAAACAGTATCTTTTAAGTGGAGCTTGATGGGGCAGCGGCTTGCGCGTCCAGATTGCGATCCTGCAAGTTAACCAACTTGCAAATAGCTGGTCATCAGATTGGTGACCAAATCAAAATCATTTCGAGTTCTGTGCTTTGGAAAGCATGTTAAGCCGTTTTGGTGCCGTTTTAGTAGAAGGTACCTAGTTGTTAAAACCCACAAACTACATAGCCTGGGCGGTAAGGTGCACCATGACTTTATGAACTCTCTCTCTCTCCCCGCTATTTGTTCTGGGGTCTTACTATGAGCTTTTAAAGCAGTATCACTACAATGTTATTGCAATTGTGAAAACGAAACGAGAGTAACGATACTGCTATAAGCAGATATGGTAAGATACCTTAGCTTAGCCGTGGGACATTTGTAGGCTGATAATGATGATCAATAATATGATACTCGATAAGAATCGATATAGAATAAAGGAAAACCGATTACGAAATTTTGCTATAATTAATATTTAATTTTATCGCTTAATTATTCCATTGGAAGGACAAACTTTACAGTAGGTACACACGCCTGCCCTGCATATCAGACAACCACAAACTGTCAAATTTTCTCAATACATTTTGAACTTTATGTTTATGACATAGGGTTGAATATTTACTGCATACATTAGACAGTTTTGGATATTCTGATGTGCTGGCGTCTGTTCATTACATTATTACCTTGTAGAACGATTAACGTATTAAATAGAGACTAAGATATTATTTATACCTAAATTGCTAACTAGTATAATCCATTAGGTAGGTAGTTAATTATTTATATGTGTGTTATTTTGAAGGTATGTAACTATGGGTCAGATCATATATCATTGTTGCCCGATATAACCGATCATAACATTAAATAAATAAATTTATTACAACAATAAATTCAGCACTATATGGCGTTAAGAGGCCTATTAGATTTAAACCGTGATTTTTGCATAAAATGCCCAACTTCGGCGTTCTTGTTCAGAGAAACTGAAACCCTTAGACAATTTTAACTTATTGTATGGCGGTGAATAGTTATTAGTATAATTCGTAGCGGTCTCGCTTTCTGCAATTTTCCCTTTATTTATATAAAGCAAAAAATTCCGAGGCTAGTTTTAAATTAAATACGCTGACGGCAATTTTCAAGCTCATGGATTGAACTACTTTACTAAGCAAACGAAATGAAAAATATATAATAATATATCTTAAATAGTGGTTAAGTACGTAGCGGCCTCAGAAATTCGAAATATGAATGAAATTTCTACAAAAAAAATCTTATTCAATTAAACTTCAAATAAATGTAATTACAACTGCAAAAAATGCTACTTTTGCGATGCGTCGGCCGCTCGTAGTACTGAGAAAGCGCGAGTGTGCGCATATTGTGATAGGCCTCTTAAGTTAAACTTAGTTTACGTGACGGCATCAAATCACGCTCGATACGGGAATGCGAGTGGTAGTCCTTCGCGTTCCTGCTCTACGGCCACCTTCTATGATATTATTTCCTCTCAGAAGGTGACCTGAGTGCTTAGGCTTTGGATGCGAGTGTGTGACTGTGTGAGTTTTATTGCCATTCGATCACTTTTAACGAAACCGAGAGATTGTCTGGCAAAATTTTAACTCTCTTCGTTTATCAACAGGAAGCAGCGCTTCCATACTATACCATACCATACCAATTATCGTTATTGCATGCTAAATAAAAGACACCCTAGGTACCGGCACCGTGGAGATCTGAGAGGCCCTAGAAATTTTCATTGTGGATTATCGGGGAAACGACAACCGACAAGGAAAGGTCCGCCCCTATGACTGCGGCTAAACCAGACGTTATCCTAGCCTCCAGCGTATGCTGCGCCGTGTTTCTGACGCAACCACATTATTTATTTATTTATTTATTTATATAGGTACACAAACAGATTACATTCCTTGCATGAGTACAGTAACATAATTGGTTAACCTTACTGGCTAGACGGTAAATTCGACACATTCTAACTAAGGGGTTATAATATGACGTGTTGTTTCTAAATACACGTATTGCAAAAGTGCTTGGAAAACGCGTTCTATATGTTGTGTTAAAATTCAGTGATGACAGCAGATTCGGAGCATCAATGGAGGAGTGCAATATTTTGTGAAGGCATAGTAGGTCGTATTTCTCCCGACGAGCACTCAAAGGAAGCACACCAAATTTAGACAACCTTGCATTGTAACTGCCGAGCGTGAATGAATGACATTCTGGAGTTGGCTCCTTACCGGCTATGTTGCAATGACATTGGTCGAAGGAACCATGGACCGCCAGACATAGCTTTGACCTCTACCCAGCTGGAAATAACCTACGTCAGTACGTTTAAAGAGTAATCTATAAAGATAAGTCGCGGTTATTATCAAGAATTTAATTATTAGCCAGTGATAAAAATCATTTGTTACAATTTGTTGTAACACCCAATCAACTAATACCATGTATCTTTATGTATTATCAACAACGTCATACAAATCGATACAAGATTTGTTTCCTAGTACGTTGTTAAGGCTGATTAAGAATGAATATCTTAATATAATCGGATAAGAACCGCTTGATCAAAAACAAATTAATAAATGTCGTCCATTCTTAACTTATCTCTGTCATTGTATCATGATGTTAATATTGAACTTGACAAAATTTGCTCGAATCTCATACAATCAGGCATGATAGTCAAATGGTAGTGCACCTGGCCTAGATTGCCAGATGGTGCAGTTTCGTATTTCGTTTGCGGTATTTTTTTCTGCGTACAAATTTATTTTCAATACAATAGCAAATAAAAATGCAAATTATTATTTGGATGACCGACAACAGATCGCGTCTTGTAGCTCGCAGTTGTTTCATTCATATTTTATGGCAAAAAGGCGTTGTTCGATTCGAAGATTAGACACTAGAGAACATACGTAGTGTGGTTTGGAGTATTTATTTTATCGATAGAATATCGATAGTATTACAGCCAGCACTTACATGGCGCAGCGGAACGAAAGTGCCGGTTTGTTCTCGCGCAGGAGCTTAAGAGCGTTTACGCCGTTTTGCTCAAAAACTGTACTTTTCGAACCTCTTAATATCTATGAATATCTACTTTACAAATATGTTAAATACTTATATCATTAGGCGATCTTGTCATCAAAATAGTTTGTTGAAAACATTTTTAGATTTATGGATATTTTGGAATTTATAACAAGATAATTGAACAGAGGTTGTCATAATTTGACTTTCCGCGTCAACTTCGAAGCTTAAAAATGTGTTTAAATTACTGACAAACCTAAGAACAAAAATTTTATTTCAATTTGAAAGATCTTCAGCAAAATAGTTTGTTGAAAACATTTTTAGATTTTGGTTACTAACAAAAACTATAAAAATCCAAACATTGTGAATTTTTAAAGAAATTATAGGTGATAAAATAATTGTTTTCTCTAATATACTAACCTTATAAATATAAGATAAAAGCTTTTTACTATAGAAAAAAGTGTTCTTTAAATTATGCGCAAAATTCTTTTTACTAAATTAGCCCTATAATTTTTCTATAAATATTTTAAAACTGCTCTAAAACTACTACAAAACTCTGCGTTCTATTAGTATCAAATCAGTCCGCCACGAGGCTTCTGAGAGAGTGGTCACGTCGCTCGACGCTCTACCCGACGATTATCGAACAATTGCCGTAATTTCGAACATAGTTCAAATTTATAGCGCGATAAGCAAATCTTAGTACTTTAGTGAATAAATTATTTTATGTTACTTTTGATGAATTGCAACATTTTTAAATTGGACGACCTCCGTGGTCGAGTGGTTAGCGCGCCGGATCGGGCGTCGCGCTGTCTCCGAAGCCCCGGGTTCAATTCCCGGTGGGGTTAATTTAGAGAAGGACTGTTTTTCTAAATTTATTTCGGGTCTAGGTGTTTCTTCTATGTTTATGAATATTTATCCATTATCTTACTTACTTAGATAATTGGTGAGAGCATAAACAAATTAAATTTTTAAACTGACAACGTATATTATGTTGCAGAGATAATGGGTAACAAATTCAACGAAACATACACCCCCCCCCCCACCTATCCGAAACGGGCGTGGTGTAAGTATGTAGGTAAAAAGCTTCCACCTAAACTAAAGTGAGCTTTAAGTAACTTTCGCAATGCTGGCCCACGGGATGGGTGGGAAATACCATCTATGCGTGTCTTTCTCTCTCCTCTCCTTTGCAAGACACGTAAAACCGTTGGTCCCAGTTTTTGTCACGATTGCTCCGCACCCGTGCCAGTGTGCGCTATGGGCTATGGCCCAATCTCCTCGCCATATCCTAGCAGTGCGACTTTTGTAAACTAATTATTTATTTAATAAGTGTATTCCTTTTTAAATTTTTTTAAGTATTCTTAGCTATTATTATGGTTTTTAGAATCCTACTTATTAAAGTTTTTCTTCCAATGTATTACAAAGAAATGATTAATTGTATGGGCAGTCAAATAACTTGACCGATATTTTGACAGCACCTATTTTATTGCTGCATGATGCGCTTTGTGCTTACGTGGCTCATATTTTCCCAGTAGTTTTTATACAAAATTTATTTTAAAAGGAGATTAGCAAAATTGGGCTTGGTAATAGACAACATATTATTATTGATATATTCTAAAAAATCGGTCAATTTATTTGACTGCCCATACAATTAATCATTTCTTTGTAAAATATTGGAAGAAAAACTTAAATAAGAAGGATTCTTAAATGTTTCGTATCTCAAACCATCAACAAACTGTCAACTGTCAACGTCATGCAGGGAACAACAGGGACTCCATTTCCACTTAACATCAGGTGGAGTGGAGACATTTGCCGAGCTATGAATAAAATAAAATAAAATGTGTCGTCGTCAAATCAATTCGTCCAAAATAAATCGTTGAGGAACAGATAGGTATTGATTATAATTTTGTGATATAAGATTAATAAAAATACATAAAATATAATATTATACTTAGGTACTTATTTCATGTATCCGTAGTTTAGTCATCTGCGTACGCCCATAGTTAAAAATAAAAAAACGACGGGTTGCACTCCGGGAGTGCCGGCAGAAGTGAAAACTTGAATATTAACGTTGTGCATTTTTGATATTTTGGAATGGTTAGGGAATAATTTTGCACGAATTGCTTCAATTATCAGTATAAAAGTACTATCATTTATGTGGTAGAATACAATATTTATTTATTGTGCTATCGTACACAAACATGACAATTTATTCGCGCAAGCGCCCTGCGCCACCTAAACGAAACAGCAGGCATACATTTTCGCCGCGCCGTAGAAAGAGAGGGGGATACTTTCTCTCCTACGCCGCGCTGGTTGTCTACTCTCCATCCGTCTTACGATTTTACGTCTTACATTTTCGATCAGGTCACGTGTCCTGGCGCGAATTCAACATTTTTTACCCATTACAAAAAAAGTGTACAACGCCGCTAAAGAAGTTTTCACTTCAATAATTTCTAAGTATACCGAAAAACTAAATTCGAACGGATCAAAGTAGTGAGTTTGACTATAGTGAGCAGAACTAGCCTACTCTACGCACACACTCGCGCGCGCTCACAGCCCGCTTCAGTGTGCGTGATATTTGGACTTAAAAACCTAAACTTAAGGTCTCGCGCTCGGCGTAAACGCTCTTAAGAGAGCCACCGAGGAACGCGGCGCGGTCGCAATGCGGGAGCAGCGCGATTTTACGACAATTTTTAAAACTATATATTTAATCACTATTCTTCAATTCTTTTAACTGATCTATCGAGACTTAGGTTTCCCTGTTGATTTTTGAAGTGCTTAAGATAATTAATGGAATCAGGCGTTATTTTGCGGAAATCCATAGTACAAAAAAATTTAAATAATATGTAGTGTTAATTTATGTAGTGGAATTAACACTATATATTATTTAAATTACATTTTTTTGAAGTGCTTGTTTAATACGCTGTTAGCTAGCGTCGTTTTATTAATGTTCAGGAATTTTCGAACATCAAAAAATGCAGTTTAGCAGATTAAGTATTCACAAAACTTCTGAAAACGCCTATTAAGAATTTTTAAATCTTTGAATCATCTATGGTGGTCCCTAAGTAGTTGAGGCTTTTCCGGGTGAAGTGCGCTTCTATACGCCTCGACATTTAGCATAAAATAAGATCAATTTATTTAATGATTATTATTTCTGCTGTAAAGTTTTACAATCGGAGACGTTTAACAACCGCGTCATAACCGCGTTTCGCATAACCAACGCAGGCTTCGACATCGTTTTGTCGCATTGCACAACGCAGCAAGCGTGTCGAACTCGAGATGCAATTTTCAAAATATTTGCCCTTACATTTGTTGAAGATGTCCACACAAATATTGGTGATGCCCTTACAAATATTGGGAACGAGGTAACCAACAGAAGCCGCATACCCATAGTTATGACAAATGGCAGTCATTGTCCTCAAAAGAGAATATATTGCCGCTATTACAAGTTACAACTCATCTCGTACATCGTCATATAAAACACAAATACTTTATCAATGTTAGGAGGACAAAGGTTAGGATCGACAATGGTCATAAATCCAACATCTCAAAATAATAAAAAGATGTTTCAACATCAGACTTTTTAACATATTAGTGTTAATTAATTGAAGTGTAGCGAAGTGTAATTTTATTTCCATAGATAAATAAACACCTTTCAGAACAGCGTCATACAAAATATAAAAGAATTTAAAACGCCTCATTAAATTTTAATCGACACAAGAAGGTATGTAGCTCATATCGATATTTCATAACATCGTTAGCAACACTTAGGCAAGACTTCACTCAATCGCGAAGAAGAATCGACAGCGGAAGTGGCCGGCACTCGAGCATGACTGGTCAGTCGTTACGAGCAGTGTGACCACACTGCTTGCTTCTTAATTAGGCGACGCACTTGGAGTTCGAGGTGTAGCACACAGACGAAATGTTTCTGATACTCTTATTTTTTAACCCAGGTGAACACATTACGTTTACCCTGCCTAGAAGGGATCTGATGGTTATGTGGGACTCGCACGTCCACCACATCCCACTGACAAGAGGAGAAGCCTCAAGTCAGCTGTCAAGGGAGAGGCCCAAGACCGGGAAGGGTGACACGGAGGGGGACATTAACTAACACCTGGAGGACATGCAATCCGACAGCAGAAGGCTAAGTGGCAGTTGCGGGACTTGACCCACTTGGGAACTGACCACGCGAGTATCTGATACTATATCAACCTATAAGTGGGTACATCTAGTCCACAAGTTACTGCGTATCCAGATTCTAGGTCCCTTCGAATCCACACGTGCACGCTGCGACCCTCTGACGAGCTCACTTGATACAGTATGAGATACATTACGTGCTCCTGCTTCAGTTACCAGTCCCTTCTTCTCGACACGGTTAAATCGAGCCCGAACCCCGAGGTTTTAGCCAATAGTGACGCCTTCAACAGCGTCGAACGACTCGGAAAGGAAGTTAAATTTTTTAGGTACACCGTTTATATATATTATAAAGCAAATAAAGTATCTTTATAATCCTTCTTCCCCTTTCATGGGGACGGGTAGAGTCCCACATAGCTATCCTCCAGACCCATTGGTATGTATGCTTGCATTTGCTACTGTATTAGAAAATCATAAACAAAAAAATCGTCCCATTTCTGTCCTGTCCGTCTTCAGTCACTACCTACGTCTTGAGGAACTTTAAATTCAAATAGAAAGAAAGAGAAGAAGGGAAAGACCAAAAAGAGCTTACATGGTAGAAATTAAAGAGAAGGCGAACGTGGTGTTTTATAAAGAACTAAAATAATAAGCTTGGTATATAGCAAATTATGGAAACGGCTACAACAAGAACGTGGCTTTTAATTTAAAGAAGAAGTATATTTCGCTCAATTTTACCGTGCTATTTTTTATTATTACTTCCTCTTATTATATACAGACGTCTGGTCAACCTATCGCTAGAGCCATACGGCCGAAGCTTGCAAAACCGCCAGGCAATCAGATTCGCCGTTATGCCTTACGACACCGTCTGCCATAAAAACACAATAAATCTATTTACGCTAAACAATGGAATTTCAATAAAAATTGTACTTACAGGTTATGTTTTGATATGCCTATACCAGCCGCCCGAGTGGTAGTAACGGAATCTAGTGTTGTTATTACTGAATGCCTAGCATGAGTTTTATCCTCATTCGATCAAATTAAAGGAAACGAAAATTTGTATAATATTTAAAGCATTGCTTTGGTAAGAACGAGTGTGTATGTTATGGTTAAATGTTTGCGGTATAAATTCTTAATTTTGTTAAGGGTGCGTCGACAAAAAAATGCCAAAAATGCAGTAACGGTTAAGTAGATATAATTGAAAATACTATCGTATTAAATGAACAAAATATATATTTAGTATCATAGGGAACGTGTTTACAATTTGTCAGAACCATAAATTCATAACACGCTATAGTTTTTTCTACAATATCATTTAAAGTTGGGCAAAAATCATGAAAACGAGTGGCGGCGTTTAGTAGATTTCTTATAGTTGTACCTCTGATTTTGTCTAAACAATCATCAATGGATAAACTACAAATTGCTAGACTACATTTTCGATTCATCAAGTGGTTATTTAAATAATTATTTTTTATTAAGCACCTTAAATTCCCCATACAAAATTAGTATGGCCGCGCGGCATCAAATAAATATGGACGACGACATTTCAAATAAAACATATGACTCTTGTCACTTATGAACGGCGCACCCTTAATCGTAAGTGATCGAACGTCATCGGATGTGATCGACCGCGTTAGGACGAATTTACTCACGTTTCTTGTTTGCTATGCTCCACTAGGTACCTGAAAGTTAAAAGGTAGAATTATAGATTGACATAAACACTTTATTTCGTCGCACACACAACATAGATACACACCAAAAACATTACTATTATAGCAGTTATTAACCAAAATTATTAACAAAAGAATAAACCTTTTTAAAATGTTTTCAACTAACGATTCTCTCTCAACAACAATAAAAAAATAAAAATAAAATGCATTTATTTCGACCAGCTTAGGATCATATAGACAACATAACAATTTATATAAATTAATTAAAATAAGAATCAAAATTCTATGATGAATGAAATCATTATAAATCAATGATTTCTATATTTCCTTAAGCATCAAAAGTTTCAAAAATTCTTTGTGGGTTTGAAAAAAAATGTATAGTCGACCATAAAATTGCTTTATCACTTTTAAGAGCGTTTACGCCGCACACTAGCGCCGCCAATGAAAAAAAAAACATATCTAGTAATTAGAGATAGAAAATCAAATTATGCTCAACAAACTATTTGAATGAAGTAATTTAGCATTTTTACGTCACCTAATGAACACCTCACATGTTATGGTTTAGTTAAATGTATGTTAATGTAATGACGTAAAAATGCTAAATTACTTCATTCAGATAGTTTGTTGAGCATAATTTGATTTTCTATCTCTAATTACTAGATATGTTTTTTTTTCATTAGTGGCGCTAGTGTGCGGCGTAAACGCTCTTAACAAAAACTTCGTTACAATAAAATTTCGCTAAAAGTATATTATGGCATATCAAAACATGTTAATGCTAAAACACAAGACAAGAAGACGGCAGAAGGCACTCGCGGACACAGAATCTCCCCCCCCCCCCCCCCTCCCTTCGGAGAATTTAGTAGGGCACGGTAACACTAGTGCGTGATGCCGTTCCCCCCAAACAAGCCCGGTGAAGCTGAAAATGCCGTCTAAGGCAACCAGCAATCTCTTTAAAACATCCACGCTCGGACCGTAGCGAGCTGTTCCGTTCCGAGATCCCTATCTGTGTGTGAGGTGGTCGAGCGCGGAACATATTACGCTTACTATCTAGGACCTCGTTATTTTGTGACTAAAGAACTGCAGTGCTCTAAAATACCAAGCATTCTTGGATACCAGTCACCCGAGTTGTTTCACCACCGTTAGAGCCGGTACAAGGTGTACGGGCGGAAGGTTGCCCAATACAGTTCCGCAGTTATGGCCTCTGGGTGCCACGTGCGAGTTTCATTCGCCATTCGATCACGTTAATGAAAACTAGAATTTGTATGGCAAAATGTTAACTCCTTTCGTATGCCGCCAGGAGGCGCTGCTTCAATGCCATATTAATTTTCGTTTTCGTAAACATAATCGAATGAATACTGATATTAAACAAAATTCACACGAGACACCCAGAAAACACTATATATTCAACTTTAGGAACTTTGTTAAAATATTATCATCATCATCATCAGCTCAATTTATGTCCCCACTGCCAGCAGTAAAAAGTAAAGGAAAGGCTCTGACCCCAGGGTCAGAGCCTTTCCTATAGGTGGATAGGGAGAACGGGCTATAAACCACCAAGCGGGCCTAGTGTGGGTTGGTGGTTTTTGACGACTGCTAATGCAGCCAGGACCAACGGCCTTTTAGTTTTTTTTTTATACGGAGTGGAAAATTTGCAAACAGACGCATCAGCGGGCAAGAGGAGTCCCGCTGGCTTTCCGAGGATGGCCAAGACTCTGTTCCAGGGCCGAAGCAATAGAGAAAGCGACTCAAGGCCGACTCGGTAAAAACCAATCCGATGTCCTTTCGTCACCTTGGGACCAGCAAACCGGCGATCACCGCGTCGTCCTCATCTGAGGAGGACGCATCGAACGCCGGCATGGTGGGGCCTGACGAGGTCATGGGAACCCTTTCGGACACTTCCACAACCCCGTCGGTGACTGCTCGCCCTGTAGATGGGCGAGCCCGAAGGACCAACGGCCTGACTTGCCTTCCGTAGCACGGAGGAAGTCTAGATGATAAATTTTTGGTCACCCATGGGCGATGACCGGGTTTTGCGAAAGTTCATTTAAAATATGCTACATGATGGGAAAGCAGGAAGTTTTGTGTATTGATCTCCAAACATCAGTATATGAAGATGGCTCTAAATTATCATCATCATTAATGTCAGTTTAAGCGTAATTTATAAACTTATTTAAAACGCCTCGGTGACGGAGGCAAAGCGCTCGGCTTGATATTCGCAGTTCAATTTCCTGGTCGGTCAAAATATGTTTCGCAGTTTTCGCAGCATAGCCTGATTTTTTTGCAATAACCTCCACTCCGCCTTAATGGAGTGTCAGCCTTATTTGGTCTGTGACACTGTTTGTTGATAGAACCATCTAGGATTTCAATTCGAGTCTGGGTGTGAAAATGCCACTTTCCGACATACTAAGTGGTACATTAGTACATACGTGTATATTTTCACCGGACTAGAAAGCGTCACAGGCAGCTGCTAGTGTGTCAAGTTAAACACTAAGATCCAATGCCTAACGAAGTCGACGAGCGAATATTTTTCTAAGAATTTTGTCTAGAAACCGACATCTGAGTGCCTACTGCCAGTTTTAATTTATATGTCATTAAAAAAGCGCCTGCTGGTTTTTTAACTCTCCTCTTTTATTGCACTAGGCGCTCTGCCACTCTGGCATTTTGAACACTCTACAAGGTCCATACTCCATACTACAGTATTACCATTTCATACAGTAGAGCATCGCCTTTAATGTGGGGCGATGCCGCCGCCCGCGTAGGTATCTACGCGATCGTTCGCCGATATGCAAGGGTTGTCACTAAAGTTGAAATCAAATAATCGTTAATATTTTTATAAAATAATCATTTATTATCAAGAATATTTACAAATGTTGCTCTGCTAAATTAACGTGAAGGTTTATTTTTAGATTTCAATTTTCTATTATTAAAACAATATATTGAATTCGCATTCGGATTGCTTAAAAAAAGAAAAAAAGAAACAAGCCCAGAAATCTTAAATATACTTAAACCCTAAAAAACCCGACTGCTAAAACAACTATATAAAAAACAATAATATACTCGTAAAAACCGGACTAACATAAAAAATAACTGCAAAGAGAAAAAACGGAAAAGAAAAAAAAATCGTAACAGTTGGATATTAGACAAACACCTACTCCTTCTGTGTCCGACGTCCCAACTAGTGATGGGTCGCGAGAAAATTCTCCAAGTGAGAATATTCTCCAATCGGGAATATTCTAGAATTTTCCTTTTAATTGAGAATATTCTCAGATCAAGGAGAATTTAAGAGAATTTAAAATTGGATGAAGATTTTCGTATTTTTAGAAAAAACATGTATTCTTTTAGAGGTATTGAGCTACGATGGCAGTATTGTATAAAATAAGTAGGTATCTGTTTATTTAGCTAATAATTATCACAGTACCATCGTTTTTGCCGATAACCTTGCGAGTAAAAATTGATTTTAAGTTTCCACCGCAATATTTTTTATGTACAAACGTTTTGTTTAGTCGCGCTAGTAGCGTAGCATGTATGCGCCCTCTCCCCACGCCCCGGCCCGCCAGCCACGCACCGCCGCCATTTTGTTTACATCAGTTAATTCCCTGCCGTCTATCAGCGAAAAAAAATTGTCTGATCTCTCATAATTGGAAAATATTTAATAAGTTACAAACTTTTGCCAAGAAAACCGAGGAACCTAATCCAGGTTTGGGTACCTCCGCCATAAGAGAGACAGAACAGCATTTAAACTCTTCGTAGTTTCGTTCACACTGTGTATCGTAAAGTAACCCACTTCGAGTAGAAGTTTTCGTATTTCAGATTACATGTTATTAAAATTTCTTGTCACGATTAGTCATTATCATTAAGATTTTTTCATGTTGATTTTGAAGAATTTGAATTATTTAGAGTTGTTAAATCTTGAGAACTTTATTAAAGGTGATTGTTTGAAAATACTGATGTGTCTATTTTATCGCCAAAATGAATTATTAAATTTTGCAGGAAATTTAAAAAGAACTTACGAGAATTTTCTTCGAAATATTCTCGAGAATATTCTCGCTTAGAAGAATTTAACCTCAGGAAAGACAATAATTTAAATTTTCCGTGTGAAATATTTGTAAATAAAGCAGAAATGCAATCGCAGTTCCATTAATTTAATCAGATTATTGAGATAGTCATCCAATTTATAAATTCTCTTAAATTCTCTTCCAAAAGAATATTCTCGAGAACTTAACAGCAAAGTTCTCATTGAAAGAACATTCTCGGGAATTTCCCATCACTAGTCCCAACTACTCCAATAAGTTGTAAACATAATGATTACACTTTGCGCAAGAGCTTGCGCCGTAAAGACTACATATACCTACCTACACTAGAAAAACCCGCTAGGCTGGAGTTAGAGTTACGAAGTAACTATTTAATAAGGAGAGCCCGTCCGTAGTACAACTGTGATACAGATGCTAACGATACCATCTTACATCTAATAACAGAATGCCCAATAAACACCATGGCGAAACAAGAACTAGAGCAAAAGATAGATGGTCTCGTTAACAAAAATTCGATTCAATTGATAATTGAGAATAAAAAACACAGAAATAGCCTAATAAAATATATGGAGGCTGTTGTAGATATACGAAATAAACACAAGTAAAAATGTATGCACCATTATATTCAATAGGAATCACTGAACGTAAATCCAAAAAAAGTTTAAAATACGCAGTACGCGCACGTGGCTGCCCTTCACGGTAGCTCCCACAAACTGCGCTTGTTTGTGGGACACTCGCCGCAGCGCCCGCTTCTCCGCGGGTTCCCCTCCCTTGCTCTGCGAAAGTACCTTCGATGCGCAACTGTATGCTTGCTAAACTGTGCTCCATACCCACAGTCGCTGGTAGGGTTGCCACCCGTACTCTAAAATCACAATAGAGTAATGTCCTCTTTTTCTTGTAGGCTTACTTTATAATCTACGACACCAATAAAGTACGCAAAAATACTCTATTTACTCTAAAGCAAGGGTGGTCAACCTTTTCGGCAGCTGGGCCAAATGTCGGAAAAAGGATTTGGCACCGGGCCGCAGCCCGCACTACCAAATTTTAAGTAAGTAGTTGAAAATGAAAATGTGAGAATTAAACATGTGTGTTACTTTTATTTACAAAATATGTTAATGAGATGTCTGACTTTGTTTGGCAGAACTAAGTGCATCAATGTCGATATCGACTGAGGTTGTTGCTACACGTAAACAGTTTTCCAGGTAAACATAAGTAATATGTTTGTATTCATTCTAAACGTGAAATAGTAGAAGAAATTCGTGGTTTTGTTCAACAAAAGTAAATTTTTGGGGACTTGGCTCTACGGGCCACAAGATGACACTCGATGCGGCCCGCGGGCCTCAGGTTTCGCCACCCTTGGTGTAAAGGTTACAAAAAAAAATTACCTTGCGCACTGCAGTCACAAAGTAAAGAAACGGAACAGAGACAAAGCTTCTAAGGAGCATACGAAATTCTTACCTATTTTAGTAGGGTTGACAAAAGAGAATAAAATAAAATAAACAAACTTTTAAGAGCTTTTTATTAAGTTACCATTGGCTTAAAGGTGATATTTTAACAAAAGTGTAAAGATTGTGTGCACTTAACTGATAATTTATGCTGACGCGCGAATTTTGAAATGAGATAACTTCTTTTTGAAATTCAAATATTTACAATTATTACTGCATAATTAATTACATCGATAATAGTGTGAAAATGGGTGAATCTCCAAAATTAATGCGGTTGCTTTTTCGACGCTGTCCGCTTCCTTACACGAATTGCATCATTAGATCATTTACCAGCCGTACAATCGAATATTAACCTACATTGAGAAACACTTGACTTTAATACCTACTTCATTATTTCACATAACAATTTCAAGCTTGTGACAGTCGGTGATAAGGGTAAGGTATTGACGATTCGGAATCAAAATAGCAAAATATTTATAGATTCACCCAATTAGTCATGTAATAAAAATAACAATTACCTACGTAACATACATACTTACATAACATAAAGGTTTGTGCGACCTACTTAAACATAAATAAATAAATAATAAAAAATAAAAAAAAAAAATAAAAAAAAAAATTAAATTAATTAAATAAATAATTTAATTTAATTTTAAATAGGTATAATCTGGTTTTTATTTACTTACCTAGTAGACTCTTTGGGATAATTTAAATATGAAATATCAATTTTTTTTCTAGTATTATTCATACAAACGGTACGGTAAACAACCATTTTACAAGTCCAGAACTAATTATTTACACTTTTATAACTTTTTACAGTTTATTTAAATATACATATACATATATTTAAATATACAGGAGCACACAACAAATAAGATGTGCTTTGTGCAGGCCCTCCGTTTGTCCACTGGCCGAGCGAGCGTAAACCGGTTTTATCCAGTGGCGGCGCGTACGCGACGCAGCGGCTAGTTGACACGCACACATGCGCCGTATGCTTGTAGTAGTTTACCTACGACGGCGCGGTTGTATGAAGCTTTGACTCTGTTCCGTTTCTTTACTTTGTGCTGCAGTCTCATTATTTTGTGCTGGAAGTGTGAGTGTGAGTAGGTACTGAGAGTGTTAGTTATCGCTAGGATTACCGGAACCGGACCTGTTTTTGAGAACCGGGAATTTCGGTACTTTTCTTCAAAGAACCGAGATTTCCCGGTACTTTCGAGACCGGGATTTCCCGGTTCTGAACCCTAGTTATCACCACAGAACAATAAAAAAGGTTTATTGTTCTGTGTGGTTATCACAGAATTAATTATTTTCTATCGGGCGCGTTCCATTCCATTTCACGCAAAATTACATTTCAATATATTTTGGTCGCCGCCGTATAAAAATTCTTCAGTACGTTAACATTCAAAAACAATATTGCAGTAATGGTTTCGCATTGTTCATCTTAAACTTTTGAGAGAAACACAACATGTGACCATCAATTTCCCGCCATAAAATAACCTACTTCATGAGGACATCAGATAGCCGCGGTGTACGGCGCCTGCACACCTATCTAAAACTGTAAAATAAATGTTCCACCATATGCCATATATACATAAAGTTCATAGTCTATTGAGGACATTTGACAGTTTGTGGTAGTTTGACGTGCAGGCGTGTGTACCACATTTGATGAGATCTCGCAGCGGCCTTGAGATAGGCCGTGCGTGATCCTACTTATCTATCAAAATCCGTCACAATGTTGGAACTGGGTGAAGGGTCAAGGTGCACGGGTTAGTCCATCTAGTTATACCGTCGTTGAGACCGTTGAGTGAGAGTATGAGTAGGTATGTGAGAGTATGAGGGTTCTGGAAAAAAATATAATTATGAAAATTATGTGGCGGCCTGTGGTCGCCACATAATTTCTTATCCTCACGTACGGTTAAATCAGTAGTTCGATTCAGTTTTGCGGACTAAAACATTTCTTTTCATATAAGTAAATTCTGTGTTCATCGAATAAATTGTCAATTAAGTAACATCGTCCAAGGTATCAACACCATACAACGCCGAGAACCACCAAGAATGGACAACCAGAGCTTGAAAGATCAGATCTAAACGCGATTAGGAATGCGTTTACAAACTCTTTAACCATACGTGAGGATAAGAAATTATGTGGCGACCGCAGGCCGCCACAATTAACATGTCTGCGTAGGCGTAAGGAGTTCGATGGCGCAGTGACTAACGCGCGTGGTCTGCGATTGCTGAGGTTAACCAACTTTCGCAAAGACCGGTCATGGGATGGGTGACCAAAAATGTAACATCTCGTGTCATCACGTAAAACCGTTGGTCCCGGCTGCATTGACAGTCGTTAACAACCACCAATCCGCACTGGGCTCGCGTGGTGGTTAATGGCCCGTTCTCTCTATTCATCCATAGGGAAGGCTCGTGCCCCAGCAGTGGGGACATAAAATGAGCTGGTAGTGTAGGCGTAAATTATCAAAGGTTTGGAATTCAATTTTGAGGAGCTGGATGGATCGTGGTTTAAAGTTTAGTAGGTGACCAAAAGTTTTTCATCTGGAGTTACGAAAGGCACGTAAAGCCGTTGGGTTCCGGCTGCATTAGGAGTCGTTAACAACCACCACACCGCACTGGGCGCGCGTGGTGGTGGTTCACGGTTCGTTCTCTCTGTGGTGTTTCCTTCCAAAGGAAGACCTATTGCCTCACTGGAGGAGGTGGGGAGGTAAAATGGGCTGGTGATGTAATTTGATTAAAATATTAACTATCAAGAAACTGGCAAGGAATTATCTCTAACTATTGAACCCGCTTTCCTCTTCACGTCTTACATCAGCATTAAGTATATATAAACATACTAGCGGCCGCTCGCGGTTTCACCCGCGTGGTTCCCGTTCCCGTGGGAATATCGGGATAAAAAGTATCCTATGTGTTAATCCAGGTTATAAACTATATGTATGCTGAATTTCATCCGAATCCATTCAGTAGTTTTTACGTGAAAGAGTAACAAACATCCATCCATACTTACAAACTTTCGCGTTTATAATATTAGTAGGATTTATAAATAACATAAACATGATTATATATCACATATATAAGTATTAGTGTTTAATAACAGTGTAAAAATAACACAGAATCCATCAAATTAAATAATATTCCAAGAAATGTTTTCATACTGTACTGTAATACTCAGAAGCCTTTAGAGACTTCAACAATCTATTGATTCAGTTATTATTAGATCAATCTAGGTATTATAATTTTATTACGCTAATTAGCGTTGTACCCACTAACTATTTGTATTTATGGAAATATCTTCATAATTGACTAGTCGCTAGAGTGTTCCACGAACGGTTTATATTTCTAATTGTTTCTCAGAAATAATTACACTCACGCGTTATATTGATCAAACCTTTTATAACCCCGATGACAGGGTTGAAATGAACATATTTTTAAAGCCTTTAAAATTCATTTTTTTTCTCAAAAAAAAATACAAAATTTAAATATAAAAAAATATAATTTTAATTACCTACACGTATTTTTATTATTTTGAATTTTGCATTTACAATGCTATATATACCTAGTTACAAGATATAAAAAAAATATTAGAAAAAATCAACCAGTCTTCCTAGACTGGTTGATTTTGCTCGATTTTTAAGCTTGAGTGGGAAGCGAACCCACGACCTTTGGATAACCGGTCTAATGCTCTGACCGCCGCCGCCGCTGCGCTACCGAGACCACAGAAGACTCATTAAGTTAAAAAAAAAATATCATGTACACACTACACGTAGGTACTTATTCCCTAATAGACAAAATGCCATAAATAGTAGATTATTAACCAAGGGGATAAAGCAGTGTCTTCGCCGCCGCGGGTGACGATTTAAATCGCGAGCGTAACGAAGGACTCGAGGTTTACTCCCGAGCGTAGCGAGGGTGTTAAAAACTTAAATCACGAGCGAAGCGAGGGATTTAAGACGAGTCCTGAGTTTAGTTCACCCAAGACTAAGACACCTTTATCACCGAGAAAAATACTCTACTTTTCGTACCATGTGCGAAAAAATTAAAACAATAATAATATGAGACAAGCCTTTATTAAAAAAAATGACAATTAAAAGTAAAAGTTAACATTCGAAACCTTGGTCCAATTATTGATAGAGAGTTACATTTTTGTTTGGTACATTTATTGTTGATGAGTTGATTTGAGTATTTCTCTGTTCTTGCGTCTAAGGAACTTGCGTTTCATTGTAGATAGTATACGTCGGAGATAGTGGTGGTAGTGCATCGTGAGTTACGGACGAAGATAAGATGCCGGAAGTTGATGGTTGTGGCTCTGATGAAATTACATTCTCCCCCTAGAGGACGAATGAAATTCAGTACAATTTTCTTTCCCTGTTTTTAACAGATTAAAAATGACTATTGTTATGTTCGCTTTTTGTGGCATAGAATGTCACTTTTTTGAGCAAGTGGTACGAAAAAGTATTTATTTAAATAATTACGTCATGATCACGGTGAAGTGATGAAGGTGCACTAACAGAAAATGTACGAAATGACAGACAGAAATACATTGTTCGGCAGCGTAACAAATAAACTTCATTAACATAATGACACGCCCCGAAAATTGAAATTACGCCACTTTCATGAATCATGACAGACATGACTAATAAGGAGCTGGGTGAATGCCACCAACAACAACAACGTTTTAATTTTCAAAGTCTTTTTCTTTTGTAACATAACAACCCGAAAAGCTATCGATATTTTTAAAAGTTTGGTCAACACAATGGCTTATTCCACTTAACTCCAAAGCCATTGTTCTCAAAACTTCACCGTCCATACATTGTTTCCACTTCGACTCCAAAATTATTTTAGGCATTTAATTTACATGTAGAAATATGTACGTACTTCAATTCCACTTGACACCAAAATAATTTTGGTAGAGTCAACAGCAAAACTGCATGATTTTAGCATGATGTAAGTTAATTGACTGGACTCATTATTATTTGAGGATTCTGTCTTTTTTTTTCTGTATTGAAGAGAAAGGGACGTTTATATTAAGCTAGATCCTGTCAAATAAACAAATAAGTTAAGTCTTGCTTTCTGCGATTTGACATCAACCTATGTGTGTTAAAATTAGATTTTTGAAATAAAAGATATATATTAGAGTATATAACACACATATAATTATCTATCCATATTAAACAGCAATTCACTATTATAACTGTAATATAATTCTTAATTGAACCAATTTACAAAATAAAATTCAATAGGATAGATTCAGATTTGAATTTCGTACTTAGCTAAGATAGTTTAAAAATCACAGTTTCAGATTAAAATTTACGTGCTGACTGTAAATCTTGAAGTCAAAGTGGAATGATTTAAATAGGTATAAACAAAATATTCACTAAAAAGTGTGTTGGAGTAAGTGGAAAGTTTTTTGGAGTTTAGTGGAATAAATAATCCAACACAATAATGACAGACAAAACATTCATGAAATTAGTAACATCATCATAATCATCCTCCACCTACGGCAATTTGGCGTCAAATTATGCAGGCAATTTTGGATAATTTATAAGTGCTGGCTACGTCTTTTCAAAATACAAAGTGCATAAGTTAGCCTTTCTTTCCGGATTGTACGTGCCGCAAAATTATATGCGAGCAAAAAATCGCCGACGACACCATTGCTCGCGACTAAGGTTGCCAGATCGGAACATACAGAGTCCGGGACAATTCCTTGTCGGGCCGTGGCTATGAATATGTAAAAAAAAAATATATATATAAATATAAATTACGGAATATTTAATTTTATATTTGTATTTATTAGGAAAATTCATTTTATTTTTCAAATGTATACGTTTATTAGTCCAGATAAAAGATATAAATTGAGAACAGTTTTATTATTTAATTTTTTCGGAATCCGGGACAATAGATCGAATTACTGGACACGGGACAATACGTAAAATTCCGGGACAATCCCGGAAATCCCGGATATCTGGCAACCTTACTCGCGACCCCAGATGATCTGCGCACGCGACATGCTTGCAACAGTCCCGCGCTCGAGCGGTCATGCCACCTTAACTCTTTTCTTACAAAAGTCCAAGATGCGGATGTGTTTGTAGATCCTAATACCCATCCTACTAAGAAAATACAACATTTACCTTAGTTGCTTAAGTAATTTGTTATGTATTTAGTGCACAACATCGGTCGTTGTGGAAATACTTGGGGGAGGCCTTTGTCCAGCAGTGGACGTCTTTTGGCTGAAATGATGATGATGAAGATGCATTTAGTGTTTTTTTATGTAATATCCTAGCATTTATGCGTGTTAGCTGTATAACTATAGCTGTAACGTTGGACTGTCTTTTAATATAATTAAAAAAATAAATTCCATAAGGTTATTAATTTTGACATTCTGGTACTCACTGCTAGTGAGCATGGTGGATGGTTGCTTGAACGTATATCTTTTTACATCAGAACTGGTGGAAGATGCATTAGTTTCGTCATGAATCATGATCATCATCATCAGTTTAGACTTGGCTTCAATTGTATGTCTTTTCCCAGACGATGTAGACCTGATAGAGTCCCGAAAGTGGAGATGGGCGGGACATATTGCGAGGATGGATTACCACCGATGGCCCAGAAGGGCACTGGAGTGGAGACCGTGGCAAAACACACGAGGCCGGGGCCGCCCCGCCCACCACTCAGATGGGTGGACGATATTAAACATCTAGCCGGCCACAACTTATTACTTACCATTTTATTATTAGATATTTGTTATTGAAATTAGTTAAATGAAGATTAACTTCACCAACATGTGCACTAAAATTTGTATGCTGTGTGAAACAAGCAAAACATGAGATCAAATAAGGTACTTAAGTATAACATCTCCACCATGTAAACCATGTTTTATGCAAATAAATATTCTTATTCTTATTCTTATTCTTACAACTGGATGATGGCTGGCGACAGAAAGAAGTGGAAGCGTTTTGAGGAGACCTATGTCCGAAGGCAGACTGAATGATGGCTGAGGATGATTTACTTTTAATGATTTCATTAAACTAGCTGGCTGGAGAGATAATGTGCAGATATAAAACTGCTTTAAGGATGTGCAATTATAAATCAATCTTATTATTATTATCAGCCATTACTAAATCCATCATCAATCATGTGGAAATCTTTTCTTTCGCGACATTCACTAGTGACTTTCGCTACAATTTACAATCTAACATATTGCATAACCATTTGGTTAACCTTTGACTTTTTTGGGATAGAACCGGCTTTTGGCTGTTTATGACAATCACACAACGGAACAGCTTACAATACTTATGCAACATAAAAATTTGCTAATGCTGGCCAAAAGCCGCCATCACTAGTACCGAGGCATCGCTACAATTGATTGTTTTTCGGCGAAATCGACACGCTTGCAAAATGCGGGTTGGTGGTAACAAACGTGGGCTATGTATCACTTTCTCCGACTTGGGAATCAAACCACCACCGGATATCAGGCCGAGAAAATTGGCACTCGGCCACCGAAGCGGTTGACATATTGCACTAGGGTAAAGCCACTAAAGAGTACGCACTACCAAAGAGTAGTATTCCTATTTTTTTATTTTTTTTATTGGTTATAGGCAAGCATTTGACTACACCTCACCTGATGTTAAGTGACGGTGCGGTCGAGGATGGAACATGCCTGCCTAGAAATAGCCTATTCACTCTAGCCTTGAAGAGGTCCAGATTATACCTTTCAGGGAACACACTCGCAGGCAGCGCGTTCCATTCCCTAGCTGTACGCACTAAGAAAGTTGAACCGAATCGGCTCGTGCGACAAGGTGGCATATCTACAACATAGGGATGGAACTCGCGCCTCGCGCTCCGATAGCGGAAAGTGGATGGTGGGATTAGGTCGTGCAACTCCTTCGCGCACTCCCCGAAATGAATCCTGTACAAGACCGACAGACGAGCCACCCTACGCCGATGTTCTAGATTTTGCAGCTTGGCGTCTATCAGGGCAGGTTCACCAATGAGTCTCTTAGCTCGTTTTTCAATCGAGTCCAAAGCAGCCAGATGGTATTTGGCTGATCCATCCCAAAAGTGGCAGCAGTACTCCATACATGATCGAACTTGTGCTTGATAAAGTTGGAGCAGCTGTTCTGGCGTGAAGTACCGCCTGACCTTAGAGAGAACCCCAAGTTTTTTATCCCATACGAAATTCTATTTTACCTATTGGCAAACACACATTCATGGGATTAATAAATACTACGTACCATATTGACTCCATGCACACGTTATGCCACCGGCAAGTAGTTGCAAACAGATTTAAATATATTCAATCATTAGCACTGCGGTATTCTTTGGTAGTGCGTGCTCTTTGGTGGGTTTACCCTATGTGTGTTTCCGTATGGTAAATATGCTCGTAAATTGTAAATTTATACGCATGTACCATTTTTAAAAGAAGAGCTCAATGGCGCAGTGTTTATACTTGTAGCACCCAGGGCTATGATCCCCGCCCGATCCTCTAAATGCCACCACACATTTACAGAATACACTAAACATGCATACTAGTTTAGGCCCAAGACACCGCACTCGTAAAACAAGGGTACGACGAGCCGGTTCACACGCGCTCTATACCAGGGGCCCGACCGCCTAACCGATCGCTTTGACTTCGTGTGTGGTTTATGACGTCATCTTGTCGTTTCGTGCCGCCTATGAAAGCAATATCGAAAGCTATAGCCTTTAGCTTTTGATATTGCTTTCATAGGCGGTGCGAAGTAGCAAGATGACGTCATAAACTACACGCGTAGTCAAAGCGATCGGTTAGGCGGTCGGGAGGCAGGTAATGACATGTACCTGGCGCTTCTCTCCTTCACCACGAGACCACGACCCGGTTAACCCGAGCCGAGCTCCGAGCCTTTAGAGGCGCTCTTGGGTTGTTCCGCTCCCCGATCCGATCCGAACCCTTCGGAGAATCTAGTAGGGCACGGGGACACGCACTTAAGTGCGTGATGCCGTCCCTCTAGAAAACTTCTAAAGGTGAACCGTTTCACACGGCTCGAGGAACCCTTTAAGTTTCTCGCCGCCCCCACACAAGCCCGGTGAAGCTGAAAATGCCGTTTGATGCAATCAGCAATCTCTCCAAAAAAAACCCGGACTTGATTGCTAAGATTAAGACGACCGACACCTCGATATGTAAACAAACATTCAAAAAGGCTGATCCTTACTGGCGCGGACATAAGGTCGAAAATACGTAGCGCCTGCGACAAATGGAACAGCAAATAAACTAAAATAAATAAATAAACTTTCCTACACTCACATCAATTATCTATATTAGAAGCTTCGTTGTGAAACTCGTTAAATGGTTACTAGACAACGGATAAACATACTTAAATACATATTTATATATAGAAAACTCCCAGACCCGAGACAATTTAGACAAACAATAATTTCTAAATTGACCCGACCGGGGATCGAACCCGGGACACCATGAAAACCGGTGTACAAACCACTCGACCAAGGAGTTCAAATTAACAGAAATCTCAGACTAAGTAATAGCAGAAATCTATTTTTTTTTTAAATTATTGGTTTTAGTTATCAAAATATGCAGCTACTAAATTGCGAATATTGATGTTATTATATTGGAGTGATATTGTATTTATGTGGTTTCCAAGCATATAAATTATTTAATTTTATTGTAATTTCAACAATGGTGAGTTTTTAGTTGTGTTTTCGAAAATAATTATGATCGAGTCAAAATTATGCAATCGTGTATTTGAGCTAGCCATTTTCAAGATAAAGGCATGAATTTACCTATATCAACATTTTAGATTCGTTTTATAGTAGGTTGGTACTAGAGAAACTAGGAACCTACCTATTCGGCGAAAGTTGGTGCATTTTTTCAGTGTCTCCTTAAACAGACGAACCGATGGCATAATGACGTCCATAAGAGCTATTTGCAGCCTAAACTGAATAAATGGTTTTGAATTTTGAACAGTTTTCGCAAAGGCCGGTCATCCGAATGAAAACTTTTTGGTCACCCGACCAAAAAGTTTTCATTCGATCTCCTCCGTGCTTCGGATGGCACGTAAAGTCGTTGTTCCCGACTGCTTTAGCAGTCGTTAACAGCCACAGCACCGCACTGGGCCCGCGTGGTAGATCATGGCCCGTTCTCCCGATCCATAGAGAAGGCCCGTGCCCAGCAGTGGGGACATAACAGGTGATGATGTTTATAATAAAGAGGGAATTTACTATTGATTCATTGATTATCAAAATATTATCAGTAACATCAACAGGGTAGATGACTAAACGCTGACCCTTTGCTATACAACTTACTACTCATAACAATTATTATTATGACAAACCAAGCCGCGTTAATAAATTAGTCACACACGCGTATGAGTTTTGATACAATGGACTTTGCATATATTACCTTAAAAGTGAACCTTATAACGCGCAAAATAGAATTCAAAATGCTTAGATTGTATGAAAAAAGGGTATATCAGTATACACATTATTATTTATTACATAGCATTAAATAATTTCCAACCGCCTATGTGGTCTGTAGTAGACCGGTCTCCAACCCAGATATTGCACTCGGTTTGTCCTAATGTGTTGTCTGTCTGTCTAGTGTAGCATTAGTAGCATGTTCCTCATTGGTCGAGGATCCTGGATGAAGTTAAACCCCTGATTTTTAAATAAGTTTAATTAAATAAAGTTTCATATCCTGTAGCACATATTAAATACCCCTCCCGATCCTATAAATGCCACTACACATTTACAGAATGTACACTAAACATGCACACTAGTTTAAGCCCAAGACACCGCACTCGTAGAACAAGGCAAGGGAATACGACGAACCGGTTTACACGCGCTCTATACCAGGTACAGACATGTACCTGGGCGCTTCTCTCCACCACCACGGCCCGGTCAACCCGTCCGAGGTCCGAGCCTTTAGAAGCGCCATCGGGTTGTTCCGCTCCCCGATCCGATTCGAACCCTTCGGAGAATCTAGTAGGGCACGGGGACACGCACTAATGCGTATGCCGTTCCCTCTAGAAAAGCTCCGAATGTGATTCGTTTCACACGGCTTGAGGAACCCTTTCAAGTTTCTCGCCGTCCCCCAAAAAAGCCCGGTGAAGCTGAAAATGCCGTCCGAGGCAATCAGGAAACTATCTCCAAAAAACATATTAAATAATAGTTACTGTATCTTTAGTATGACGCATTAAATGTAGGTCAAAACGAGAGTCGAGTAGAGTACATTCTCACACCACTAAATCGTAATTTTTGGCAAAGAAAGGGATTCACTTACACTGCTGCCGACGCCGTCGGCAGCGCCCCGCTACAATACCCTCTGACTGACCCAAATTGCACCATCACGGTTTATAGGCAACCTTCCATGACAAAGACGGACAAAGAGGCCATTAATAGCAGTGTCATTACACGATAAGCACTGCTAAACACACACACTGTTCTCTGTACTTAGGGTACACACACACACAGCGCTAACACAATATAAGGAGACCCTAGAATGTAAGCTAACATACGGTATGTATAATCAGTGTGATTATTAATCACACCAATATTATAAATAAATGCGAAAGTGTGACGACGAGAAACTGAATGTTCCTCAAAGCCATAGTGACCGAACAACCTCAGAGAGTTTGTAGAGGGTGACGCAGGCGCCCGTTCCTTACTAGATTCTCTGAGGAGTTCGGATCGGAATCGAGAGCAGAACAACCCGAGGGCACCTCTAAAGTAAAGACCAGTACCCCGACTCAGGACTGGGTCGTGGGCGTGGGCACTCGTGGGGGTGGAACAAACAGTGCCCCACTTCACGGCGGTTATGTGGGACACCCTCTCCTGGTGTTAATATGATATCTACTCATAAAGTGTTGGGAATCGGGATACTCTCGGCACATTTTGGGGCAGGGCGGGAGCAGTTTCATAATGACGTCTCCACAGCCCACCCGTCCTCTAATCACGTAGGCCAGGCTATCTTAGAGGCCCAGCAGTGGGACAGTAATAGGCTATTTACTTTACCATAGTATACCTTAGTATATGTATCTCTTTATGTATTTATTTAAAATGCTTTTAATGGGAGTACGAAATAAATAAAGTTACAATAGTTAGGTATCTAATAATAACGTATTCACATATTAAATTTTAACATGCTGTAGAAGTTTGTTAAGGTTTTTAATGTATTAAATTTTTTATGAGATTGGTTCTTACCCTCTCATTCCAAAACAAATATTAAATTTGATAAAATCTGTTGCAGCCTCATTTTGTTCCTCATAAGGTAAGGACAATGTTCTTAGGACACCTAAAGGTCATCCTATTATCTCAGTCAAAAAAAAATACTGAATATACACCTCTTCCAAGAACAATAGGTTGGGTACCCCAGAGTCTTCCCAAAATCTTTGCTACGACATTATTGTTTCCTGCCTCCTTGATGGTCGATGATAAGATGAGAGGGTCTGAAATGAGATATCTCATTCTGTGAAGTGGTGTCATAAAACCAGGCCAAAAAACTTCAGTGATTGTTTTTGACGGTTGTCCCTCATCATCCAGGCGGCACAGGGGAAGTGAAGGAGTTATTAGTGGGTATACCTACCTTTCCTCTTGAGGGGATTGAGGGGAGACTCCCACATAACTTTCTGCATCTTCCCGGGCGCAGTGGTATGCGCAATGCATTTTCTACATGTATAAAAAAGGCAAGGTACATTCGGGGTTCCTTAGACAAAGTTCCACTACTTGGGTGTGATGAGTCGAGTATGTCTGACATATCGCGTTGTAGAGGTAAGATGGGGTTGAGAAAAGCTCCTCATTTGTACTGTAAGTAAGTGTAGCGCTGTAAGAGAACCGCACAAATAAAAGCTTTTGCTATTTCTGGTGTAGTGACTTTCTTCAGAGTAGGTATTTGTAGTATAGATAAAAATTACTACTACTACTACTACTGCGCTGGCTCAGGGACCCGAAGTGGATCTTGGCCTCCGACACGAGATTTCGCCACTCTGCTCTGTCCTCAGATAAAAATTAAATTTGAGAAATTACTTACAAAAATATTAATAATAATTACTAGGTTTTATAGTAAATATCAAAAATATTTTAAAATGGGCAGATGTTGCTCTTAGTTTGTATGTAGTACATTTACAACTAAGTGCTATGAGTTAATTTAGTTCATTATTCATTTCTGATGGGTATAGTACACAGCTATAATACCAGGTCATGACATTATAAATGTAAACATGCTAGGTAGGATAGGCAATCCTGATGGATTATTAAGAAATGATATTTCTCAATGATTTACCTTTCAATGAAAAATATTTTATTTCTTCTTTAATAAATTAGGTAGTTAAAATAAAGTTGTATGATAATGTTCTATTAATTTTTATAATACATTTTATGTTTCAGCACAGCTTCAACAGCAAGAGTATGGTAATATTAACCAAAAGTTTCGTTTTATGTTGTTGTTTCTTAACCACAGCAGACTCTACAAATCATTACATTGAGTGTTGAAATAGTTGAAAACACTATAATAAAATACCTTCGATCAACATTATTGATCAATTAAAATACCGACTAGGTATTTATTATTTTTGTAGGATAGAGCTAAATTTGATCTTTTTACTAGGTATAGTCCAACTAGAATCTTATTAGATTTTTAACTAGGAACCTAGGTAACCAAATAAAACTTAATAGAATATTATTTTCAATTAAGTTTTATTTGGGTAAATAAAAAATAATATTATTATCAAGGCGACACTCTGACCGAATAACATTAGGTAGGTAGGTAGGTACTTACTGCCAGAAAGAATGCCGTGCACACTCCACTCCAAAGAAATATTAGATATTTCGTCTATTACTCAAATGAAATCCTAAGCCAAGGATTTTGAGAATATTTTCTTCATTTTTAACTTTTACAGATCACAATTGTTTATTTAAAGATTAGGTAGATACTGTTCAGAATTGATTATTTTTGGCTGACTGACGTTTGATTCGATAAATAAATAACAACAATGCGGAAAATCTTCACTGACACTACTGACAGCAAGGACAAAGCAATGCAATGCAAGTTTTAGGACCGACTGCCTTGCCAGTTGCCTGCACACATTTCCATTACGTTACGCACGCACAACTCCTAGGACAGAAAATGTGAACGGAACGCAAACACCTACCTACCAATCACAGAAATTATTTCTTCCATGTTAAAAAACGTAAAACCAATCAGAATTGAGAACAGTTTGACGTTTAAATTTGAACTTGTTGCCAGTAATAAAATTAATATTGATCATTGATCATATTAAAAAATATTCTCTTTGGTTTACTTTCCTTTTTTTAATAAAGTTTTTGTCTTTGTCTATCTACTCCTCTCAGAGTCCTCCTTCCTCCAGAGTCAGACAGATTAAGAAAAGATACTGACTGGGACTGGGACTGTGGTTATTATTCTGATGGTTTACTATTGCATGAGCTACTCTTGTTCGCTAATAAATCTACTTGCAGATGATTGTCTTTTTTAATTATGCACCAGCACTAGCATAATTTTAAGTTGATGCATTTTATGATTTATTCAATAAATAAACATTTCGACATACTCGCCAAACCAGTAAAATAAATATGTTTGATAAACAAACCGCATGCAAAAAATAAATGATTTCTTTCAATGTTTTCGGTCTTCTTATTATCTTCATCATCATCTTCATCATCTCAGCCAAAAGACGTCCACAGCTGGACAAAGGCCTCCCCCAAAGATCTCCACAACAATCCAGCGGCTTCCCGCGACCTTCACCAGATCGTCGTCGGTCCACCTTGTTGGAGGCCTGCCCAAATATTGAACAATTTATTATATTCGAAGGTATATAACTAAGAAGTAATTTAGTTTAGAAGTCTACGAGTACAGCAGTTGCTAATAAAAATGCTCGTTTCAAGAAAAAAAAATTTTTTCCAAATTTTTCAGTTCTTATTTTCTTTATGCCTGTAAGTAGTTTAATATGTGTAAGTAAAAATGTAATTTTATTTATTAATATTCTTCTATTTTTTAAGTTCCAACCAAATAGATAATATTAAATATTTTTATGTCATTTAATCTGGCATACGTCGCAGTAAATTTTATTTTCCAAATAAACTCAAATATCCCGCTCAATGATTCTCACGCCCAGTTTGACGTCACAGACCTGGGGTTCTCAAACCATCCTTACCGCACCCTATTGCACTCAGTTAAAAAAGGCGTATGAGAATATTTTTTGAAGCAAATAAGACTTTAACATAAAAGCGTAGACTTGCAAATTCTGTGATTTTGTTTTTAGTTCCGCTTACTGCAACCAGATGTCGTGCTGAAATCAAACTACACTAGCGCAGAATACACCAATCACATTCCAGGAACTTTGACGCAATTTGCAAATGGCCGTGAAAAGGACTGAGCTCGCTCGAGGGTGTATGAAAAGCTAATGGTGGATGATTTCGTGATAAAAACTTGTGAATATAATCATATTTTAGTGCGGTGCCGTTATTTAGATACAAAATGTGCCAAAAAGTGAGAATCCAGTCTTAATGGTGGTATAGGAAACCGCTGATAACCGCTGGAGGGTCGATCGACGGGACATAGCTGGCAGAAGGGTAAAGTTCTAGCATAATTTTTGCTAGTTTTATCGTTGTATTCGCTTGAATTTTTAGTTTCATTAAACTTTTATTATATTGCTAAATTATCCGTGTTGAATGAGTTGGTTTTCTGGTGTTAAGTTGCGATTTTCATTGGTATCTGCGCCTGTGGTCGCCGGCGGAAAGGCGTTGGTTTAGCTAAAGGGTCCATGTTAATACGATGATGGAGTCACGTATCCTGTGATTTGTGTGCAAGGGTCATTATTGAGTTCATCTAAAGAGTGGAAGTGTAGAAACTATCAAAAATCTGAGTTATTTCAGTATATTATAGGTATGTACATACATTGTAGTAGTAAGGCACAGCACATCTTTTTTCTTTCAGTTTTTGTGGGATTTGTCAGAATTTGAGTGTTAATTTTTCTATGTACCTATGATTTTTATTTACTTGTGTTGTAAGTTCCGAGTCTATATTACAACCAGATGCCATGAAAATGTATAGATACCACAAATTAAAATAGTAATGCAGATATAATTCAGATTTAATAGCAAACCTGCGCCAATGATAGGAAAAACAAAAGTGATTCATTTAGTACGAAATTTTTCAAGCTTAGTGATTTTACTAATGGTATTAATGGTATCCTGTTATGAAGTGTAAAGTTCAAAATTATTTTTGCTCTTCTATTAACAAACTAATAGCTGAACTGTACTAATAATGTGATGTGTATCTGAAAAAATAGTACATAAGTACCTACTTCTAAGGTTTATTATCGTAGTTACATCAATTATCAAGTCTAGTAGTTACTAGCACAGTTGTGCAGACATCATGCTATGGATACTAGCTGAATGTTAAGTTTTTTACTTCTGTATCATCATGTAATAACATACATAGAATTAATTTGATGAATAACATCTAACACTTATCACTAGAGTAACCGTCCACTGTGAAACTAAAGTAGGTACATAAAAGGTAAAGTAAAGGTTTTTATGTCTCTTCCTTCAAGTCTATGAGCAATGGCTTTTCTGAACAAATGTAGCCAGTAGTACCACCACATAGGTTTAAGACTAACAAGTACAAAATTATTGATGGAAACGCCAATGCCCTATAACTAAAATGCCAATTTCCTCATACATCCTTATTATTATGATTTGCAAGACAGTTTGTTTTAAAATGACCATGTAAGTACATATCTGTGTGTGTAAAAGCAATAAACTGAATAGCCGATAAATATTCTGTGCGTTGTTGTGCCGGCTAGATCTTTTAAGTGAATTTTGTGTGTGGATTGGATATGTAACATAATAGATTTTAAAGTGAGTAAAACATTTTACTCCATCAAATAGCCCACGAACACAGACTAATTCCGCAGGTTTTTACTGTTGTTTTTACATAAGACTATACTAGCCATGTGAACTAATGTTAATGTTTGAAATGTTTCTATGTTATGTCTTAAATATAAAAAAACATATAATTGAGTTCACATGGCTGCACATAAGACTATTCATGACCAATTGTAAAATTTCCAAAATAGTCTTGGAACTTACAATTGACAATCTTATTAAAGAAATTTGACAGTTTAAAAAAATGTCTGATGTAGGTATTTTAAAAATATTTAAAGTGTGTAAATGCAAAATGCCTCGTAATCAATATTTCTGTTTATAAACTTCCCCTATTATGATTTTATGAAAATTACTTTGACAGTATTTGAAATCCCTAATAGTTAGTAAACCAAATCAAATCAAATCAAATCAAATCATTTATTGCATATCACATTTCAATAGATAAGGTGGAATATTTAGGCAGGTATTCATGTGACACCCTGCAAGGGCGCAGCAACAGCATCAGAGGGCCATCTTATTATAAAATAGACTTATTTAATTTTTAGTCATTAATAAAATAAAATGAATTTATTAACAATTTTAGAAAAAAAGTAATATAATTAATTAAGTAATAGTAATTATTTAACATTTCATAAGCTGCAAAATTCAAATTCAAATTCAAATACCTAATTAGAATTAAATAACAATATTACAAATAGAAATAAGTTTAATTAAATTTATCGTCAAAAAATTAGTTTAAATTATAATAACATTTACTAATTAGAAACAAATTCAATTGCTTATTAAATTGCAATGGTTTTTTTACGTTCTTTATTTGATACTGACACTGATTCATCAGCTCTGATTCCTAATTAAATATTATAAAATGGCATTATTGTCATAAATGTAAGTAGCCAATTTTATTAAAGGACCTATACCTATACAAAGATGACCTTATAAAAATTGCTTGCATGTTTACTAAAACTAAAAGGGATAAGTCTGGTAGGTAGGCATATCTTATTTATTTAACTCTGATCCTATATCATGTATTGCCTGTAATCTTAAACTTGAAAATATTTTGTCTTCATCTAGATAACCAAGAATTGTACAGATTAAAAAGCAGAAAATTATCAAAGTTGAACGAAGAAAACAAGCAAATATTTATTTAATGTGGTTAACTAGTACAGTGTGTATTAAATACATCATACATTTACTGGTTTAATACTGATACTGTAAAGATAATATGGCATAACAGATGTCAAAGGTACATATTATGATCAAGACTCATTTCTAGATTTATCTTGTTTTCACTAGGTATGTAAAGCAGGTTAATCAAATCATTTAAAATTTGATGCAGGTTGATTCTTGAACCTCATCCACGGGTTAGTCAAACAATAGCACATTGACTTTTACTAATGCCATGACTGTTTTGCTTCAGCAGTCGGCAAATTGTCAAAGCTTAACTTTTTGCAAATAGTCAAAGAATATAAAACTGTATAACATGAATGATGACTTTGGCTTACAAAGTAAGAGTGTTAATATATTTCGGCGAAGAGGACAGAGCCATGATAGCATAGTTAGTAGTGCACTTGATCTGGTATTCATGATGTGCGGGTTCGAATCCCGCTTGTGGAAATTTTGTCAACATTTTTTCTAATCACTTGAATGATGATGATTTGTAATAAAAATAGAAAAGTTTGGCATAGTACTTCAACTCAAGAAAAAGACGGTTGGGCTTTTCGATCGCTTTTATCTATATTAATATTATAAAGCTAAACAGTTTGTTTGAACGCGCTAATCTCAGGAACTACTGGTTCGAACTGAAAAAATATTTTTGTGTTGGATAGTCCATTTATCGAAGAAGGCTTTAGGCTATATAACATCACGCTGCGACCAATAGGAGCAAAGCATCAGTGAAAAATGTTGCAAAAACGGGAACAAGAGCCTAAAAAATTAAAAATGCTGCCGAAAGTCACTATTCCACGCGGACGAAGTCGTGAGCACAGCTAGTATTTTATAAAATCAATACTTAAGTAAGCCTTCCATTTATGATCATTGAAAATGGCATGTCACTCAACTAAGCATAACTAGTTACTGGCCTTGTCTCTTTAATAAAGTGTGAAATGAAAAGTGTTGAAAATTTATAGATAGGTGCACAACATTTGTCATGATAAATCACTGTCGTGTATCTTCATGTTTAGTTCATTAGATATTTTGTCATGTTAGTGTTAAAAGAAAACAAGTCACATATTAGTATCAACTTAAATACTTTATTCCATGTTATTAGGTACCCAAGGGTATGCTTGATTTTGTTGTTTTTTAAAGTTTATGCGAACAGTATATATTAAAATAAAACCACTTTTACGGATCTACTTGCGTTTTGGTTTGAGAAGGCTATTGTCTTATTTAACATAGGTCAAACAAATCCAATTCTCCAGTTATCAGTTTTTCAATTACCATAGAAAAATGGTTAAAGCCAATATGAATTTATCAAAAGTCATATTGTTTACACAGACTCTAGATCAATGGTTCTTAACCTTTTAGCTGTGTGTCCATTAGGGACCGTAGGGACCATTTCACTAAATATCTGTCTTGCCAGGGACCACCCAGTTGTTTTACATCACGCACATCAAGGTCGTCAAGTCACTTATTTATTGTTTATCACGATTACGTTGGTTTCGCTGACCACTTGGAATGCCTCCAGGGACCACTGGTTAAGAACCACTGCTCTAGATCAATTGGTCCGGTGTACTGTAGAGTCTGAGGGGACTACTTAACAGGGAAGGCGAAGTCAAAGAAACAAATAATCAATTACTCATACAGTTTATGACTAATTTAAATTAACTAAGTTAAAACAATTATTGCCCTATCGTAGCGGCGGCGGGCTGTCGTAGACTCTCGATGCTCTTCTATTTCCTTCTATGCGTGTCTTCTTAATTTGTCAACTACGTTCATGCGACGGCTGCCAGTAGGCTCGCCCAACCAAGTAGTGCCGATCACTACAGTACCTATGTATTTGGGAAGAGTTCTCAATAAACTACTCTATGCCAGGAAAGTAGACACAACATGGCTATGTACAGATGCCTGCACATCAACTTACTGCAAACTGTCAAATTCCCTCATTAGTCTTTGAATTTTATGCCTAAGGCATATGGTTGAGTTGTTGAGATAAATAATAATTATCTTAATTAATGGCTTCATATTTAGCATTTAGCCAATTTCAAGTGTTTTTTATTATAAGTAGTAAGGGTACAATTTGTACGGTAGACAGAAATTAAAATGGAGTTTCACAACACATGTTATTACTTATTATTACGGAAAGAACTCGGGTGAAACTATCGACTTGGTGAGATAATACAATTGTAAGGAATTGATAACAGCCAGTGATTAGTCATGGCTGATTGACATTGTGAAGAGGCTTAAAAGTGTAATGGATCTAAGAAATATTATTATTATTTACTAGCATTTTTGACGTTAAAGTTATGCTATTGATACCAAATTGTTTTTCCTAGTAAAATGAAACGGTTTGTAGAATAGCATGGCTATCCATTATTTAATTGATTTCATCATCATTGCCATTAAAAGGCCAAGTTTTCTAGATAGGCGGTTCATCGCCTTACAGAACAGGTGCATTCAGTGCAATACTGCTCATCAGGGCGCGTGCGCGTGCACCGCCCACGAATAGGCTCATTGTTGCGCCCAGTTCGGCAGGTGTACCTACCAATGTAACGGAGACAACACGACTTTGAAAATATACCTATGGAGGGTTTAAAATGTTTTGAAACTCTGTCTAGTCTATGAATGCAAGTAGGTAGGTATGTAACAGTAGTCAACTTTAATTTGTTTTTTAATTCAAAGCACTTATTTAAACCATTACTGTGTTGGTATACAAACAATATTATGATGAAAGGTGAAGGTGTTATAAACATCCATTGAAAAATTATTAATTAAAATATTGTTTCATATAATTTTTATCTGATGATCTGCAAAACGAAATCGATATTAGATGTTCATTGTAGTACCTATCTATAAATACGTATAGTTTTCCCTATTTTAGAATAAAATAAGGATAATGTTTAGTAACTTTAATTTTACTAAAATTTTCGACTTCAACCAGCCATAAGCAAAATTGAAAGTTACAAACACCGTATCGCTGACCATACGACTAATTACTGGATTGCATTACCGTTAATAACAGGTCGGCCATGTCATGATTTGGCGGCTTATTCGAAACCAGTTGCCGCGCGATGCTCGTTTAAGCATGATACCCACTTAGAGGTGTAGCATAGCATAATGTAATCTGTATCAACCTTTATCTTATCTTAGTGCGGCCTGCTGAGGTTTCACTCTCCCACTCTCCCAGTAACTCTTCGACCCGTCGGGATCTTTTGTGCAGCCCCGTTCCTTTCACTCTTCTTCCTCTGTAAAGATAGAAGCCATAAGTTTGGCAACCTTCGAGTGTGCACTACGCGTCCAAAAGTTGCTAGCTTTTAGATGCGCCCTCAAGTTGTCCCCCCCCCCCCCGTCCCCCTCCGCCCGATTCTTTAAATGCCACTACACATTTACAGAATACACTAAGCATGCACACTCGTAGAACTAGGGTACGTAGAACCGGTTCACACGCGCTCTATACCAGGTACAGACATGTAACTGGGCGCTTCTCTCCTCCTCCACGGCCCGGTCTACCCGAGCCGAGGTCCGAGCCTTAAGAGGCGCCCTCGGGTGGTTCCGCCCCCGATCCGATCCAAACCCTTCGGAGACTAGTAGGGCACGGGGACACGCACTTTTAAGTGTGTGCTGCCGTTACCTATAGAAAACCTCCGAAGGTGATTCGTTTCACACGGCTTGAGGTACCCTTTACGTACCTCGCCGTCCCCAAAAAAGCCCGGTGACGCTGAAAATGCTGTTTAATCAAGCAATCTCTGTCAAAAAAAAATCTTCCGCTCCCGATCCGATCAGAACCTCTCTGAAAATCTAGTAGAGAAAGGTGACGCTTGTGTAAAACCACCAGCTTTTCATCAACTTTCTTAATAAAAACAATTTATTGCGTATCCAGGTATGACAGGTATGTTTGGTTTTGCGGGTGTCCATGGGCGGCGGTGATTGCTTCCCATCAGGTGACCCGCCTGCTCGTTTGCCTCCTTCTAATATAAAAAAAAAAACTCGAATCCACTCTGCGAGCGCCTTTACCACTAGGTCTCTCCTGACGAGCTTAACGCACCGACTGACGCCGACGTTTTTTAAAATTTTTGATAGATTTTGCTGATTGCCACAGGGCATTTTCCAGTCCAGCTTCACCGGGTTTATTTGGTGGCGGGGAGAAACTTTAGGGGTTCTTCAAGCCGTGTGAAACGAAGCACCTTCAGGTTTTCTAGAGGGAACGGCATCACGCACCAGTGCGTCTCTTCGAGTCCTACTTGATTCTTCGAAGGGTTCAGATCGGATCGGAACCCGAGGGCGGCTCTAAAGCTAGGACCTCAGCTCGGGTTGACCGGGTCATGGGGGTGGATCGCGACGAGACGTAGGTACTCAGTTGATACAGTATAAGATACATACATTACGTGTTACACCTACAAGTGGGTAGCATGCTTAAGCCAGCCAGCGGCAAGCCGACGAAGCCTTCTAAGGGCTGCGGCGGGTGAAGTAATCCTTGTTAGAACAAGATACTTTAAGTAGGGTAGTCACCTTTTTAACTAACGGGGTACCGTTTTGTTAGTGCAGCTTCGTGCTTTGGTTTGGCAGACACGTTTCGCTGATTGCTCGCGCTTCTAATATAAGGTACTGGTAGGAGAGCTTGTGTCACTGTTTGATATTTTTGATTGGAACTGGAACGAACTTCTGTCTAATAAAATAAGTTACTGAGGGATGAGTGGAGTTCTGTTCTCCATTCTAGAACGTTATCGAAAACGAGTTTTTTTATAGTATAGCATTGAAGCAGCAGCGCCTCCTGGCGACAAACGGGGTGAGTTGCAATTTGAGTCGTTTGATGCAATAGCCACCCAACGAGGTAATTTGTTATTGGTCTAAATTTTTGATTCTTTCGCTTTGTATTTGTTTTATCTATTTCGGTTTGTACGCTTTTTTCTCACACTGAAGATGCACCATAACACTTTTGGCAGGTTGACAGCCCTGCTTTCAATTTACGCAATTTGGCTCGCCCGAGTCAGCGATTACGGATTACCTCAGTAAACAAACAGTTTTCATATTAATGTTGATAAACAAACACTGGCCGTTGGGGTCGACTGGCTCCAGCTTGCAATGCGAAGGTAACGCCGGCCGGTACAGACAATAAAATTCATTTGATTTGCATAATGCATAGCTTCTGGAGTATAGTTCCAATAACTAAACCTTTAATAAACTACCTCCGACAGTACTATTATTTATTCTGTGCTCCTGAGTCATAATAACCCACAACACAACCCTACTCCACTAGTTTTTTTTATTTTTAATTTACGGGTACCTACAGTGCGAATCGAACTAAATGGCGGCTGTGAAGTTAGGCGCACGTGGCTGCGCAATACTTAATTTAGGTGTCAGCGGGTGGAAGAGGGGAAGGTGCGGGGCATACCCATAACGGCTAACTTCACAGCCGCCATTTAGTTTGATTCGCACTGCACAGTGCCTTAATCTCACCTGATGTTAAGCAATGATAAGGCCAAAGCATTGCTGTTATGGCGACATATTTAGATAAGGTGGTGGTAGCTAGCCAGGCGGACAAACAAGCTCTGCCACCAACCAAACCGAGTACACAAACATGTACACCCCGCTGGGAATCGAACCCAGGACCTCTGGGTCAAAGACCGGTGGTCTTAACCACTACACCACAAAGGCGGTAAAGCTGTCCTCGCATTTGAACTCTGCTTCTGCTTAACATCGGGTAGAGCGGAGTCTTTTGCCTACCTACTATCTATAACAAAAAATACTAGGTAATTGAGAGAAAACGAGCAGCACAAAACCGGTCGTTGTGGAGATCCTTGGGGGAGGTCTTTGTCCAGCAGTGGACGTCTTTCGGCTGAGATGATGATGATGAGAGAAATGGCAACTAGTAACTTGCTCTACCGGCTTTCAGTACGTAATGAAACATCTTGTGAGAGCACACGATATACATAATTTCATCTGTTCTATTTTAGCAAATATTTAAGATATTGTGAAACTACTGTTATTAGCCAATCATTCTAAATGTAATGTATTCATAGTTGCATTTATAATTCAATAACCTACATAAACAATGTTACTGATTGGTTTGATTTGTATTTGTACACCTTATCTAAGATGGTAGCGTTGGCAATTTTCATCATTGTAATACTAACCAACATCTCACAAATAAATCATTTTGATTCCGGTAATAAGGCTGTAAGTCTGCCTGGCTACCTTACATTGTCTTATTTAAGTCTGTCGCTATAACGACAACGTTGGTAGAATTGATGTAGAATATTCCGACAAGGATGAGATAGCTCAGTCAATACTACTGACAGATAAGCGCTTTACCTGAAATCCTAAACTGCTGTCAGTAGTCTAGGATTCCGAGTGCGCTTTCAGCTTTGACCTTTTATCGTCACTTACCAGCATGTAACGTGAAGGACAGGCTTTCCCGTTGTGGAATACGTCTGTATTCGTTGGGGTAAGTGTCTACTTACCCCCTTACAAATAACAAAGAATAAGGTCTCTTTTACTCTAATTTGAAATGACGTTTACATGACAGGAACAAAACACGGAATAACTATTCGGACCTTATTCTTTGTTTAAATGTAAGACGGTTACTGTGTCCAAGGTTGCTCTATTTTTTCTTCTCAAAATAACGAAAACATTTCATAAACGTCAAAATGTCATAATATTGAAAATAATTCTATATACCTACCTAGTAATTGAAATAATGTTTTTTTATTAATTAGGTTATGTCTGGTTTTGTCATGTCTTTGCTTTTTTCAATCTGTACCTAAAAGCAGAGTTAACAACAAGAAACCAGTTAGTTTGTCACTGAGTGCAGGTACACACTTTGCCGTGGTTTAGCGTGTTTTTGTACGGTTAAATTCGAACGTAACCTTCGGCATAATGTGTTGCTGGTCATTTGAAAAGCATTGCATGCGTAATCACGCGGAGTGCCTATCCGTCGCGTAACACACACGGATACACTACACGTGGATAAGAGAATAGGCCCAAAACACCGTAGGTACCCGCCTTGTTCGCTCTAGGCGAGTAATTTAGTTGTAGTAAGATAACATTAGACATGCGGATGACATCAAAAAGGTCACGAGAAAGAATTGGTTAGAAAAAGCCCAAGACCGAACAAGATGGCGTGCATACGAGGATGCCTACACTCAGCAGTGGGTGACTACAGGCTGAAGAAGACGATAACATTACTTCGCTAGTTTGGTTATTTAAAATTCGGTCCAATTAAGCTAAGTAGCGAAGCAGTGTACACACGCCAGCAGGTCAACCTACCCAAAACTCAAATTTCTCTAATCCATATTAATCCTTAAACCCAAGCAATACAGCTCAAAATTCATTGACGAAATTTGACATTTTGTGGTAGGTTGACGTGCTGTCGTCTGTACTTCTACTTGACTAAATTATTCGCCTAGTGCGAATAAGGCTTTAGAATAAGAGTACGAGCCAGGCTCACACGCGCTATATTCCAGGTACAGACATGTACCTGGGCGCTTTCTCTACCCTACGGCCTGCTCAACCCGAGCCGAGATCCTAACCTTAAGGCTGGCCGCATATGTTCGGAATCCGTATTCGATTTCCGAATTCGTTTTCCGCGTTCGGAATTCCGTGGGCCTAGCGTAGACGTTCAAGTTTTTTCATTAGGAATATTATACTGCCAGTACGTTCAGTGGTGGCTTTGTGAACACACGACGATGGAGAACAACGATTTAATTGCGATTGCATTTCTGTTATCATTATCAAAGAAGAAAAAAAAACGTCGGTATTTTGGTTTCATCCGTTAATATAATAATAATAATAATAATGATGCCAAAGGCAGTACTCTTTGACACGGCACGAATTGTCAGGAGGTTCCTCACTCTGCAGCCCTGACCACCGGTAGCTTGGGCCCTGCCCCGCTGCTGGCGGTACTCTAGGATAAGGTTTTTATAATGTTTTATTGTTTTTATATTAAAATATTGTAAAAATCTAGTTTTATGAAGGAAAATAAATAAAGAGTATCATCATCATCATCATCTCTGCCAAAAGACGTCCACTGCTGGACAAAGGCCTATATTATTAATAAAATTTATTTAAGATAACTAGGATCCAAGTATTAGTAACAATATTCTTAAATCTACTGTTAGTAACATTTAAAATTTAGGTTTTTTTTTAATTAACGTTAAACACTCGGAGAATCAACGAGAGTTCATTTTATCTAAAGAGAGCAAAGTTGCGAGCACATACAGATAAATTCTTTGATTACTACAGGATGTCCATAAAATCTTTTGATCAACTTCATAATGGCATACGTGATACATTAAAAAAACAAAATATATGTATGAGATTATCTTTGGATACGGAAGAAAAATTGGCCAAGGTTATGCCTTGAGGAAATAGTCGTGAATATTTCACAAGCAAGGGTGTTTTTTAACAGCCAATATTAATGCTTCTGTTTTACACATTGTCTGATGCACTCGTGTGATGAGACATGAAAAACACACAACACATCCAATACGCACAGCGCGTGGCGCGGTTCTGAATGGAAATTTCCGAACGTGTGCGGCGGTTCATAGCAAATGTATGGAAGTGCTGCGTTCCGCATGACGTCGTTAGGTTTTTTCCTAATGGTGTTTCCGAACGCACTGGCTGGCACTCGAAACGTACGTACGGAATATATTCCGTACGAAAAAAAAACGAATGTGTGCGGCAGTCAATGTATTTTCTATGAATTTGGTGCATTCAGGTCTACGAACGCGGAAAACGAATTCGGAAGTCGAATACGGATTCCGAACATATGCGGCCTGCCTTAGAGGCGGTCTCTGGTTGTCCCGCTCTCGATCCGATCTGAACGCCTCGAATATTCTAGTAAGAGACCCTCGTCTCTACGCGAGCGTGTCCTCACACGCTCGCGTAATGCCAACACGGCTTGAGGAACCCTTTTAAGTTTGCCTGATTTCACCATTGACACCTAAGTTTTAGGTGACCCCTAAGCCATGTTAGTTGACAGTTGTTGGAGCAAAACCGTCACCTAAAATGGCTTTGGGGTCACCTAAAATTTAGGTGAAAATGCATTACCGACCACAGAAAAGGCGGCAGATAAAAAAAATCGTTTAATTTAGGCAATTTGTTTCTAGTTTCAAAGGTCCTAACTCTAAAGCTAGACGCACATTGCAGCCACTTAATACCGGAGTGCGTTACATTGCAAAAGTGCGCCAAAGCACGTTAAACATTAGGTAACGCACCGGGCTGCATATGAGCATGCGCATCGCAACGCAATAATCTAGTCGGCTGTTAACAGTTTAACACAGATTATGCACTTTAGTTAGTATTGCTGGTTTCTGTAAATGTGCAAGTGGTAGTTCAGACAAAGTCCTGTATTTACGTATTTCAGGTTATGAGGAGTTGAAACAACAAAAAAAAACTTGGTAATTTTAAAGAATGTATGCAAAAGGTGCACGTTATCAATAATTTATAATTTTTTTTAAATATTTGTAGAAGATTCATTTTAAGCAACAGAATGTTTGCGTTGTGCTCAGGTCTTAAACTTTAAAGTGATGATCATTCATTATCATCTCTCATCTCAAATATATATCTCTCGAGAAATTTATCGACTGCCTGAATGCCATAGTTTAAATAATATACTAAAACAACAAAAAGTCTAGAGTTAGTAACAATAGGTAGGCGTAATATTTTTCGGACTGTCTGCCCTCTAAAATATTTTAAGCTGATGTTATTTACAATTCCATTTTGTATTTCGGTCACAAGTAGTTATTTCTTGGAAAATCTGTAACTATTTCTGGATTTTTCTCAACTTGAAGTCGTTGGCGATCATTCCCTGAATTTAAGTTGAATGTCTAAACCATTTGGGAACTTCACTTGTCATGACTAATTGATTTATTGATTACAGTTTTGGTAAGCTGGATGAGAGTAGCCGCAGTTCGTTTTCGGCGTGCACTTCAATCGGCCTATGTCCAGTAATGGACTAATGAAGGCTGATGATGATGTTGATGATGATGATGATGATGATGATGAAGTTGGGAGTAATTTGACAGTCTCATAGTTTTGTGTTGTTGTTCGTTATATAACATGGAATAGCTCAAATTAAACAGTCTTTACAGCGCTTACTTTTTCTTGCTCGCCTTTCTCCTATTCTAATGTGTATGTCACTTAATACTCTGCGTTACTGTATGATAAGTTTCGTTGCACAGTTCCTACCTAGTTAGTTACGGCTAGTTCTGATTTAGACATAAAGTTGCCATTCGGATTTTATTCTAGTCTGCATCGGGATTTTCTCTGCAGTGGGATTTTAGCGTGTTGTTAATTCTACTGCAAGGCAAAAGCTTCTCTTCCATTTATCTTAAAATTACAATTCCTTGCGGTGGAAGTCTAGCTCCTCTCCTAATATCTATATTAATATTATAAAGCTGAAGAGTTTGTTTGTTTGAACGCGCTAATCTCAGGAACTACTGGTTCGAATTGAAAAATTATTTTTGTGTTGGATAGTCCATTTATCGAGGAAGGCTTTAGGCTATATATATAACATCACGCTGCGACCAATAGGAGCGAAGCATCAGTGAAAAATGTTGCAAAAACGGGAACACGAGCCATAAAAATTAAAAATGCTGCCGAAAGTCACTATTCCACGCGGACGAAGTCGCGAGCACAGCTAGTAACTTATATAGCTCTTGGCTCCTAAGTTATTGTCCTAGTTATAATGATTTTACAAATGGTCTACGTGGGGCCTGCTACCATCACACGCCTATTTGTTAGATTGCAATAATGCCAACTAGCTATTTTCCGCACGCAAGTCCACAACAATTGGTATCATCAAAGCAGCTTCCACGTACCGTTAGCACCACATTGCACGTGACATTTACCATTGGAATATACCACGTATCTACAACAGTTTGTCACATTTAATAGGTTTCCAACTGTACCTGCTTAATATTTTCTAATATTACTTGCGATACGATATTTTAAAGGTTGCAACTTAGCTTTTGCTTAACACGAGATTGTCACTATTTGTTCTTCGACTGCGACCTGAAAGCCTTGGAGAATCTAGTACGGGATAGGGAAGTGTGCCATCCCCTCTAGAAACTTTCTGAGGATCTTCTATCACCATGTTTTTGGAAGAATAAATCCTAATGGTTCTAAATAAGCTTGAAAGTTTGCTTTGTTACTGAAATAAAATTATGGTTCTTTCTGTCCATCCATTGCGATCAGTAGCAAGTCCGATGTAACGCTGACCTTGTTTATGAGGCCACCAGTCTTACTGACCTATAATAATAAAATTCATTCATTCAGACAATCATTCGGTCCAATCTTGTTAGCAAGTGCTAAAAGTTATGTTAGTATTTACAATTATTACTGAGCAATGGTACATGCAATGACATCTGTGTCCGAATAATGGACCGTCTTCGTCCATCCGTTCTGCAATCTCATCCAGAATAGGTTATCATCTTTCTTTTCATCGTATTGTTTCATAAATAAATTATCGTATTTTGAGTTTATTTCAAATTCCTTCAGCCGTTTTGGCTCGGTGTTAAAAACTTAAGTCCTTTTTTACTACTATATTAAATAGGATATCCTAAACCGACGTGCTTTTTAAATGCTTTGTAGACAGTAAATCGGAAAGATTACCTGCATAATTATGTAATAATGGCTCGCAGTCATATCGCATACCTACAACGCATTCTCACATGTTTGCTAAACATCGCCCGAATTTCCATAACACGATTTGTATTGCAACTACACTCAGGGCTGCTTACTAGGTATGTTAAAAGATAACTTTAGAAAATGCTGTATCACTAAAAAAACATATTTGTACGCATCGGCATGTTTTGCTGTGAGTACGCGTTTTTGGATGTCAGTTTTGTACTGTACTGTTAATTTGTTTTAATTTTTACTGTCATCTGTTGTGTACTCCAATCATCATCATCATCATCATCATCAATTCAGCCCGTGAGCACCCACTGCCTCCCTTTAACACGCCAACTTAGCCGGTCCCGTGTGAGCTTTATTCACTGTCTTCTGGCCACACCGTTGAAATCGTCTGACCGTATACTTTATAACAAAATAAATGTATAGAAAAGGATAAAGTCTATTTATTTATACAGTATTAGCTTACGTAATAATTGTGCTTCTTAATCACCGATTATCTATAAGTTTTCTTTTTTTTTTTACAGTTCATGTATGTTTACAATGTTTCGCAGACTACATGTCAATGTTTATACATTAAAAAAATATTTAAAAAATAATATAATAATATTTAAAATAATCTAAAATTATTTTTAGAAATTATCTCATGAGTTATCGGAGTTTTGAATAGAGGCGTTTAGTTTATGTTAGCAACCCTACCCAAGCTCGGACATGCGCGTCAAATGTGAAAGTGCTATTGGAACGGTTGTAACCACCGTATTATACAGCTTATACAGCTGTATTTTAGTAGTAGTGTGTGCTGTTTTCATATTATAATTTTATTATGTGTATAAATAAGCAAATGAGCAGTCCAGGGTGGGTAGTGCGTGTTTTATTTGCCATTCGATCATGTATCGAAAACGTTAAATCTGTATGGCAAAATTTTACCTTTCCTCGTTTGTCATCAAGAGGCGTTGTTTCAATACCATTGAAATCTGACATGCTTTAGTTGCAGCGAAATAAATAAATAAATAACTATGGCAGGTGATCACTCGTTTACATTTAATACAATGTTATTTTTAGTTAATACGAAACCTAAAAACTGTTTGTTCAGAATCAGTAATAGAATCGATTTAAATATTTTTTATACCATGTTACATTTTGACCAAATAATATTTACAAAATCTCAAATAAATTATACCCTACTAAAAACACATAACGGGGCAGCACAAAAAGCTTGTAACTTCGTGAGTTTTCAAGATATTATTTTAATTTTTTTGTACTGATTCTTTAAATGAAAATATTTGACCCGTGTTTCGGTTTTCGTATAAACTAAAAATAAGGTTGTATATTAATACGTGAAGCAAAAACTTTGTACCCCTTTTTACGAAAATTGCGCGGACGGAGGAGTATAAAATTTCGCACACTTATAGTTGAATAGAGAGGGTTATCCGAATGCTAATATTTTTTTAAATTATGCATACATTAAATCAATAAAACAAACATTTTACACACACTACCATGTATTTGACACACACGTATATATATATACACTTTTCAAAAATTTCAAAAATGGAAGAAGAGCGGCCGAAATCTGTCAATGCCAATCCAAACTCACATTCTATTTTTTTTAATTTTTCATTGCTTATGATACAATCCGTGCAGCCTTAATAAAATTAGAATTTCGACCACTGGGCGACTACTAGTAAAGCATAAATCAACCACGGATTGTTCTCAGTGGCGATGGCGTGTAGAGAAGAAGCATAGCAGCAGTGGTCTAGTATATTATACTGGTGGTGATGATGATGATAAACCAACCACCTACATTCCGTGATGTTGATAAGATAAGCGGAAATTACTTTTATCATTTATTTACTATTTATCAATTACTTTCCCTTCGATAGATGATTTAGATAATATGTAGTTCGGATTTAAGTTATTATAAATATGTTTAGATTATTTTTCAAAAGTCAATGACTACCTACCTACATAAACAAACAATAACACATACGGGTTACAGAATACATGTTGCTATTTAAATAATTAAAAATACTACTAATTAAAGCTAGGTAGGCCGCGCTTTTGAGTATTTTTTTTTCAAATCATCTGAGACATAGAAAACAATGGTTTAAATTCTGGAAAAAAAGTATGTATTAGTTAAGGATCTAATCTAGTCAAAGTCGCATTCAGTTACAAGATCCAATGAACTTCACTCGATAGAAAAAAAAACCAAAGTTACCCCTTTTTGTAATGCTTTTTCAATATTATGACTTAAACTACTGATATTTTACATTTAATTTTTGTACTCGACTAAAAACACTAAATATTTCCCAGATACATTCGCAGAGTTTGACTTGATAAAATGATTGTCGTATTTACTATGTTTAAACACTTACTAAATGCGCGAATGCGACTGCTCGGCAAGGGCCGATTTTACTACTAGGCCACTGCAGGAATACCTAGCCTAAACTCCTTTGATCATGAGACTATCTAGCTGAATTTCAAAAGCAGCAGCACTAGCAGCTATCCGAACGATATCTTGTATCTAGATTTTTTTTCTCTCAACGCCGCCATCTTATTCATTATCAGTCCTCTCCATCCCTACCCTAGGTTGCCTGGAAGATATCGCTTTTAGTGATAAGGCTACCCTTTTTGTACGACTCCAATTTTAATTTTAATTTCTTTGTTAACATGTAGGTATTTTTTATGTGTACAATAAATTTATTCTATTCTATTCTAGATATTTTAAGATTCTTGGCCTCGCTTGACGCGGCTGGAGGGCTCTCTGCGTGCTGTCTCGTAGTAGATAGATGCCAGTAAATGGTGATATACATTATTTAAATCGATCTCACGTCCGTTCAGAGAAGTTCAATGATGTATGATCACTCTTTCCCCTTTCGGTTATGCTGTCAAGACCATACCTAATTTTGTCCAACAACATCAAAACATACCACTTACCTATAATGTCTGCGGTTTGGTATCGAAAGACTCGTAGGGTACACGTAGGTACTACACCTTACCCGTTGATCGTGTAGGTTTAATCGTATAAATGATATTTACACTCAGGTTGCATTGCATAGGGTTCGAATCGAAACGTCAGGATAACATAATATTAACCCAATATCCGAAAAGTTGTTTTATTTATATGTTTAGAGTTCGCGAAAACTTTAGAAAACAATAAATTATATTTAAGTTCATCAGAAAATTCAAGCGATCCATATTTTACGTCGTTACCTCGAAACCGGAGGATATCGACATTCAACAATGTCGATATCGCGTCACTCAGTAAATTATTCTGTACATCATGCAATCTAAAATCTAGAATGTAGGATCAAGAGTATAGCACCCATAAAAAGTGATGGGGTCCACCACCTCATTCTTATGACCCGCTCAATTCACATTTCCGTTCGAACCTACAAAGTGCCACCTCAGCCAAGATAACTAATCACAGCGTCATTACGTTGTTGACGTCGTTGTGACGCAACGAGGACAATTAACAGTGAAACAATGACAGCTTCCCTGTGAACTTGCCGATAATAATGGGGGACATGTTGGAGTTTGAGGGCTTTTTTTGTCACGGTACCGACAAGGTGACACTCACCGTTGAATCTTTTTTTCTTTTAGTTGATGGCTTTGTGCGATTAGCACATTTAGCTAGTGTCAAAGTATTTTTTCTTACAAGATATCTATATATTAATACGTGAAGCAAAAACTTTGTACCCCTTTTTACGAAAATTGCGCGGACTTTCGCACACTTATAGTTTATATAGAGAAGGAGTATAGAATGTTAATATTTTTTTAAAATTATGCATAAAAAATACATTAAATCAATAAAACAAACATTACACACACTACCATGTATTTGACACACACGCATTATATACTCTTTTCAAAAATGGAAGAGGAGCGGCCGAAATCTGTCAATGCCAATCCAAACTCACATTCTATCTTTTTTAATTTTTCATTGCTTAGGATTACAATCCGTGCAGCTTTAATAAAGTTACGATGGAATTTCGACCACTGGGCGACCACTAGTACCGACATTTAAATAAACAATATTTCCTTCCTGTATGACGATGCTAATGAATAATAATAGAAATGATATATCCCCCAACCCCTTGAGTATCTCAGTAAAGATAGAAAGTAGGGGTTTACTAAGACCTCACGCGGACTTTTGAGTGAATTTGAAAAGTAACGTTGCACTATTTTTTATCATTTGCCAACACTTATGCAAGCTCACGAACACTTGACGGTTAATATTCTACAATTATTTCACATTACTATTCGACATAACACAAATTTTACAAAATAAAACAAAACCGCAGACATGACTCTTCACTTTCCCGCCGAGAAGTCCACCGTTGAACTTTGTTTTACAAAAGCTTATGTATGAAGGGTGTATTACATAATGTGAGGATGACTCAATGTAGGTGGCGAAATGGGGGAGGTTATTCTCTTAAACGGTTAAGTTTTTTATTGGTGCAGTAGTACCAGAAGATAGTACCAGCTTCAGCAAAAGCTGGCATGCATTTTTCAAGCATTTTTGTTAAGTTCAGTTATTTGCCTAACTTTCTATAAAAAAAATGTTTCATGTTTAAGTACTAAGTCCGCCCTGCGTAAGGTAGGTAGGTAGATAAAATAGTATACCTATCTTAAGTTTTTCGTAAAGGCGATGTTTGTAGTTTTGTTGTTTGTTTGTTAGTCCTTATCGTCACTTACTAGTTACCATCAAACGTGAACACTTTAACAGGCCAATTTTTTTATTTTTTTATATTTTTTAATATTAGAAGGAGGCAAACGAGCAGGCGGGTCCCCTGATGGAAAGCAATCACCGCCGCCCATGGACACCCGCAAAACCAGAGGAATCACAGATGCGTTGCCGGCCTTTAAATTTTGCTCCTGTCCTTGATTTCTGTAAAAATAAACTCCTCTGTTGTACGAGTATCTTTATTATCATCAATTAGCAGACTTATGTTTACGAAATCTTCTGGAAAACTTTAAAAAATCAGCAAGTATAAAAATGGTACAGGCCATATTACCGTGACGTCAGTGATGATTTTTGGTAGACTAGCAAGCAACGTAAGGTTGGGTTATACTGATATTTTATCTCCTGGTGTTTCCCTAAACCCAAAGGTATGGCTACAGAGACAGCTGACGTACTATTCTGTCCTCACTATGACGGTAGTATATCATTATCTTCAGTATTGTTGCCACAAGCGTGTTGCAGTGGACAATAAACAGGAAAGACTCTTGTTTTAGCCGTGATGACTTCATTAGAGCCCTTATGAATTGTGTTGAAGTGTTATTTACTATGGAGCGCCGAGCGCTTGTGATTTTTACAGTCACCAACCCATCACTCCTCAAAAAATTAGTAAAATAAGTTTTTATGGGTATCTTTTTAGTTTGTTTGTGAATCGGAAATGTTAACAGTTTAAGTCAAAAACATAAATTACACTCATACTGTATTCAAATTACTGTTAGGTTTTTTTCTTAAAAAATTCAATATGTTTTTGATCACTTTGATGCATCCATTGATTGCATGCATCATTTGATGCTGACTACATTGAAACGTAGCTTCCTTATCAGTGCATCTGTCTCGGTGTAAGTAATTAACAGGTGACAATTACTTATTTTTTATACGTGATAATAAGGCTTACTGCACTGGTTAGACATAATCATTTTACCCACATACATATTTCATTAAAGATTCTTTAGAATAGACCGTCTAAGTAAGCGTTTCGTTCTACGCGTGGCTACTGGCTACTCTATAAGGCAGTATTAGTTAATCATTCAAATGACGTGACTGGTCTTAATTAAAATTAAATGGCTGACTACAGGCTAGCGGGCTACAGGCGAGGCGAGCCGAGCTCAGCCCTTCGATCGAGGGGCGGTCGGGGAAAACCTGTAAGCGGGTGAAACGGGGACGTTGACCCCTTTAGTGTCTGTACCTACTGGCATATACAGGAGACGCCTGTACATCAACCTGTCAAATTTGTCAAATTTGTCAAAAAATAAATGTTCAACCTTATGCCATTAACTTAAAGTTCAAAGTCTATTGAGGAAATTTGACAGCTTGTGATAGTCTGATGCGACAAGTGTAATAATGTCTTATGTTATTCATTATTTAATTGATACTAGTGGTCGCCCAGTGGTCGAAATTCGACCGTAATTTTATTAAGGCTGCACGGATTGTATCCTAAGCATTAAAAAAAATAGAATGTGGGTTTGGATTGGCATTGACAGATATCGGCCGCTCCTCTTCCATTTTTTAAATTTTTGAAAAGAGTTTATTAAATAGTGTGTGTAATGTTTGTTTTATTGATTTAATGTAATGTATTTTTTATGCATAATTTAACATTCTGTACTCCTTCTCTATAAAAACTTTTAAGTGTGCGAAATTTCATACTCTTCCGTCCGCGCAATTTTCGTAAAAAGGGGTACAAAGTTTTTGCTTCACGTATTAATATTTAATTGATATTATATCTTTTTGATGCTCTAGCTTGCTTTGAACTACTAGACTAGTAGTTAAAAGTAACGGTCCTCGTTTCAATTGCACGCAGGGGTAGTAGGTAAGGTACACATTGTGTTCGGGTTTGTGTGTTGGCGGTAGAAATTGTTCCAAGTCCACCTGGTTTTAGTGGTTTAGTTAAGTTCCAAGTTTCAATGGTGGAGGATTAAAATGAAGTGCCTTATGGAGAATTGCGCTTTTACCCGGCCTTCTCGCCAATCAGGGGTGACGACCAAGAGTCTCCCCTGTCATAGAAAAAAGAAATACACTATTTAGTGTATATACTCATATATGATATACCTAGCTTACACAGACTTTTTAAATAGGTGTTCTTTTAAAAAATTAATATCAACAAAGTGATGAGGTCAGACATATTTATGTACTACGTTTCCAATATAAAAACCTTTATTATGTAAACCTATAATGGTTACAATCTAATTTTAAGCCAGTAAATTTTATTGTGTTACTTTCTTTGGTTGTAATCTATTTTGTAGCATTCTGTTAATAAATAAATAAATAATATGTTAGATTAAATACGAAATTTGTATGGTGGAAAGAATAGGAATTTCATTGCTATAATTGTTTGCACAGTTCAATTTCTGAGAGCTTAATATATTATCATATTTTTATTAACCATAATGCAACAAGTCGATTTTTAGAAGTGAGCGCAACACATTTCACCACTGCCACACAAGCAAGCCGTTTACGCAGCGGCCGTGCCAGAAACCCACAAATATTCTTTTATGCACTCGTAAATTTAACAATTTTGTCCGAAACCCATCGCTCTTCATGCTGATGATGCTTCGGACTATTCACATTGGGTTATGTGGATACTGCGATCGTTAAATATGTTTGCAAAACATTGTGTGACTTACTATACACAGTGGATAACTACTACTAGTATCTGTTTAAATAGAATACTTATATGTAATTGTTTGTCGATTAACATTTTCCTTGTGTAAGTTTGTTATTTATGAAAATGGGTTTATTTATAAATATACTTACATACCAAAATACATATTATGTGAATTAATAAAATGGACTGTGTAATGACGTCATGTAGAGTAGAATCATTTGTCAACTCCAAATCGTATCATAACAATAAAATAAAAATTATAGGTAGTAAATAATACATAAATCAAAATAAACTTTATTTGAAATTACTCGATTCAAAATATTTTTACAGATTATATAGTAACTTCAAAAATAAAAAATATTGCTAATTCCAGTTCAATGTTTTATGTTTTTTAACCGAATCCAAAAAAAGAGGAGGTTCTCAATACGTCTGTATATATTTTATTTTTAGCTATCTTTTGTTGTTTATTTCTTGTATATTTTTTAAATGCTGCAAGTTTTCTAGGTTTTGTCTCAAAGATAGTTATTTAACCCAACCTTTTGTATTGCGCAGGTCGGTGCGAGGCGTAGGAAGCGGACGCGGCGAGGCGGTCCCATAGAGGCGGTTGGCACACACAAGGTGTTAAGCCCGCAAGCACAATGAACGAGTTGGACAGCCTGCGTCAGGAGGCGGAGACACTCAAGAATGCTATACGAGTGAGTTTGTGTTCTTTGTAATAATAGTACTAGAAAGAATCCGGAATAAAGATGCATCACAAACATCTGAATAAGTATCTTATAAGAAAGTTCTAACCTCAGGCGAGGCTACTCTGGTCTGGGCGTTTTGCCGGCGCCATGCAGTAACAAAACGCCCAGTAAGAAAGCAGTGAGCAGCTTCATATAAATTATGCGGCCACAAAGCTTTTCCGCAGTTTTACCGGCATTGTGGGAACTCTGCCCTACGGCTAATATAATAATAAAATATTGTATACTCAGGCTAAATACGATTTAGAATGTTTGAATTTGGATCCCTGAATCAAACTTCGTATTGTTTTTTAAAGTTTACGTGAACACTACACATTGAAATGAAACAACTTTTACGGATCTACTCGCGTTTATTTTACACTTCGTAACTAGAATAACTTACCATTTTGTTCTGTGTTTGCCTAGGATGCGCGCAAGGCGGCGTGCGACACGTCGCTGGCGCAGGCGACAGCGAACCTCGAGCCCATCGGCCGCATACAGATGCGCACGCGCCGCACGCTGCGCGGCCACCTCGCCAAGATCTACGCCATGCACTGGGGCAGCGACTCCAGGTAACGAATCATCCATCATTTATAACCCTAAAGAGTACCGCTACTGGAACCAGGCACCAGTGGAATCTACCACAATGGCCACTTTGCCAAGATCTACGCCGTGCACTGGGGTAGCAACTCCAGTTACGATTCGACAACGATCCATCGAGTTATTGGCAGCATTAATGTCTATCAAGGCACTATCGCTGAACCCTCAAGGCGCCCATCATAGTCTCGGTATAATAAGTGTCCATGGGCTGCGGTAATTCCACGTCATCCTCCTAAATCGTCCCACTGCTAGGGTCATTAACCTTTGGACTGTACCAAAGTACCATGGCAGCCACCTTGCCAAGAGCAATATTTTGTATGGCTGTGTTCCACTTTAAAACTTGAAAGGTAATATATTCAGAAAGTTTAAGCGACCATCAGCATTTCTCTCTCAGACGGAATTATTTACGCCATGCACTGGGAAGTTTTAACACGGTCGAAACATCTGGTATAAAGAAGGTGTACATACCCTTTACTAATTAGTATGCGTTAATCCCCGTTTAAATTCTTTGTTTAACTATGGAACGCGAAAGTTTAAAAGGATTATTTAATACTAGTGGACGCCCAGTGGTCGAAATTCGACCGTAATTTTATTAAGGCTGCACGGATTGTATTCTAAGCAATGAAAAATTAAAAAAGATAGAATGTGAGCTTAGATTGGCATTGACAGATTTCGGCCGCTCGGCTCCTCTTCCATTTTGAAATTTTTGAAAAGAGTATATACTTACGTGTGTGTCAAATACATGGTAGTGTGTGTAATGTTTGTTTTATTGATTTAATGTAATTTTAAGCATAATTTAAAAAAAAGTAACATTTGGAGAATCTTCTCTATATAAACTTATAAGTGTGCGAAATTTCATACTCCTCCGTCCGCGCAATATTCGTAAAAAAAGGTACAAAGTTTTTGCTTCACGTATTAATATAGAGATTTATAATTTACACTAGCTGACCGGTGGACTTTGTATAGCTTTGACAGTTTCCATGACAACAAAACAAACAAAACGATGACAGTTTCCATGACAACAAAACAAACAAATCATTCGTCCGCTTAAGAATACCCTTATCCCATGATAGACCCCTATAGCAGTGCGCAGCAAAAAAATTCATCCTAATCGGTCCAGCCATTTAGAAGGAGTTCAATAACATACATAAATTAACATACATAATTATAAATAAATAAATAAACACGCACAGAAGATTTATATATATAAAGATAGATAATAACCGTTTAGACAGAAAATGTATGATGGTCAGGCAGACAGACCTCCCACCTACCAATCTTTGTACATTGTAAAAGTATAAGTTTCTATAAATGCTAAGCTAATTTTGTTTCGAACTCTAATTACCACTTCGGAAATTTCCGAATCAGTGTTTAATTATGTGCTATTCATCGTTTCTACATGCGCGCTACAAAAGGCTTTGTACCAACTAACAACACAAATTGCTATATGGTTGTGTTACCAACAATTTTATGTAATAACTATTTCTGTAGTGATTGCGATTGCGCGCATACTTTCACGACATGCATATTCATAGCCGAAACTGTAATGACGTGGAAACAAATATGTACTAAACTAGCTGTGCTCGCGACTTCGTCCGCGTGGAATAGTGACTTTCGGCAGCATTTTTAATTTTTTAGGCTCTTTTCCCGTTTTTGCAACATTTTTCACTGATGCTTCGCTCCTATTGGTCGCAGCGTGATGTTATATAGCCTAAAGCCTTCCTCGATAAATGGACTATCCAACACAAAAAGAATTATTCAATTCGAACCAGTAGTTCCTGAGATTAGCGCGTTCAAACAAACAAACAAACAAACAAACAAACTCTTCAGCTTTATATATTAGTATAGATAGTACGTTCACAAATGTGTTTTAGTTCCAAATCACGCAAGTAGCATTCGTGAATACCACACAACCCTAAATATTGATAAAGGAAAACAGCGGAAAACAAAGAAAATCATTTATTATTTGCAAACGGGAGATCGTAAGTGAAACTCAAGACGGCCATTAGCACACTGACGTTTATTTCTAGGCATAGATAATAGAGCGCGCATCGCACTGTTCACAGATACACAACATTTTTTATTTTTTTTATTTATTTAAGTGCATTCTTACTAATAACTTACTGATAACCGCCTCTGTGGTCGGTTAAGACTGGGTTCGCTTCCCAGCGGGTGTACTCGGTTTGGTTGACAAGATAGCCTCAGTAAGTGATGATTCCGGGTAAAGTGCGCTTCCCCCTTCGGCCGTGTCATCTCTTAACATCTGATAAGATGAAAGCCGAATGTTTCATCATCATCATCATCATCAGCCTATACTAGTCCACTGCTGGACATAGGCCTCTCCAAGTGCACGCCACCGAGCACGAATGTTTACCCGTAAGAAATTTTAAATAATAAATGACGTCCTCTTTTCAGAAATATAACAAACAACAATTCAATATTCTTCCTTCCATCAAATGCATGCTACTTAATTGCTTTTGAACTATCCCCAACGAAAATTATTGGGGCTTTTCTCGAAACTCCGCCGCAATCATTGTATGTGAAAATGTGTTAGGTACCTGTGAATTATTCCCACAGTTCCAGCTACCTCGACGTTTCACCAGAATTAAATTATTTCAGTACAGTTCATCAGCTATAGCCGTGACTTGCGTTTCTACCAAAATTTCTTGGTTCTGGATGGTTTGAGTTTCCTTATTCGTAACTATGATTAATCAACGGATCGACGTTCCGCTCCCCGATCCGATCCGAACCCTTCGGAGACTCTGGAAGGGCACGGGGACGCGCACTTTTAAGTGTGCGATGCCGTACCCCTCTAGAAATCCTCCAAGGTGATTCGTTTCAACACGGCTTGAGGTACCCTTTACGTACCTCGCCGCCCCTAAAACAAGCCCGGTGAAGCTGGAAATGCCCCTCGGCGACCAGCAGTCTCTCTCCAAAAAAAAAAAAAGGATCGACGTTTCGGGAATAAGAAATTGTTTATCCTAAAGTAGTTATTTAACGGATCATTGAATATGTCATCGATCACGGTGGAATGCAACTGCGCTGAAAGACAAAAAGTAATGGTAACAATAATATGTACAGTCGGCAGCAGATCAACCTACCCATATCTGTCAAATTTCGCCAATGAATATTGATCCTTATGTCTAAACCATAAAGTTCAAAATTGATTGTAGAAATTTGACAGTTTTGGGTAGGTTGATTTGCCGCCGTGTGTACCTTGAATAATTACGCGATTTTTTATGGTGATGCTTTATAGTCATATTGGGATCATTCTAGTGTTTTGATACCAAACTCGATCTGCACGCATGTTGTGTGTTAATATGTGTCAGAAACTTAAGGTTGTGATTGTGACATAATGCATTACGGTAAGGTGCGAACTGCCAGCACAGTCCGTAAACAGAAAAGCAAAACTAAACATAATTATTGCGAATATCAAAAAAATCAAACAATGGTTAAAAACAAATTTAAGGATTTTGCTATGGTTGTTAAATACCTGTAAAAGTGTGCTTTCGACTGTGTGCGAGGGTAGTAACTTCAAAGTGACGTAATGCCGCTTTCAGCGTAAATCGCAAACTACTGGAAAAATTCAACGAGTCTTCTGTGGTCTCTGTGGCTCAGCGGTCAGAGCATTGGACACCGGTTATCCAAAGGTCGTGGGTTCGATTCCTACTCGAGCTTCCGGAGCCTGGTTCATTTATTCTAGTAAAATTTTATCTTCTTACACAGCACTGTGAATACAAAATTCATATTATTAAAAATATTTTGCTATTGTTCTTTCTACAAAAACAAATCTCATTTTTGCTTTTGTTTCTGTTACTGCAGCGTTTTTTGAAATGTTTCCTTTAACATCCCTACAATAATGAGTAGCTACGAATAGGAGATTCCATTACCGAAAAAGTAAACCGAGCTGCTCGCATAATCGTATCAACGCGACCCACATTCGGGATGCGAGAGTTTTCTTTGGTTTATATTATAATATAATGTAATACTCGTGAAATAAATCATCCTTCATTTTCGTATTTTTTATAAAGAATTTCGAATTACTAGAAACATTGTATTGATCGTAGCCGTGTCTTGAATCGGAAGGCACGTCTAGCCATTGGTCCCGGCTGCATTAGCAGTCGTTAACCACCACCGCACCGCATTGGGCCCGCGTGGTGGTTTATGGCCTGTTCTCCCTATACATCCATAGGGAGAGCTTGTGCCCCAGCAGTGGGAACATAAAATGAGCTGATGATAATGATGATTATAACGATGTTGATGTGCCTTAAATATTTTGCGTTTATCATCATTTTAGCCAGGGTATAATTTTATCAGATTTTATTATATTTGTTTTTATTTTCTATTATATGTAGATAGATAGATAGATAAACACTTTATTGCTTACACAAATATACACAAAACAAATAACAGAAAATTTAAAAAAAAAAATGTAATTTAAATAATATATAATGTTAATTCCGCTCCATTCAACGTAGGTTCACAAGGTTCTTACAATTTAAGTGTTCGACCTACGAGAATGGGTACGATGCAAGGTGTCGAAGGCACCATTTGTTGCCTCTTCAAGAAAGACGCAAAATAGCAGACATACTTAGTCCTCTTATTAAAAATAGCCCAGTCATTAATAGATTCCCCTCATCTTCTTTCTATGGTAAACCTACGAGTTCCTAACAGAAAGCTGAGACGACCGATCACCCTCTCTGTACCCTCTAGTGCCACCAACTATAGACAAAATTCGTTTTTTATTCGATCAGCAAATTCTTTTAATAATATAGCAGAAGCTTCTGATTTGGATCTCTTCTTTAGCAAACCTAACAGTGCTAAACAAATTCTTGCCAAACATTGGTTCAATGTGATTCCTTGACTGTCGATGTCGATGTCGAATTGTATTGTAGACTTCAATAGTGATTGTTGTATTGTCAATTATTATATTTCTAGGTTTGATTGTTGTTAAAGTATATGAATGTATGTAAGCATAGTATGAACGATTAAGACTATATTTATATTTATTTATTTTATAATTAATTTTCAAATGAGCTAAGTAGGTTTCTATATGTGGAAACATTGTAATTGTGTACTCTGTTATGTTTTTTTTATGTCTATCTGTGTTTTTCGTTACTGTATTGTTTTCCAAATAAAATAAAATAAATAAATAAATAAACTCACTCGTTTATACAGCTTGGATGCAGTACGCATGCACCGCCCTCCCCCGCCCGCAAAAAGTATGCACATGCAGGAGAAACAATGCGTGCAAGCGAAAATGCACACCAACACCGATACCTTTGGGTATCGGTGTTGGTGTGCATTAATGTGTGTTGGAAAGTGTGGTTGGAATTAACACTATATATTATTTAAATTACATTTTTTTGTACTATGGATTTCCGCAAAATAACGCCTGATTCCATTAATTAGGAAATTTTAAAATAATAGTAGGCAAAGGCGGTCTTATCGCTTAAAGCGATCTCTTCATATCTTCTATCATTATTCTTATCTCTTCTTTCTTATTATATTTTATTGATTAGACATATGCCTGATTTCACCATTGACTCTTTAAGTTTTAGGTGACCCCTAAGCCATGTTAGGTGGCAGTTGTTGTAGCAAAACCGTCACCTAAAATGGATTAAGGGTCACCTAAAACTTAGGGGTCACTGGTAATAATGGGCATTGATGTTGTAAATATGGCCACTTGAAACTAGATTTTAGAAGAAATAGCAACTGGAGCGGCAACTAGTACTTTAATGTCTGCTAGTAAGTGTGAAACGTCAATAGAAAATGACGTCAGGAAATATTATGCCGTTGGAGTTAATTTCGTGTTCTATTTATAGACTTGTATTAGCTGAAACAAACAAGAATGTAATTATTGATGTGAGTTCATTTACGTTCATTTACGTGCATCTGCGTTGAAGTAATGATTCTATCATCTTGAAAAGATCCTTCCAAAGAGCTTCCTATTTAGAAGAGGCAAGGGAGATTGAGGCAACATAGTACGGTAGGTAGGTTTTCTATTTTAAGATATGTTACGTAATAACAAGAATAAAATCTCTATCGATAAAGCCTGGCATGAACTTGGCTCCTAAAATCAAAGTTTTTTTTTAGAAAGATTGCTGATTGCTTCAAACGGCATTTTCAGCTTCACCGGGCTTTTTTGGGGGCGGCGAGGTACATAAAGGGTACCTCAAGCCGTGTGAAACGAATCACCTTCGGAGGTTTTCTAGAGGGAACGGCATCACACACTTGAGAGTGCGTGTCCCCGTGCCCTACTAGATTCTCCGAAGGGTTTGGATCGGATCGGAGGGACCTAAAGTCATAGTGCTGACGGAATCATCCTCGAAAGATTTTGGAAGGACTATGGTATCGCGCAAGCGTTTCCTTATACCTTACTAGATTCTAACGAGGCTTTCCAAACGGATGATGAAAGCTAAACCCGAAGTCAATTGATCAGTTTAACAGCACATTGGTATTTCCCATGCTGGTCCACGTGAACAGGTTCACTTGAACAGCTCATCATCTGTCGTAACATCCCGTGCATGTCGTAAGAGCCGACTAAGTGTAGGAACATACTATGCCGAAATTACGCGACTGAAGTTCGGCATGATTACGCCTGCAATGCTATTTGAATTACTGACACATAATACCGAAATTACGTTGCGTTATAGCGTACAGCCTAACTTCGGTCGGGCATAAGTTCAGCGGCAACTTATTCTATAGAGCACACATTATACGCGACCGAAGTTCGTTTCGATTGCCTATGAAGATCCGGGGGCGGGGTGTAAGTTCGGCACTTATGGTGTGTCATATCAGCTGAATACGTCGGAACGTAAAATCAGCCGTGGAACTTCGGTCGCGTACCTTCGGCATAGTGTGTTTTTACACTAAGAGACAACGGTGCTAAGATGCTCGCACTCACGCGATCGGCTGGCAACCCATCACTGACGTTATCTATTTCACCACGTAGCCCTACTTTTATTATCGAAGTTGAAGTCATTAACGGCGAGTTTACTCAAAATTGGTGATTTTGATGCTCTGACTACCCTCTTTTGGGAGCAGGACGTGAGAGTATGTATGTCGGTACTAGCGGCCGCTCGCGGTTTCACCCGCGGTTCCCGTTCCCGTGGGAATATCGGGATAAAAAGTATCCTATGTGTTATTCCAGGTTATAAACTATCTGTATGCCGAATTTAATTAAAATCCATTCAGTAGTTTTTACGTGAACGAGTAACAAACATCCATCCATACTTACAAACTTTCGCGTTTATAATATTAGTAGGATTGTATGTATGTACGTACGGTATTTAAAAGAAGCAAAATTGTATTTTAGCACAAAGACTAAAGTTCTTTACTGCCGTGTATTACAATAATCTATACATATAATAAGAACGTAGAGATAAAAAAATCTGTAATTGCAAGATATAAAAAAAAAATTACACAGGTTGCCTTAAAATCACTTACGGAACACGATAGAATAGTTTTAAAAAAAATTGTTTGTTTGTTTGTTTGTTTGTTTGAAGTGGATAAACTCGAGAACTACTGAACGGATTTTGATCCGGTTTTTACCAAAATTCTAAAAAAAATCCGGAGAATAATATAGGCTACATAAATACCCGAAAAATACAGGGTGTCTCATTTAAATCTGTCAGTATGGGAAAGTCTGAAACTATAAGACATACGAAGATCTGTCCTTAGGAACCATGTCATCGATTTTAATAAGAAGAAAAACTGCATTCATACATTTAAAAAAAACCTGTACTCAGCTCGGAAATCGAACCCGGTTGTTTTAAAAAAAAAAAACTTATACTATTTCTATTTAGATATCGATTGTGTAGGTCTTAAGCAGTAAATGGCTCTTTGAAACATGATGTCTAAAATGAATAAAATGCATTGTTTTCATGTACTTTAATTTATTTTAGTAGGTGTTCGAAGTGACCACCGTTACATTCAACAAGTTCAGGCATGTAAAATTGTCTCTATGGTTGTTTGTACCTCTTTGCTGGTTTTGTAATTGTAAGATCGTTACCTAAACGTGTTGAATATTGTATTGACCTACACAATCGATATCTAAATAGAAATAGTATAAGTTTATTTTTTCAAAACAACCGGGTTCGATTTCCGAGCTGAGTACAGGTTTTTTTTTAAATGTATGAATGCAGTTTTTCTTCTTATTAAAATCGATGACATGGTTCCTAAGAACAGATCTTCGCATGTCTTATAGTTTCAGACTTTCCCATACTGACCGATTTAAATGAGACACCCTGTATAATAAGAACGTAAGGATAAAAAATCTGTAATTGCAAGATATAAAAAAAATACTTTAAAATCACTTACGGAACACGATAGAATAGTTTAAAAAGAAATTGTTTGTTTGTTTGTTTGTTTATTTGTTTGTTTGAACACGATAAACTCGAGAACTACTAAACGGATTTTGATCCGGTTTTACCGAAATGCTAAGAAAATTCCGGAGAATAACATAGGCTACATAAATACTCAAAAATTGTTAAATTTTGATTTGGTCTAAACCGGGATTTAATCCTTGGTTGCTTGGCAACTGTTGTTTATTATGTAACATAGGGGAATTTTTTTTAATGAGTTTTACGGCTCTGGCATTTGAGGCTCTGGCTCTCTATTGCTATCGTGTTTTACGGCTCTGGGTTCTTTGCCCTTTTGAGCCTGTCATTGATAGTTGTTGTCATGAGAATACCGATTTTGATGCGGTTATCACCAAAATGCTTAGAAAATTTCGGAGAATAACATACAAATCGAAAAATGTTAAACAAATTTTGATATACGTATTTACGCGACCAACTGTTAGATTGACGTTCGTTGAGTTATTATTTTAGAAAAGTTTTGTTACTTTCTAAGGTAAAACCTACCCTTTATAAATCTGTGAGGCACCTAAGCGAACATTAGCACCGCAGTAGTAAAGCAACGGAAAATAAAAACAAGCTCGAAATCACGCACATCATTAAACTTGGCTGTACATAGGTACATCTTTTGTTTCATTTTTCCAAAATAACCAATAATAATATGGCTATTTAGTCGCGCCTGCGCGCGGCGCTTATTGCAGTTTTCTAATACACAGAAATGTTAAAAGTTAAAACATTACCTATATTTGGCGGTATAAACCTCTGTGTGGTTGCCCAACATAATGTCTCTTTTTTTAGTTATGCATAAAAATGTTACCTACTCATTAAATTTGGCTGTATAAAACTTTGTATCATTGCCCAAAATCATGTCTCTATTTTTTAAAATATTGCACATAGAAGATATCTTGAATTACATAGCATGGCTGTATAAACCTTTGGGTCGTTGCCCAAAATACTTAATGTTATTTTTTTAAATCTATTTGGTGAAAAAACGCGAGAACAGGAAAATTTAAAAAAAAATTGGCGCTCAAATTTTGAAACGAACAGAAGGAAATTTTGATGTTTTGCAATGCAATAAGTACCTATTTTTATTTTGTTAATAATTTTCAAATTATATTAATTATTCATTGTGTAAAAGTTTTTTAAAACATTTTATGCAGGTACGTTAAATATTTCAGTACTTATTCAGATCTTATTAATTTTCAAATAAGATTTATTCATTGTGTAAAAGTTTTATGAAACATTTGATGCAGGTAAGTTAAACACATATTTCAGTACTTATTTTACATGTAAGCGGTTTCTTACTTTGGTTTCTTAACATGTTTATAGGATAAATCGGTGTTCAATGATACAATATAAGCAAGTAAGTATCATAACAATTTTAATATCATAAAACCTTTAAATAATGAATTTTGTACATACTTCTAGATTACAGAAAAATGGTTTTTCCATTCTTCTATCGCATAAGACGGTGGCTACCTCTGGTATCAGAGTTGCAAAAATGTTTAAGTTTGCAGGGTACAACTGTATTAGAGGCACGGACTTCAGATTTTTTTTTTATTAGAGGTAACTTCTTTCTATGTCCTGTGATTTACCTCTAAAAAGCTACCTACCTAACAAGATGCCACGAAGAAGTTCAAATTTATCGCAAGTATGTATGTAACATAAAATACTATAATGTATTACCTAATAGACAATAATATAATTTATTACAGTTCTTAATTTATTGATATTTTGTATCTACGAATAAGAACATAGTTGGTAAATAGTTTTTTGTGCCTTCTGGCCGACAACCAATAATCCTGGACCGCTACCTGCTACTCGATATCCAGCTTCGGTGGACAAGGCAAAAAATATTTTGAAGTCCGTGGTTGGACAGTATAACAGTAGACACATTTTAGCTAAGATACACCAGTGCCTAGGACGACTCCGGAAGAGTACCTGAGCTGTAAAATACCAATTTTATTACATATAATTGAGCGTCAGTAAACCCATTTCAGGTTTGTATGACGTAGCAAATACGCGCAACCCACCGAGAAACGGTGTTGTATACTGAATGTATGTGAAGGGATAATTGAAACGGGAAACTGAGTGAGAATCTGTATGAACGGGACGATTCTTTGCTTCAAACTGAATATATGTATGTACATATATTCTGTGCTTCAAACTGAATATATGTATGTACATGGCAGAGATGATAGTCGAAAAAATAAGAGATAATGTATGAAAATAATGATGAACGTAAAGGAGGCACAGGAAGTATGCCAGAACCAAACTAAATGGAGATCGATTGTCTTTGTCTATCTCAGCATTCCCAGCTGAAAGGATATTAAGAGTGAGTATATGTACGTATGTCGGTAAATACAATGTCAATTGTCTAAATTTCCGATGCATATAATTTTATTATACCCTAATAAGCTTAAATAGATACCTACATAAAAATTAAACTGTACAGACTACAGCCTTTAGCTCACGCGGACGAAGTCGCGGGCAACAGCTATTTAGAATAAGTGTTAGTATCATCTATATATATCAAAATCATTTGCTGTTCGTTTGAGTGGCTAAAACTCGAGAATGGCTGGACCGATTTGGCTAATTTTGATTTTGAAATATTTGTGGAAGTTTAGGGAAGGTTTAAACGGTGAGAAATATAAATAATAATTAATAAGTAACGGAAATTAGTGAAAAAAAAAAATAATTTCCAATAAAAAATGTTTCTTTTGTTGTCATGGAAACTGTCAAAGCGGTACGAAGTCCGCCGGGTCAGCTAGTATATAATATTTGAGTCTGTCAATGACAGGGTCCGTGGTTGACTAAAGATGACTAACTCTTATGAGTGACTAACTGTGTCAATAATGTTCGCGGAAACTTTCGAAAACAACTCTGTGTTATGTACTCATACATACGTACAGTGCATAAAATGCGGATTTATATTTTTTTCACTACATATTGAAATAACATGCTAGGTGGCTTGCAGCCAGTTGCAGCAAGAGCTGAAAGTAGCCGCTTTACAACAGGTTTTTAATCCGTTCGTCTGCTGTGAATCTGACAGAATAGCATGTTAATGGTTTGACGGCGCTGATCAGTGCTCTCACATTTCATAGATTAAAGCAGTGTTACTTACGTGGTAGCGCTTCACTGGCTGCTTTTCATCAGGCAGGGTGAGGCCATATTGGCGTGCCACAATAAAAAATATAAAAAAAACTAATGTTATCGTACTTCTGTGGTCTAGTGGCTAACACCACTGGTTTAGACCCGGGTTCGATTCCCAGCGGGGGGTACATGTTTGAGTTCTCGGTTTGGTTAGTGGTAGGGCTTGTTTGTCCGCCTGGCTAGCTACCACCATCTTATCTAAATGTCGCCATAACATCAATGTATGTAGCATTGTTGTGTTCCGGCAACTAGAGATAAGATAGCCAGTACCTCACTAGTTGAGGTTCCCGGGTGAAGTGCGCTTCCATCGTTGGCCTTATCATCACTTTACATCAGGTGAGATCAAGTCACTGTGCTTACCCGTAAAATAATAATAAAAAAACAAGACGTGTGGTATATACGCCGCTAGACGCGTCTTGTTTTCACAACAGCAACAACACTGCAATACTGTTTTTGTTTTGTTTATATAATTTTTAACGCAAATTTTGTTGCGAACAAATTACAAAAACACAAATGTTAAAAAAAGTTTTGGAAAATTTACCCGGTATGTCAGAAGGGTTGCAAGTTCAAATCCTGCTCGTGGGATTTTTTTCAACATTTGCGTTTTTGTAACTACAAAACTGGTTAACTTAAGAGCTTATGAAGGCCCCAGAATGGATCTACAACATAATAGTTCCGTTCAGTTCTCGGCTACAGCCCCCTGTAACTTCCCAATTATCGTAGAAACCTCCCCGTGAGCCCCGCGTCGTGACAGTTTATCATAGTACTGTCACCTACGTCGAATTGATCGATGCAAAATTAATAGGCAAAACCAGATTTAGGAAAAGTCATACCAGCGGCACTTTATGCACACGTACTATGGTTCCCTGTGTGGTGCCGGGGATAAAGAATTGCACTACCCCATCTCTTCCCGTGGGTGTCGTAAAAGCCGACTAAGGGCTCATTCCAGAGGATGGGCAGCAGCATCTCTCTGAGGTTACTTTTAACCTACTGCGATCGCCAACCCGCCTGCCAAGCGTGGCGATTATGGCAAATACCCCCCATCTTGGGGGAGGCCTTTGTCCAGCAGTGGACGTCTTTTGGCTGAGATGATGATGATGATGATGACTATTGTACTTCCTTCGATCAAATTATGTGCTAGATATAAGATCCGGAACAAAAATGCATCTCGAAAGTAGGGTTGCCAACTATTTTTCAGGAAAATAAAGTGAATCTATCACTAACTAGTATAAAGGATTTCTTGGCGGGAAAGTGAAGCGTCATGTCATCGGTTTTGTTTTATTTTCTAAAATTTGTGTTATGTCGAATATTAATGTGAAATAATGGTGGATTATTAACCGTTAAGTGTTCGTGAGTGTGCATAAGTGTTGGCAAATGAAACAAAACACTGCAACGTTACTTTTCAAATTCTCTCAAGAAGCTCGCGTGAGGACTTAGTAAAGCCCCACATCTTTACTGAGATACTCGAGGGGTTGGGGGGTAAATCATTTCTCACTTCCCATTTCTAATATCATTCATCATCATCATATAAGGAAATATTGTTTATTTATGTATTACTTGTAAGAAAAATTACTTTGACACTGGCTAAATGTGCTAATCGCACGAAGCCATCAACTAAAAAAAAAAAAACTAGTATAAAAAAAGGATTTAAAGAAAAAATAAAGTATTTTTCAAATTTATTTAAGCGTCACGTTTCGTTTCACTTCACCTGAGTCTGAGTATCATTCAGTAGTTCAGAAATTAAGTCAACAGGAATATTCCGTTCAAACGCACGCATTAGTCGGAAATAAAGTATTTACCATACTTTATTCCTTTTAATAAAAATAAAGTATGGGGATGGAAAATAACGCAGCTGATACGTTATTTTAAAGTATGGTTGGCAACCCTACTCGAAAGTGTTCTTCTTCGCCCAATTATACCTAAGTACCTATACATCTAAATTTTGAATAACAAAATCTGAAAAAAAAAACATTTAAGAGAAGTACGTAAGAGTATGTTTGTATGTATGTATGTAAATACATACACACAAAAATAGACCTTTAATGCCTATTAACTACCACTCCCACAGCATCGATCAATCCTGTGGTGTGTGCACAAGTGTGGCTACGCTGGCCACGGTGTAGCTCTGTTTTTATTTTGTAGCCGGCCGGGGCGGGGCGTGGCCTGTCAGGTATTGATTCGCCGTGGCTACAGCTGATTTTGTCTGCCTCCGTAGACCGTATCGATGGACGTCTGCTAATTGTTGACTGACTACTTGTGTATTACTGTTCTATTAGTATGAATACTTATTTGATGAGTTGATGCCGGTTCTTTACTTATTAACAATTGATTTGTATGCATAGCTTATGTATTTTGTAATGGTCGGAACTAACTCAGACTATTTTATGATGATAGCTTTACGTTTTCGATTCAAAATCCTATTTGTTTATATGCGGACGGCATTACGATTAGGTAATTTCATGTTTGTAGAGACTACTGAGAACTGAGAAGTAAAACTACCTATTTCCGGGATTCGGGATTATTTTTTATAATTCGGGAAATTAACACCTTGTCGGCAATTTTAGGTATCACGTGTCGGTCTGTCTGTTACATGACATAGATTGTAAACTGTAAATACCTACTATAGTTCAATTTGGATTTTAGAGATCAATTAATGAAAAATATATTTATGACTGTTAATGTCGGTTTCCAGAAATATTTTATTTTAATATAAAATAGGTATATTATTTTTATTTATGCATTTACCATTCCTCGACTAAGGATAACATATATTTATCATCAATTACACTTTGAAATCGCTCTGACGTTGATCTATTAATTTATCATTAAAGTAAAATGGATTGATGACATCAATGGCTGATCGGTCGCTTCGCTTATTAGTAGCTTATGTAAACAGTTTAATTGCCAAGTCATTATAAATTTATATTCTCTTTCGATTATAACTTTCTTATAAACGCCTCGGTGGCCGAGTGGCAGTGCACTCGCCTCTACTTCCGAAGGTTCTAGGTTCATTTCCCAGGTCGGGTATTACGGATTTATCGCTGCATAACCCATATAATGCATTTCCCAGCGTGGTGATTAAGCCAATTACTTTCAGGTGTAGCGATACGCCTATCAGTGAAACAGTATACAGTCTGTCCGGACATGAACTAGCGATATTTATAATACTTATATAACAACTATTTTAAAACACAAATATACTCTAGAATTGGGTCCAACCCATTTCCCAATAATTTACTAATTTGCATAGTTATTTATGTATTTTTTTAACTTACACATTTTTGTTTTAATGTTATGGAAATGTGAACACCTTATATTCTAATGCAGATAGTAGATAATATTGTTGCCCTCCGAATAAGCCTATTTTTTATCTCTGTAAGACCAATTGTGCACACATAGAGAATATTTCAATAAAAAAACAAAATGTCTGCCATTTAAGGGGGAAGTGGGTTGAACCCAATTCTTGACTGTATTTGTGTTTTAAAATAGTTGTTACATAAGTATTTAAAATATCGCTAGTTCATGTCCGGACAGACTGTATAGGCTATTTACTTTTAATTTAAGTTAACTTATAATTTTTTTTGCCAAAGTTACTTAGCCGGCAATAGAGGGTCAAGCCTGCCTTATGGAAAGCGGCGCATTCCATCCGCGCATTATCCTACCCCACCCTTGGACGCTTGCATCACTAAGAAGTTTCAGTTCTTATGCGTATATGCTCTGTAATTTAATTGGATCTAGTTACCTTCAAACCGGCACGCAGCAAAGCAAATCAATGCTGTTTGGCGGCAGAAATTTGGGTAGTCTAATGACTACCAAAAATCTGACTTCATGATTGAAGTCAGATTTTTGCCAAGCTATGCATGTCATGGTAAAAATCTGAATATGAGAAGTTTTATTACACTTTTTAAGTTATATCTGTTTATTACTCTGTTTATTAATGCGGCTACTAATAAACAAATGAAGAGACTATAAACTTGGAATTGATATTCTGTGTTTTATTCCCATAGTCGAAATAACTATTCGAGCGAAGCCTTTACTCTGTTGGGGGATAAGAGTTTTATAAACTGTTTGAAAAACTGTTGAAATAATTTCTACTGTCGGGATTTGACTTTCATGTTGTGATTTGTTCGCAACAAAATTTACGTAAAATACGTACGAGTATATTCATAATTTTATAAGCTTATTACTTCTCAGATACTTTTTTTTCCTTTAGTTCAAAGTAATTTTTCTTACAAGTAAGACATAAATAAACAATATTTCCTTCCTGTATGATGATGATGAATGTTAATAGAAATGAGAAGTGAGAAATTATATACACCCCAACCCCTCGAGTATCTCAGTAAAGGTGGGGCTTTACTAAGTGCTCAGGCTGACTTCTTGAGAGAATTTGAAAAGTGACGTTGCACTGTTTTGTTTATTTGCCAACACTCATGCACACTCACGAACACTTAATAATCCACCATTATTTCACATTAATATTCGACATAACATAATTTTTTGAAAATAAGTCAAAACCGCAGACATGATTCTCCACTTTCCCGCCAAGAAGTCCCCTCAGATACTTTACTGCTATGTTTAACACCTTAAACGCCATTTGACCGACAAACAATTGAATTTTTGTGTCTCTGGGCCCGGCGGCGGTCAACCTGTTTAAAACCTTCAACTAACATCGCAATCGCCATTCCCATTGTTCCAGGAACCTGGTGTCTGCCAGCCAGGACGGCAAGCTGATCGTGTGGGACAGCCACACCACCAACAAAGTGCACGCGATACCGCTGCGCTCGTCGTGGGTGATGACCTGCGCGTACGCACCCTCCGGTTCGTACGTGGCGTGCGGCGGGCTGGACAACATATGCTCCATCTACAGGTAAGTGATTAAAGATTGTGACGTTCCTCTTTCAGAAACAAACTCTGACCTTGCTATATACCTTCTCCCTTCCTCCATAAGAGTACACGTGCTGCTCTCCGGAGTCACCACTTCATTGTCTCAAATCACGCACAAAGAAAATTGGTGACTCGTTTCTTTGTCGCTCCTCCAAAAGATGGAATAGTCTACCTGCACATGATATGGGGTCCTTCAGTCGAGGCGTAGAGGCACCTTGTGGGCCGGCAGAGTGAGGGTAACTGATGCCGCGTTGTTTTCACGCTGCACCAGTTGTCTTCGCGTCTGGACTCCATTTCCACTTAACATCACTCCTATTCCAGAACCAGGTTACTCAGTTTGACGCTCTTGAGTCTTGAGCGAGCATTAAGGATATTTGCATTCCTCTTTTAGAACCCTGGTCTCGGCCAATTGAGTTTGAAGCTGTTGAGTCTTGAGCGAAATTGGCATTTCTTTTCCAGACTTCACGGGTTTTAAGTTATTTGATAGGTACTAGTGAAGTGACCCTTTTAGCCTATTGTTTATATAACAATGTACTGTACATCTCTATCAGACAGGTTTTAATATACTAAGTTACTCAAGTATGACGTTTTCAAATCTCTTTTAGCTACACCGGCTTTTCTAAGAACCTCACATAAGTACCTTGCTGCCTGGCTAAGCTGATCGTGCGGAACAATCATGCCACCATCTATCTACTAGTAAAAAAAAAGAAGGGACAAGTTGATAAGTTGTTGTGAAATTCAAAGAAATTTATTCTACCTTTGAATAATTCTAAGTAAAACATACGTCAGTCCCATTATTGTTTCTTTAATGTTTACCATTGTCTACACTCGATTAAAGTGATCCAATCAATCGCAGGCGCATGTAACACTTTCTTCCGCGCCTCCGTTTGTTTACGTCCGCGTCCCAAAAATGGGCTAATGCTATTTAAAGCAATGCTTACATCACCGTACGCACGTAAGTTCCTTGACCAATCCCCGGCAACGTTAATTAGTTAAAAATAAAGTCATTTTATGTGTGATTCTAAATATACTGATACCGATTGATCTTGCAAAATATATATGCATGGTATATAAACGATTTAAGATTTGTTTCTTCGTGTGTAAAATAATGTATCGAAATAAAAAAAACATTTGTATGATATGAATTTTCATACTTACTTTGCCGGCTGCTGCTCGCCTGTGACCAGTAGTGCAGTGATTTCAATTTATCTTGTAGGTTTTCAAAATACTGACTACATCACTAAGCATGCATGAGAAATATTATTTTTCCAAACTGATGATATAGGCAATTAAGAACTTGAAAATCCACTAAGGTGTGCCAGTTAACTAAGAAAACTGACTAGGTATACTAGCCAGCCATCTTTGGGCGCACCAGCGCCGTACCAACTAGGTCTCGGAGTGGTTTATCACCATCATCATCTCAGTCAAAAGACGTCCACTGCTGCATAAAGGCCTTCCCCAAGATCTTCCACAACGACCGGTTTTGCGCTGTTTGCATCCAGCGGCTTCCTGCGACCTTCAACAGATCGTCGGTCCATCTTGTTGGAGGCCTGCCCACACTGCGATCTCGAAGTGGTTAGCCATGACCGAAATCGTTCGGAACAATAATTAAAGAGTTAATAAGTAATTGTGCGTTGTCTACTCTTGCAGCCTGAAGACGCGCGAGGGCAACGTGCGCGTGTCCCGCGAGCTGCCCGGCCACTCGGGCTACCTGTCTTGCTGCCGGTTCCTCGACGACAACCAGATCCTCACCAGCTCCGGAGACATGACCTGGTAAGTCACGTCGTTAATGCACCTCATCTGTTTATTTAACCTGTCGTCTACTGTGCATACAGACACAATAGATTTTAATTGTTTGTAGGACGGAGCTGGCACTATGCAGACGAAAGATTAATGTAGGTACACAAACAGTGGAGATCGGTCTGCGATTGCTGGAGTTAAACAACTCTTTTAAAGCTGGTCATCGAATGGGTCACCAAAAATTTATTATGATATTGAATTTTGGGTGACCACAAATTTATTATGGTATTGAATTTTGGGTGGCCGAAAATTTATTATGGTATTGAATTTTCCGTGATTTGAAACGCGCCTATTATAATCAGCACGACGCTGGTCAGTCTTAATTACATATTTTTTTTTTGTATAACATAGCTTATAGTATACTACCCCTAGCTATTTACTACCCCCCGGCTGGGCAAAGGCCTCGATCATTGAAATCAAGTCATCGCAACGTTACAATTGATGGGTAGTGGCACAAACTAAGAAAATGCAGAACAGCAAATTCAAATTCCAATTCAAAATCATTTATTCAGTTTAGGCTACAAGTAGCTCTTGTGAATGTCACTATGCCATCGGTTCGTAAGTCTACTCTGGGTGGGAGATCTTGTACTGAGAAGAACCGGCAAGAAACTCGGCAAGTGTCCAGCTCTTTTCTCCCTTACAGCGTCAAAAATATTGGAAAATGCCCTATCATATCAGGACTGCGACTAGCGACTGCCAGCTTCATACAAACGCTGAGCTTGCCTCCCGTAGTCACCTTATTTTGTGTATTGGCTATCACCACGCTTGCTAAATGCGTGTAAGTGATTAACTGATCAGACCCGGGCTATGCATCATAAAATCCGTAATACACTTAGCCCGTCCTGGAAATTTAACCTTCGGATATAGAATAGAATAGAATAACATTTTTTTGGCCACAAACGGGTAGTACATGACATTAAAAAATAAAAATAAAAAAGTTTACAGAATAGGTAAATTACATTTAGTGTGGCCAACTAGGCCCCAGCCTCAGCATAGGCTACAACGACAATAGAGCAGCGCTGGTATTCTGGCGGGACCTAGAGGTCGACGAGACGACACGGAACGAAACATAAAACAATAAACATAAATAAAAAACTATTCAAACACATTACAAACATTAACGTATAAACAATACAATAAGAATAAAAATGAAAAACAAAGATTGCACGCTACAAAATTTTTATAAAGCCTAACTCATGACTCGGCTGAAGGACAGAGATGCCTTTGCCTGATATCGAGCCGAGCGCTTTGTTTCTTGTAAACTTTTTCACTTGCTTTTTGGACAACGTGACAATATTGTGTATATACCTGCAGCGCTTTGTGGGACATCGAAACCGGCCAGCAGTGCGGCCAGTTCACGGGGCACACGGGCGACGTGATGTCGCTGTCGCTGGCGCCCGACCAGCGCACCTTCGTGTCCGGCGCCTGCGACGCCTCCGCCAAGCTGTGGGACATCCGCGACTGCCAGTGCAAGCAGACCTTCCCGGGCCACGAGAGCGACATCAACGCCGTCACGGTCAGTATACCAGCGGTGGCTGGTTGTAGCTGTGGACATCCGCGACTGCCAGTGCAAGCAGACCTTCCCGGGCCACGAGAGCGACATCAACGCCGTCACGGTCAGTTTACCAGCGGTGGCTGGTTGTAGCTGTGGACATCCGGGACTGCCAGTGCAAGCAGACCTTTCCAGAGCACGCGAGTGACATCAATATCGTTACAGTTAGCAGTACACTAGCATGTAGGCTACAGGGCGTGACTAGGGTTTCTTTTAATCATTTTAGCCCGTGAGCACGTGAAGAGCGGAGCAGCTTTTTCCACAAAGGCTCCATTGACTCTGCGCCGCGCCGCCCGCCGCCACCGGCCCGCTCGTGCGACGTGACGGTTTTTCGAAATACGACGCTGCTCATGTCTGCTCCGCTAACCACCGTCCACTGGAGCGGAGCTAAAAAGAGCCGTTAAAATGAAGGGATTCTATTGGATGATTTCCACACAGCTCTTAGCAAAATAAATAAGTTCTCACACCCTTTAACAGGCAATGGGAAGTATATTCACACCACATTTTGAACTTTATGTCATTGAGATAAGATTGAAAACCAATGAAATATTCAAACATGTTATGCCTTATTTGCCTTTAGGGTTAATATCCTGAATATTTAATATTACAGATGCTGTGTTTGTCTGTTATTGTTTTTACAAGTTTAAAAAAAATGATTATATTGAGAATAACTACCTAAGTACCTAATTAGTATAAAAATGTTACACCTCATTGAATAAATAAACATTTTTACATTCGCAATGCTATTATGTAGTTCAAGATAAAAAGGGTTGTGCAGCTGCCGACTAGTGTAATTGTAATTGTGTTATATGTCAGAGTGTATGTATGTGTGGTCTCTTGTCAGGGCACCGGCTAGCTACACATGACACTTTTATACTACAGGAAGAGGAGTAGATCCAACAGTCGTGGGTTCGATTCCCACACGAGCTTCCCGGGGCTGGATGATTCTAGTGAAATTTTATCAAATAAATAAATAAATAATTATTTCGGTTGGTATTGCAGTTCTTCCCGTCCGGGTTCGCGTTCGCGACCGGCTCGGACGACGCCACTTGCCGCATGTTCGACGTGCGCGCCGACCAGGAGCTGGCTATGTACTCGCACGACAACATCATCTGCGGCATCACCAGCGTCGCCTTCAGCAAGTCCGGCCGCCTGCTGCTGGCCGGCTACGACGACTTCAACTGCAACGTGTGGGACTCCATGAAGAGCGAGCGCGCCGGTACGTATGCACCCGCCCGGCTAGCCGGCTAGCCAGCGGCTAACATCACCGGCGTCGCCTTCAGCGAGTCTGGCCGCTTGCTGCCCGCCGACCAATTGGGTAGCCGAAAATTAGAAAGTCAAGTTCACGTTGATCAGTTTGTTGCATTGATGATTCAAATGCGGATAGACTACACATAGTTAGCGGCTATTTCAATTATGTCTGAACATGCTATAGTGTTATTATGGTGGTATGGTTATTATGGTATTGTGATATAATTTCGCGAAGAGCTGTGAAAAAACGTTTTAACACTTACACTAATTGCTAGCTGGCTAAAGCATCATAAAATTCATCGAAAATGGCTTATTTGTGTGAAAAAACTAAAATTTTGAAGTGTGTGGGACTGTTACATGTTGTATTATTGTTTTATACTTGTTCTTTTGCTATGATTCGTCGATCACCGGAAGTGTTACTATTTATCATCACCAGTTCATTTTACCTGCCCACTGCTGGGGCACCAGCCTTCCCTATGGATGGATAGGGAAAAACGAACCGATGGCATAATAACGTTCATAAGAGATATTTGTAGCCTACACTGAATAAGAAAGAAAGAAATACATTTATTGGCACCTAAAATAAATACATGTAAAAAATATTGAAAAATCCAAAGTACATTTACAAAAACAAAAATAAAAGACAAAGTATAGGCAACTAGGCCCCAGTCTCGGCACGTTCTACATCGACATGATGCCGCTGCAGCGCTGGTATTCTGGAGGGGCCTAAACTTAAATGATTAAAATTATTTTGAATTTTGTTAGTGTTACTATTAACAATGTGTCACTAACCTGTACCGTTTCCCCGCAGGCATCCTGGCCGGCCACGACAACCGGGTCTCGTGCCTGGGCGTGACCGAGAACGGCATGGCCGTCGCCACCGGCTCTTGGGACTCGTTCCTGCGCATCTGGAACTAAACGCCCCCCGGCACCCCCCCGCACCCCCAACACCCCCAACACCCCCCGCGCGCGCGCCGCACACACAGGCTACGCGTCGTGCGCGCGGCACGCGCTGCGGAGCGCGTTTTTGTATTTACCTTTGAGAGTTTCTGGTTCATTTTTACTTCTATGGTGGGAGAAATGGGAAAGTTTTTTTTTCATATTAGTACCTCCTGTGTATGTTTTTTAATATATTAATGTCGTCGGTGGAAAGAAATCGCTAAAGCGCCAAAATCAATCGGTGGGAAATTAATTGTAAAATTTAAAATTGATTGCCTACAAATGTGCATTTTCTCTTTTTCACCGAATATATTATACGTTGTAGACATGTATAATATCAAAACTTCTATGGTTATGTCGATGATGAATGGACATATAGTTTTATATGTGTTATAGACGAATCTGTAATATGTTATAAGAATAACTAGTGTGAAAAAATATACTTTTCATTGTTTCCACAGTAGAATAGTGAAACGAACCACGTTTCCAGTAACGTTTGCCATGTAGCTTTCGAGTCTGAACAGTTTCCTTCTGACTATGCACACGGTCCCCCGCGCCGGCCCTCTCGACGGACCCGTACGCTTTATTTATTTATAATATGGTAGTTGATAATTTCCAACGTGAAGCATTTAAAATACGAGTACGGTGGGATGTAGTCTTAGTGTGTGTGTGCGAGCGTGTGTGCGTGCGCGTCACTATGATTTCGATGTTCAGGTTATACATACGTTTATGTAATGATTTTATGGAATAGCAAACAGTTAAATGTTAGTAGCGCTCGAACCTTCCCGGTGGCGACTGCGCCGGACACACGTCTCTGTGACTCGGTAAGTACATTATTATAGATCTTTTTTGTATTATATATTGAGTTAGCTCGAAGGTCGTTGTCTACCAGAATTTATTGTACTATACATGTTGATTGTTTTCATGTCCATTTATGTTAAGCAAGCAATGCAAACTCTTATAAACATTTGCATAAAAACCCTGAAATGTAGCATACAATGTCGTGTATATATGTACTGTTGGTATACCAATAATTAAATAAATAAACCATTCAAAAGTATGAAAATCCCGCGAGGAATGGAGATAATGCCATGTTTACTCGGTCGCATTTCGCGGTTTTTGATTCGTCTGTGCATATATTTTTTTGTAAAACCTTTGATATGCGCAAGCGCTGATCAGCGCCGCCAAACAATTGAAACTATATTGTGTCTGTATTCACGGCAGACGACTGATTAATGCACTAAATTGGATGATTCTGTTTTGAGTTTGTTTGTTATCTCCCAAAATTGTTCCTTTTTAGATGTGGTCACTATAACGCTACAGTTTGCGCTTAAAATAGGAGAATTAAGACCTGGTAGACAGCGATCGTTATACAAGTCTATGTAGCAACTACTAATATTGTAAATGTTGGTCACTATGGGCTTTATTATATGTACAGTCACATAGTTTAACTTCTAAGAGACTAGTTAAAGTATTTGAGATCGATTATTCGAGTTAAATAGTCCCAGACTCTCCAATTGATTACATAAGCTTTTCACAATGTACACCAAGTTTTTGAGAATTTTTATTATGAATATAGAAATTATTCATTTAGTTATTTTATTGTAATTAAAGTTTTATTTGAGCAGAATAATTTTTATTATATCACGTGTTTATTTGGTCAAAGCATTTATATTCATGTAATCATTCCTTATAAAGGCGCACTTAAAATGATTTAATGTTATCAATCGAAATGTATTATAAACTCTCTAATGAAGCACAAAAATATATCGTCTTATAACACTGTCTATTGAGAGCTTCCTACAAATTTCCATTATATACCGAATTTATTTTAAGCCGGTGCTATCCCACTGCTGGGCAAAGGCCTCTCTCCTTCGTCCACCAGTTGTGGTCTTATAGTTAAAACTATTAGATACTCAAAAGAAATTTTGGCCTTTTTCAGATGATGCGTCGCACAATAGCAAGTCGTACAAGCTTTTAAACCTATAATTAAAGAACCAAATACTATTATTAATGTATCTATGTGTAATTTATTGAATGAGAATTTTTTGTTCGTCATTATTATTATTATTATGTATTAAAAAAAATGTAATTCTACGGTTGGAGCTAATTTATAATTTTTATTATGTACTGTACGTTAGTTAGTAGTGGTCACGTTTAACGTTGAGGATCGAGATTGTTATAGAAGAGATCTCTACTGACGGATAATGTAATTGTATGTATAATTTTTTTCCCTTTTTTTATTATTTATCGTGAGATCTCTACATAAGATGCAGATTCGATCGTCAACAAAGAAAGAAATACAGATAACTTAAAAACGAGATTCTACCATATTGTAATGTCATAAATGTCTAAACTTACTATAATTATATAGTGAACAAAAGTGTATATTTAACCGTAACGTTTGTATGTAGAGATTTTTCAATAAATAAGTGGCTATATAAGGCATATTTGCACAAATCTCAATCGAACTGTACTGATATAATTTCGCGATGTATCACTTTAGCTGTGGAGGCGTTCTGTCACTTACACTAACCGCTGTCCAACGGTTAGTGAGCTGTTTAATAATTTAAGAATTGTATCAGTATGAGTGCTCTATTTAAGTATAAACATCACGCCGTTCGCTGCATTGCGATCGGGCCAACTGTAATAGCTATTTATACTCTGACATATTTCAATACAGTGATTTTATTACTCTCACTTCTCGTATTAATAAACCCTTTAGCTTAAATGCACGATGACGCTTTGATTCCTGCTACTATTACGTTCCTAGGACTAAAGGGACAACAATAAGCTTACGCACATCTGTGTCGATATTGAGAGACCATTGAAACAATATTGGAAGCGCACATTTTAATGAACGTTACGCGATGTACTCTTTGTGTTTACCGGTTATAATTATCACTGTTTAAAAAATAAATGAAATAGTTTTTTGCCATATCATTTATTGTCGTGCGTGCGAGCGTGTGTGCGTGTGTGCATGCGTGCGTGAAATATAGTGTTTACACAACATACATCTTGTCACGCGAAGGTTGCAAAACACATTTTTGCAAAACGCGGCTTAATAAAAAAATGAGCCTACAAAGACTGTTGTTGCATCTTATATTTTTCTGAATTTAGACAATTTTTTCTACGAATATTGTTCTTTGTTATAAGTAGTAGGATACAAAGCGCTGTGTCGTGTGCTTCAATTATGAAATATTTACATAATAATTTCATAGAACAAAATTTATTGCACAAATATATCTATGAATTAATTTTTAAACTAATTTTGGTTTAATATTATATTTATCAATGATATGGACTTTTAAAACAAAGTTGGTACCGCCATAACTGTTCACAATACAGAGATACACAATCTTTGTATTCCGAAGCCATACAATAGACGACGCGACGTGTTAACACCTTTAATGTACCATTAAAGTTCCAGATACACTTATCTTTCGCTGGTGGAACTTAACCAAAAAATATTGCAGGTATTTACGACATCAATAATTGTCTTACTAATCGAATCGTGGCGAATCAAGATATAAATGCGGTCTCAGTTTCACGAATGCTAAAGCATTTGATTCCATTCCGTATGAATTTAGACGTTTGAAAGTAGCTTATCAAAAAATAATGGTTTGCAATGTCCAATGATGATGATTGTGACGTGGTCATGATCAGGTGATTGTGTCATATCGATGAAATGCATGATTTGTGGTCAGTCACACGATAAGTCTTTAACACACTCGACAGTATGACTATTTTAAACTGGATAAGGCTTTGATATGTAGAAACATACATATTTTACTGGTTTCTGTGGAGAGATTTGATTGACACTATCCAGCTCTTGTCAAAATTTAAAACCGTTACACAGGGTGATAAAACCAGTTATTTATCATTATCTGTATTCATATTTTAGTATCTAATACAGTTACTAACATTTATTTACGCTAATCCAGAATTTCAAAGTGAAATCAATACAAAAGTATCAATTTTAATGTGGCATATAATTTTAATTCTAATTTAAGTATGGACTTGATAAGTCGAAATCTTTTCTATGCGAATTTTCACACGTTGCTTTGTAACGTTCTCTCACTTGCGTTACACTCGACAGGCGAGTTCTGATTGTGACACAATTAACGTAGCTAAAAATTAACTTTACTCGAAATAGTACTTATTGTCATGTCTGTCGTTACCTAGAAAGATTATTCCATTTTATGTAAATATGAGAGTGTTTATAAATTAAGCTACGAGAATCATTCTCACCATTAAATCACTATACGTAAACATGTGGTATAATCTTTCGAGCATACTTTTTCACTCACAAATATCCTCTTTTTTACAATCGTCACATTTTTTATCGGGACGCGCTAACATAAAACATTCGTCCTATGAGTTCATTTTCTATAGATTAAGATAGGCCATAGGTATTTAAGGGTTTAAACGATACAAAATCAAGGCATTTTGTAACTTGGACATTCTGTGTTGCTACCCGCAAAAAATCGATGCCAATTATTATTTGTGGCAACACTTAACTTTGGTAAGTATACAATATTTTCGTTGCAGTATTCGTTCGAGTTTTAAGCACAAATTTTAATACTTTTTAAAGATGCAGAAGCGTGTACAGTGGGCGTGGCCTTTGAATTGGTATAACGGCGTCGGCTATTGTGCACGGTCGCTCAATCGGCTTTTTAATTTAATTATCGGCCGTTGACTGGTTGTTGCGCTTTGTGTTTAATTCTTCGTTTTATATTAAGCCTTTGTCTTAGATAGGTATACGTAGATGTTTACATTAAGGCAGGCACGGTACGCGGCAACTGAGGGCTAATTGTATTTCAGGTATATTAACATGCTTTCAAGTATCTTATCATATAAATAACAATATGTATCGTGCTCAAATATGCATAGTATAATTGTAATATCGCAATCATTTATTTTATTCGTTGATTATATTTTTTATTGTTTGTTTTTTATGTTACATCCGATATTATAAAGCCGTCATGTGTACGTTCGAAGCTAAAGGCAAAAAGATGAATGTAATGAGAAATCACGGCATATCAGAGGAGTTGTCCCGTCATTTTATATGAGTATTAAAGGAATCATTATTTGTGTATGGGTTTCCTGGTTGTTTTGTAACATTATTTTGACAGCAAAATTGATATACTTACGTTTTTTATACAACGCACGCATCTATTTGTCTAAAGTAAGGGACTTTTCGCTATGATAGTATTTTTTATTTGCCCAACGCAAAAAAAGAAGGTTAATGGCAAGAAAATAAAAGCAAAGCATTTAAAGCATACAGCCAGCAATGCGTTGGACAGATAATAAGGAATGAAGTTAGCTCTGGTCTGCTAGATTTACGCATAGGGTAAGGATTTTTTTAAATAAACATTGTTTTCTACTGTAACGGCTTCTTTTCCGATCGATGTATGATAACGATAACATATAATATAGCATTATAATATGTATGATATTTAATGGATAGTTTGAAGGCTCCCTCGGTTATTTTCTATTCAGACCAATTTTTCTCACTTTTACATCGTATTATTGGAATGGACTGCCATATTTTAACCTTTTAACTGTAATTTTATATTGTAACTTACTTAACATACGTGGGAAATTGTTATTTCATCCTTGGCTCATGGTTCTGCGACTTGCAAAATTAACCTAAAGTTATAGGTGATGAGGTGTGAAATGACTTACGTGAATGAGAACCGAGATCAGTTAAGGATGGAAAACTACTAGAATTCGAAGTGTTTATTTAGGAAAAATTAAAAGTAAAATATCCCCGAGCTGTAAATCGGACTTCCTTTGACACGTCTTGAATTTACAAAAGAAAGGATTTGTATAAGTTAATTTTTATTTGCTAGTCCACATCTTTGATATGTTAAAAATAATTACTCTTAGTGGTGTAATACTAATTATAATGTATTGTGTAAAATATTTTTTTTTAGTTATTATATCAATAAATTAAAATTTGTTTATTTTACAACTTTAGTTTTATTGTTATATCATAAACATTTTGGTGGTCTCGAGTTTTCAGAAAAAAAACCTTTTTAGTTTGCAAAAATGCAGTTATGTTTTCAAAATATTTAAAAATAAAAATTACCAAATGTTACTTTCAAATACTCCAAGATATTATTTATAATTTATTTAAGAGAGCATAAATTGTTATTGTTTTGTGTTTTTTCACTCTTTTCTACTTTTGATGCAGACTATCCATAACTGTTAAATTTCTTCAATAAATGTTCAACTCTATGCTTTAGGCATAAAGGTCAAAGTCTATTGAGGAATTTTGACAGTTTGTGGTGCAGGCGTGTATACTATAGAGTTATTTAAGAACTTGATGTAGAGACTGGATAAATGCTAACTACACTCCTCTGGCGAAACATAAGTATTATAGAAGAATAATTTTCTTTTTTTGCTATTGGGTACGCTATAAGTCTGCTGCGTTACTTCCACAGTAACCTTTGAACGCTTCCGATCCCGCTTCGAACCGTCGCTCATAAGTATGGTTGCCATGCGAGCAACCAATAAAACAGGGCAAATAGCTTAAACACTGGACTCTTGGCTTCGGCTCTGACTTCTCTGTCTGCTTGTTGTAAAAACTTTAATTCCAACTGTTTTATTGTTTTTGTACTAAATTATTTGACATAAAAATATTTAAATTTTTAACAAGAAGTTACTACTATCACTGACAGGTGCCACTTATTAGACAACATAGTCACGGAACATAGACGCAGAAACTCGAGAGCGTAGACACGAAGCGTTAGAGTATTATTAATTTACTGTGACGTTTTTATTTATGTTAGAGGAATCTTATCACAGAGTCTAGATAGACGTGGAGGTGTGGCTTTCACCTAACTCCCATTATTCGAGAAAACCCTAGCACATCCCCTCATTTGCCGTCCAAGTGATCCGGGATCATCGATTTGACAAATTCGGATATTCACCCCGGCATTCATCGGCATCAGCAGCGGATTGCCAAAAGGAACACGCCCGAGAATGTTTGGGCGTGTTCCATCCCACACCGTCACCGCAGTATGCGGGGAAAGGAGGTGAACGCTCCGAGATCTGCCCCCCGACCGCCTAACCGATCGCTTTGACTACGCGTATAGCCATTGACGTCATCTTGCCACCTCGCACCGCCTATGAAAGCAATATCAAAAGCTAAAGGCTAAAGCTTTCGATATTGCTTTCATAGGCGGCATGAAACGACAAGATGACGTCATAAACCACACACGAAGTCAAAGCGATCGGTTAGGCGGTCGGGCCCCTGGTGCATCTTTCTCCAATTACGTCTGCTTCGGACAGAGCACGTACTAGCCGACCGCGTCCAGCTTTCTATTCCATAGAATAGATTCACCTATTTTTATTTTAAATCACCACGTTTGTCGCCAAGAGGCACTGCTTTAATGTCATTTATAAATCCTTGTTATCGATAACGTGATCAATAGCCAAATAAAATTCGCACTAGGTACTCTTGACTCTGCTACATAAAAGTACTATCAACAATCATGTGTCGGTAATCTGATTTTGAATATTTTACCACCATAGCAATATCAAAAGAAGCTACCGATACACTATTGAGATGTTATTGAAAAAGCAGACTTAAATAATAAAATGCAATTCAAATACTTATCCAAATTGCGCACAACGTATCCAAGTCCAAGAGCCAAATACCGTCAGGGCTACTGAATTCTCAGAATCCGTAGCCCTAATGCTATTTCTTACAACTTCCACGCCCCACGCGGCGCGTCAATTCTCGCATTCAATACGAATGCTGAACGCTTGGCAAACATTCACGTAGTGTGGTATTTAATGGCTTTATCGACGTTAGTATAAACGTCACTGAGTGTACGTGGTTGGTTTAAGCTTTATTTGAACACTACGAACTATATATCACTTTCTCAAGTTATTTATTTATTTCGCTGTAGATGCAACTTGTTAGATTTGTATGGCTTAAAGCGCCCCCTAGTGATAAACCAGCAGAGTTAAATTTTGGCATACAAATTCTCGTACGAAAATAAAACTCGCACTAAGCACTCTGAATGCTATGTGAAGATGTGGGGCCAATATTATATGTAGACTATGATGTCGAATACGGTAAGTACGTACATGTACTTGAATAAGTCTATTTGCTTTAGCCTTGAAGAGGTGGATCAAACCCAGTCAAGGGACACAATTAAAAATTGAATTTTGTCAAATACATTTTTATTATAAAAAAATATTAATTCGAAAAGTTTTCGTTTTTATCAACGTGATAAGAGGGCCTAGTGTGAGTTATTTTAGACATTCGATGATTCGATCAACGAAAACGACAATTGGGTAGTATGGCATTGAAGCAGCGCCTCCTGGCGACATATGAGAAGAGTTAAGATTTTTGCCACATATAAATTTTCCTTTTCGTAAACGTAATCGAATGAATACGGATAGTTAACAAAACTCGCACTAGGCACTCGGATGACAAATAAAACTCGCACTTGGCACCCTGATAAAGAGTAGAACTCTTTGCATTCTGAAGTGTAGCCTTAAGTAAGTAAGTAAACAGCCTATAACTGTCCCACTGCTGGGCAAAGGCCTCCATCGTTGAAATCGAGTCAAGTGTAGCCTTACAACTAGGGAATGCAATTTCGACTTGAGATTGACAAATCGAGATCTCGCGCCATAATCATAGGGTCGAGATTAGCCCATTCGAGATCTCGTTCGTAAATAAGTCGAGATTTAACTAAATAAAAAAAATATGTTACTTACACTCAATCTCAAATCTCATACACTCTGTATAAGAATCATGGACAACCACGAAGAATAAAACTAATATGATATTGCTGTGATGTTTTGTTAATAAAACAAGATATTTTACTATTAAATCACGTAAATCTTTAATTTAAGGGAACGAAATATTTCTATATAAGTAATCTGAAGAAAATGAACAATGAAATTTAATAATCGTGGTTTTCAAAATAGCTTCTTAAGAAGCACAGCGTCTTCAAAGTTTCATCTGCTAAGCGACACCTAATATCGGTAGCTAAATCGCCTGCAGCTGAGAAAGCCCGTTCGGCCTCCACGCTTGTAGGGAGCTTGTAGGGACTACGGTAAGTAAGCTGTTGTAAGCAAATTTAAGGAACTGCCCTCTTTCGCCACCTTACTCGTAAGGATTCATTTCTTTCCTTAAAAGTCTGTCAATGTCAAACCTGTCTGTTATCACAGCTTGGGGTTGACTATCTTTACTCGTCTTTAAAGCTTCTTCCAACTCTTTCTGGAGAGAATAAGCCGTCGATTCAGTCCCCGGACTTTCAGGGACTGAATTAAGGGCTTGTTGCATAATGTGAGAGGGGTAAATCGTCTTCATTATCATCCGTTTGAAATAAAAGCACACGCATGATTCGCGCACTCTCATGTCCCAAAATCTTAATAATCTCGATCAATATTGTCGAGATCTCGATCGATATCACATACCTATATCGAGATTACAGATCGTCGAGATTGAATATCGCAAAAAAGGTCGAGATCTCGCGAGAATCGAGATTGCATTCCCTATTTACAACTTGGATATTCTGTCTTTGCATAAACAACAATTATAGCTATTTTATATTATGAATTCTGTTATTATGACATTCTAAAAACCTAAATTTTTACCTCAAAATATGTGAGTCAACAATGTGTTACCTAATGTTCTGCTACAAGTCATACAAATTACCGCGTAATTAATGACAAATACTACAACCAAATATATTAAGAACATTTTATACGTTACGGTTATGGTGTTAGGTGTGATTATTTTATTGTGTTTGATGCGTTTACAATGTTGTTGCCTGTACCAGCCTACACGCGCTCGCCTTGGCAAGCTGTCTAGAATCTGGATGTTGACGTAAAGCTTTCGTAGTATGAATGCGATTTTATACCTACAGCGTTGTTGGTACATAATAAAATAACATTGCAATTGTAACTGTAGTATTTAACTTGCCAACTTTTCAACCCTTTGGCAGACATAACATATTTGAATTTAATTGGTTTTCAATCTTATCTTAATTAAATAAAGTTCAAAATGTGGTGGGAATTTACAGCCCTCTGACTTTGAAAGGGTTAAAACCAGATTGTGTTACATAGGGAAGGCTCGTGCCACAACAATGGGAACATACAATGAGTAGTGATGATGTGATGATGTGTTACATGGTAGTAGGGTTTGCTAGAACTGGTCTGCACTCTGATCGCCGCTTAGCAGCAGCGTTTTTTTTCGGGGAGAATGCCGTTTCTCTTTGAGCATTTTCAGCTTCACCGGGCTTGTTTGGGGGCGGCGAGAAACTTAATAAAGCACGTTCCTCAAGCCGTGTGAAACGAAGCACCGTCAAGAGGTTTTCTAGATAATTTTTTTGAGTTTGCTGATTGCTTTAGACGACATTTACAGTTTCACCGGGTTTTTTTGGGGGGCGGCGAGAAACTAAAAGGGTTTCTCAAGGCGTGTGGAACGGATCACCGTCAGAGGTTTTCTAGAGGGAACGGCATCACGCACTAGTGCGTGTCCCCGTGCCCTACTAGATTTCTACTACTATTACTACTAGGTTCGGATCGGATCGGTAGCAGCAGCGTGCGTGCAGTCTCGTGAGTTAAGCAACCTTCGCAACGCCAGGTCATCTGGTGACTAAAATAAAACACACTAAGAAATGTGACTCGTTTCTTTGTCGTACCTCTAAAAGACGGAATAGTCTACCAGCACACGTTTTCCCTCCTTCCAATGACATGATGTCCTTCAAGGCGTGAAGAGGCACCTTGTGGGCCGGCAGATTGAGGGTGACTGATGCTGCGTTGTTTTCACGCTGCACCAGTTGTCTTTCGCGTCTAAACTACATTTTCACTTGACATTAGGTGGAGTGGAATCATTTGTCTACTATAAAAAAAAACTGAGCTCTCGTGCTTCTGAAGACACGTTATATGCGTGTCCTGGTTACTGTCGTGAGAAAGCAGTGTAATTAAAGATAATTTAAAGCTTGATTTATTCATATTCATATTCATTTGTTCAATTAGAATTTGTAGCAAGAGGTACAATGACATACAAGATGTTGATGTTAATTGTTTGTTACAAATTCACCTTTTCAAAGCATTGTGATCTTGGTAAAGTTGCCTGCTATAAACACTCCTAATTTTACATATCATACCCGTTATCCCGGTGTGCTGACAGATTTAAAATGTGAATAGTAGAAGACGTCTTAATACTTTTCGAACTATCTAGTTACTGTTTTTTATCACGGAAGCTTCTATACAGCAAGGCCGCCTATGACGACGCATAATAAATAAATCAGAGACACGTTTTAGATGACTCACGCAGTCACGCATTGTCAAAAGAAAAATTCATAAATAAATATGCCGTAAGTAGGTGGTAACCATTAAAAGTGCCGACTTTATTCTTTGATAACTCACTGAGTTCGATTACGTTAACGAAAACGGGAATTTGTATGTCAATGTTATCTAGCTCTTTATTTGTCTTCTCATAACGGTGGTTGAGATTCCAATGTCTCTCTCTATACACACCCACAACACTACACATATGCACAAAAGAGTTGGTTGAAGATTTGTAGCGATAGATAGATAGTACTTACTGATGAGTACGAAAGACCCAGTTAACTTTAGTTGACGCCATGTACATGAGTGCTTTTCCCCTCCCCCACGACACGGGAACCGGAGCTGAAGTCCTAGCGTTTTGAGGAGCCTGGCGCTCCAGGGTCTTATAGCTCTGAGATGTTATACCTACTTCTATGCTCTAGCTAGATGTTACTGGATATCCCTACAAACAGGAACATTAACCTGCTTATTAGATTTAGGGTATCAGATCGAATGGATTCTGGACAGAATCCTTCCAACGCGCGAAAGGTTCCTCATCATCATAATCATCACCAAGCTCACTCTGTCCCCACTGCTGGGGCACGAGCTTTCTCTACGGATGAAAACACCGTGGAGAACAGGCCATATACCACCACGCGGGCCCAGTGCGGTGCGGTGGTCGTTAACGACTACTCTACGTTACCTGCCATCCTAAGCACGGAGAAGATCGAGATGAAAAATTGTTGGTCGCTCATCCAATGACTGGCCTTTGCGAAAGTTGCTTAACTTCAACAATCGCAGACAAAGCTTTTATCCCACTGCGCGCCATCGAGCTCCTCTCCTAAGGCTCCTCGTAATGGAGGGTTCCGGGTGATGTGTGCTATCAGCAAGATAGTCTTTACTATTTGTAGAATAAAAAAATAAAAAGTAAAAGGCTTTTGTTGACTGTGGTTGGTGTTGTTGTTCCACGCTTTTTATAGTGATTTACGCCTCTGTGTTCAAGGACCAAGGAGTTCTCTGAAATTGTACAGTAAACAAGCAACAATCAGAGCGGCGGGCGGCGATGGCGAAACGCACAGACCGCGCGACGGAATTAGCTTTGGCAGAGCAGCGCCGCCGCGGTGACCACACGGCGCCTCCGCCGCAGGACACAGCAGGACCTGTGGCGGTAGCCAAAGTAACATTAAGAAAACGATAGCGAAGTTCGAAAAGAATAAAATGTATTGGATTGACATAAGATTGACCACGTGATTTAGCGCGGCATATGTCAATCCCATACATTTTATTCTTTTCGAACTTCGCTATCGTTTTCTTAATGTTACTTTGGCTAAGCCTACTGTGCCGGCTCTAGCCCTTGATGAGGGTGTATTTTGGCGCCCTTCGGTCGACGCTTTCACATTACCTATCCGAACTCCGGTGTTGTGATTTTTCGGATTTGACGTTTGGCGCTCCTTGCCATCAGACGCCTACAGCGACTGCTCTACTCTAGAGCGGTCGCTGTAGGGCGCTGTGCAGGATGTATTGCTTTTCACACTTTTGACACACAAAGCTGTTGGTCTTCCTGTGAGTAATTAAATAAAACATTTTGTAAATTGATTTTTTTTAAACAGCCATTACTTAAACTTTAATTGTTCAAAACTAAAAAATAACATCAAACAGAATATTATATGCGTTACTAATAAAAAACTCTGTGTTGCTTTCATAAATAAATAAAAAGTGATTCAATTTAGATAAAATCAATTCACAAATGATACTTTTGTTATTTGAGAAACATGTGGCAGACACACTTGCTGACATTAACCAAATTAAACATTACATTTTATTATAAAAAAGCTAATATAGATATTGGTTTCCTTCTGTCCGGGAAAAGTTCCAGAACCATTGCCACCGCAGCTCCAACGGAGCTTTTCTGCGTGTTATGCAATGGCGTTTCAGAACTTATTTTAGTTAGTCCAACAACTGTTCGCGTTGCGCACACGTCGCTGCCCGTCACGCAATAGTCGGTTATAATCATACCCATATACGGTTCATTTTATACTTAGTGCTCTATTAATAAAAAAAAAATCTGTGACATAATACTTTCTTTACAGAGTAGTGTTTTGTTATTTTTCTCAAGTGATTTTTGAATTGTTTGCAATCAGTCGGGTGGTGCGTCTACGTTTGGCCCCTTGTTGTTTTTTTTTCGCAGTTTGTTTTGTATAACACATACTACAGTCCATTCTTCTTGACATACTTAGTTTTGTGACTTATTAGTTAGCTTAACAAAGTCTATGAAATTATCTTCAAACTTCAGCATTCAAAAAACTTCAGCATTATTCAAAAGTTTATTGACAATTTGCTCTGTGCATCATCACCAATATTATTTTCGAAATAAAGTTATATTTTGTTATTGTTACAGTCACGTTTTTATCATTAAATATTTTGCTAGTTTATAAAATACTAGTTGCAAGAAGATTACAAAGAAACACTGAAAAAGCTCAGCGCTCAGCAACTGAAATACGGGCAACATTATTTCTGTACATGCCACCCACAATTAATGCGCCGTCTAGCCGTAGGTGCACGCGATAATGAACCTAATGCCACTGCGTTAAAGACTACAACAGTCTTGTGATATCGGTTTTTTCTACTTTCGTTAATATGGTTTTCGAGTATATGCAAAGTGGTACAAGATGCACGTCATTCACCTGCGATGATTTCAGACGATGATTAATCATCGCAGTCGACTCTCCTCTCTGTTTTTAAGACACAAAAACCTTTAATGACATCATCTTTAAATTACTGTTAATAGAATTGTTTACATGTTAATTCTGTAAAGTTCGTCCGTTACTATTTTATTTCACCGTTTTTCCTATTGTATTTTTTTACTATCATTATAGATGTAGGTATATGATTAATTTCTTGTTTTCTTCAAAGTTAATGCGCGTACCGATGCCTGCACATTAACCTATGTAAGACTGACAAATTTTTTCATTATATTTTCAACCATATGCTATATACATAGAGTTTAAAGTCTATTGAGGATTGACAGTTAGTGGAGTCTGTTGCGCAGGCGCGTGTAAACACATCATAGTAAAACTCTTTATCTGGATCTTCTTTATTTTTAGTATTCATGTTTTGCATACAGAGGCTCTGTGACTATGGACTCTGTACAGACACTCTTCACAGGGACCGCAGTCACAGAGTCAGTTCGATGAGCAGAAATGTCAGACTAAAATTATATGTGACGCGAGATGTGTAAAGTATCTCAATTCCAACAAGTTACCATACACACATGTTTGATACAGAACTCAAAGCAATCTGTGATACAAAATTATCCTGGATAACAAATCAAAAATAATTGTGTTCACTTTAAATATTAGATAATTTAATAATTGTAGGTAGGTAGGTACATAGTTTGTTACTGATTTGCAAATATTATTTTGATTAATTTAATTGATGGCTATCCTATAAATCTTATAAGAAGTTGGCACAGTCAACTGGGTTAATTTAATAATACTGGCTATCAATTAATACTGTGATGACAGGAACATAAAATTAAGTACTATTATACTATAAAACAATTTATGAGTAGACGAACTTCACAATTCTAAAGGTATCTGCTTAACCAGCAACGCTTACAGATTAAAAATACGACAAGATAATAAGAAAAGAAAAAAAACGATCGCATCAAAGAAGCGACAGACAGTGTTAATTTTTTAAACCTCAAAATACTGGAACATCAAAATGATGACTATAAGCGAGAGTCAGTATTCGTCGAACAAGATGTCTAGCATCCGCAAGATCAACGACAGGGTCATCCACCGGGACAGCTACGACGACGTCAAGTCATCATCCAGCATCAACAGCAGTGCCCTCATCACCAAGCGAGGCTTCAAGCCGTCAGACATGTTCGACCCTCAAAAGAAGGCGTTCCTCACCGACCTCAGTTATAAGTTATTTCCTGTAAGTTGGGTAAGTCGAATCTGTTCCATTTTAGAATAGGTTGAGGCTTCTAACAATGTCGTGTAGGTGTGCCGCAAGGAGCAATACGTATGGTACATTTTTCATGGAAATATTTATTTTATTTTATCACTAACAGTATATATGAAGGCGATTTAATCATTTGATAAAAAGGAAAACTATACAGAAACCTGAACAAATAACAAGATTGACTATGACACGAACACTGATATCGCGAATAAAAACTAGCTTTGGCACAAATAGTTGCTTAGTATTTAGTTGTCAATGGAATGCAGCATCCCAGCATATTTCAAAACGATTTACTCGCCTTCCTGTATTTACTGAAATACACTAAGTAGTTAGATTCACTGACAAAATAACTCTATAACTAACAATAGTAAAAGGTTTCTATGATAGTTAGACGTATTATTTTTATAGATAATAAATGAAACTTTTATTTATAAAAAGTTTTAAAAGCTTTCGATGGTCGTGAGACGTTGACGTTAAGAGCGTTTAAGCCGCACACTAGCGCCACTAATGAAAAAAAAAACATATCTAGTAATTAGAGATAGAAAATCAAATTATGCTCAACAAACTATTTGAATGAAGTAATTTAGCATTTTTACGTCACCTCATGAACACCTCACATGTTATGGTTTAGTTAAATAAGACGTTACGGCCACTTTTAACTATAACGCCATATATAACGTCAGATAGTTTGTTGAGCATAATTTGATTTTCTATCTCTAATTACTAGATATGTTTTTTTTCATTGGCGGCGCTAGTGCGCGGCGTAAACGCTCTTAAAAATTAAGAACACAGCATAAATAACAAAAAAAACTTCTAGCTTTATTCAATTGAACTGACAATGAAGTGGATCGGCGTGGTCCGCTATAAATTTAAATATTGACGAGACGGCTGGCTCTTCTCCAGATTTCAAATGTTAATGTCGATTGTTCCTTGAACTCGTTATACTTAGATTTTATAGGTTGGAAAAACCTAATAAAAGCTGGATGGCTGGAAAGATTTATTCAAAAACAAAATAAAAGATACATTTTGCGACAAATTAATGTTAGCAGTCTTCTTTTTTAGTAAATATCGTAGTGGCGCCAGTTTTCGACACCGCAAACCCAGTGTTCGACACAGTAAGCCCAATGTTCGTCACCAGTTTACTTCGCCAAAAAAAAAATAGAATTAATTAAAATTTTACTAAATGACAGCTAGCAAGCAGGTTGTCCTTATTTGAGTGATGCTAAAATAGAAAGTGACTAGACTTAGTGAATAGACTTATTTTTCACCATGAAAGGAATAAAAGGGTCGATTACTGGATCCTGTCGAGAACTGGTGGCACTTATACATAAGTAAGTAGGATACCTACTTATCTCAGAAGATTTAGCTCTATAACAAAATGTAGATATCTCAATGTGTATATGGTTTTATATACTTCTGAAATTATGTTTGAAACAGTAACTTAAAATCCAAGAAAATATTTTTTTTTATATATTAAAGAGATTCTCATTTCAGCTAGAGTCTGATCAGAGTCTGAGTCTTACTTTCATAAAAGTATCTTATCTTATCTAAGTAGGGTCTGCTGAGATTTTCCTCTCCCTGTAGCAATTAGATAGCAAGTAGATTCGGATTTGTACAATTCATAAAAGTAAAGCATATACCTAGAGCTCTTCTCAAGATGTTAAAATATTTAACTTTATGTCTAGTAGTAAAATCGTAGTTAACTATGAGGGAGTAGATTGCCAAATCCCTCTGTTGTATAATTAGTTGCATCATCATTGGGAAAACTTAAATAGGTTAATCTGACTACACGTCTGTCCGCCCGTCCCCAAATAACTGCTTGGAAGCTATGTCTTACAAACAATCTGTGGAAACGAAGAACGAGCTATTGAGGCTAAACTTTAAAAATGAAAGCTATTCGTCGAAAAGCTTACTTTACTATTCTTCCTATATAGTTAACTAGCTGTGCTCGCGACTTCGTCCGCGTGGAATAGTGACTTTCGGCAGCATTTTTAATTTTTTAGGCTCTTTTCCCGTTTTTGCAACATTTTTCACTGATGCTTCGCTCCTATTGATCGCAGCGTGATGTTATATAGCCTAAAGCCTTCCTCGATAAATGGACTATCCAACACAAAAAGAATTATTCAATTCGAACCAGTAGTTCCTGAGATTAGCGCGTTCAAACAAACAAACAAACTCTTCAGCTTTATATATTAGTATAGATTTATAATTTATTTACAACAAAGATAATAACAAGTAAATTAAACTACATACTTAAAATTAAACTTATAAAAAACTATTACCTATAACTGTCATCATCATCACATCATCAGCTCATTTTATGTCCCCACTGCTGGTTCACGAGCCTTCCCTATGGATGGATAGGGAGGACGGGCCATAAACCACCACGCGGGCCCAGTGCGGATTGGTGGTTGTTAACGACTGCTAATGCAGCCGGGACCAACGGCTTAACGTGCCTTCCGAAGCACGGAGGAGCTCAAGATGATAAATTTTTGGTCACCCATCCGATGACCGGCCTTTGCGAAAGTTGCTTAACCTCAGCATTCGCAGACCGGGCGCGTTAACCACTGCGCCATCGAGCCCCTCCTCGAGCTCCTTCTCATTGAGCTCGACCTATAACTAATACTAATTATAAATAAAAAATGGGCCCAAATCATCCCTAAAAGGCAGAGTGCCCCGTAAGCTAGCAGCAGCTACTAGCTCTGGAGTCCCGGGTGGTTTTAACAAATTTTATAAATATATCTGTAAAGAGTCTGTGGGCACCCGGGTCCCATGGAACTAAACTTTTTATTCTGTGCTAATGTCTCTACCCCAAACGGCTCAATTATGAAATCCCCAGTCAGATTTTAATTTATTGCATTTATGTACGATCTTCGCAAGGTGGCTGGCAAGAGCTGGATGAGAGTAGCCGCGGATCGTGCTCGGCGGCGTGCACTTGGAGAGGCCTATGTCCAGCAGTGGACGTGTGTAGGCTGATGATGATGATGATGATGTACAGTGTCACTGTAATACAAAATAGCAAGACATAGGGTTAGGGCGTTTTAAAATTTACAATATAAATAAATAATAATTAAAAAAAAAAAAACACAACCATAGGTTCTGCAACATACAGATAAGATTAAATAGGTACTCAGTCGATTTATGTAGCTATTCTAGGTATTCGTAGTCAGTTGTATAATAGATACTCTGAGTCGTAAGCTATGTAATATAAGAGTGCCTATAGGGCGAGTTTAATTTGCCATTAAACAAGAATCTAAATCTAATCTATCTTTAACTCTCCAAAGAACCAACAAGGAACAAATAGAAATTCTAATCTTTCTCATTTTAACGCATCTGTGGTTGAGTAGCACAGCGCTCGGCTCGATACCCGAAAGTCCCGGGTTCAATTCCCAGGTCAGGCAAATTGTTTCGGATTTTTTGATGCATTTAGCAAACGTGGTGATTAACTTTGATTTCAATGATGGAAACTTGCCCAGCAGTAGCACAGTCCGACTCCGATCCAATCCGAACCCTTCGGAGAATCTAGTAGAGCACGGGGACACGCACTAGTGCGTGATGCCGTTCCCTCTAGAAAACCTCCGAAGGTGATTCGTTTCACACGGCTTGAGGTACCCTTTAAGATTCTCGCCGCCTCCAAACAAGGCCGATGAAGCTGAAAATGTCGTTTGAGGCCATCGGCAAACTCACTCCAAAAAAAATGTAGAACACTTATAGGCTACTAGCGGCCGCTCGCGGTTTCACCCGCGTGGTTCCCGTTCCCGTGGGAATATCGGAATAAAAAGTATCCTATGTGTTAATCCAGGTTATAAACTATCTGTATGCCGAATTTCATCCAAAACCATTCAGTAGTTTTTACGTGAAAGAGTAACAAACATCCATCCATACTTACAAACTTTCGCGTTTATAATATTAGTAGGATTTATTTACGTTCTTCAATTTTCCTCCAGAACCCACTGCCATACAAATGCCATACAAATTTTAGTTTTCGTTAACTTAATCGAAGTGCGAATGAAACTCTCACCTAGGCACCAAGTTCTCGTTTTCACTAACGTAAAAACTCGCACACGGTACTCTGGTTAAGTGGGTGTGGGTGGACTGTTAGTACGATGCCACACAGCAGTAACAGAATAAAAAATGTACAGACGCAATGTATATAACCTATTCAAAGCTGTCAGATTTCTTCAATACATTTTCAAACGTATGTTCTAAGTCTCAAAGTTCAAATTTTATTGAGAAAATTTAACAGTTTGTGGTAGGTTGATGTCCAGGCGTGTGTGCCTAAGTTAGGATTGCCAACTATACTAAAAAATAAAAATATAGCATGGTAAATACTTTATTTCCGACTAATGCGTGCGTTTGACCGGAATATTCCTGTTGACTGATACTTAGACTCAGGTGAAGTGAAACGAAACGCTAATTTCTGAACGCGCTATAAATCAACAAATAGTTATTAGATAGTGCCAAGAGTACCTACAAAGAAATATGTTTTTTAACATTTAAATAAATAAATTTGGAAAATACTTTATTTTTTCTTCAAATCCTTTTTTTAAAACTAGTTAGTGATAGATTTACTTTAATTTCCTGAAAAATAGTTAGCAACCCTAGCCTAAGTACCAATCAATCGAAATAATTAATGATTCTATATTTGTCATGTGTAGGCGATAATCATATGCATTGAGTGATTGTGTGTATAGTGTTCTGTGACTGTCAAATGTTATGCCCACTCCAATGAAGCGAGCAACGACCTGTGAGCAATCCATTACTGATATCAAGAGTTGATTTGGTTTTATTACTCTACATAGAGTCGGTCTAATTGATTTTTATTAACATAAAACGAGCAAGCTAAATATAGCAATATAGGAGTAGTAGGCTATGGGTCTAGGGGGTTCATTACATTCAATTGAAGACACACTTTCGACTTTGATCAATTCTAATAAAAAAAATACCATGGACTAATAATCCATGGTAATACCTACCTCTGAATTTCACGCAACCCAAAGTAGTCATTCTGTACAGGGGACAATTAAAATTAATATAATAAATGATTCGAATTTCGTAATAATTATTGTTACTTACACGACAATAATTTTAATGGTATTTGAAAAAGTGCATTAAACTGCTCAATTTAATTTATTGGCCTATAAATATCTGCTTATACCTATAAACAAGCTTTTGTTTAGATTAGATAAGATTTGAAAATTTATTTCATTGGACTAAAGTTATTGTTAAAACCAACACAGCGTTACCGCAAAGGGGTTTTTTAAAACCCTAAACTTTTAACTTAGGACGACAACTCGATTTGTGAATATTCAAAAAGGCTGATCCTTACTGACGCTGGCATAAGGTCGATAATACGTAGCGCCTGCGACAATATAGACCGCAAATAAACAGTTAATAAAAAAAAATTGGTTTTAGTTATCAAAATATGCTAAATTACTAAATTACGAATATTGATGTCATCAATATATTTGAGTGGTCTCCAAGCATATAAATTAAGTAATTTTGTTGTAATTACAACAATAGTGATTTTTTAGTGGTGTTTACGAAAATAATTATGATCGAGTCAAAATTATGCAATCGTGTATTTGAGCTAGCAGATTCAAGATAAAAACATGAATTTAATATCAACATTTCAAATTCGTAAGTCATATTATAGTCTTAAACTATTCGACGAAAGTTGGTGCATTTTTTCAGTGTGTCGCCTTGTTCCTTTTTTTGTTAACCCAGGGGAAAGATGATAGTACCCAAAGGATAGTACCTAATTGTATTATTCAATTAAAGAAACCAATCGCATGTTGATAGACGTACCGAAGTGCGTTTTACTGAAGTATTCTAGCAATCGGGGCGGGCGTCGAACCCGCGCCCGGTCACGGCCCAGGCTTATTTTTGTTCTTGGCAATTTCGTTTAGTGAAAAATAACAAGAACTCGTTGCGGAGTGGTTTAATATTGACGTTAAACGTCGCTGCAGTATTATTTACCCGTCTTCGCTTTCCCCAAATAATAAATATAAAACAAAAAACAATAATTAAATTAACCTGTTTTTTCCCCGAAATCGAAGCTATGTAAAATAGAAAAGCCGGCAATGGTCTAATGATGAAATTTTAATTGAAACAATTAACACAACTTTTCCGTAATTTGTATATATCAGTTAAAAAGGACCAAATAATTTTATTTCAACCAAAAGTAATCATGCAGTTAGCTTCCAATGCTGCAATCTACAGATTAAGAGATAAAAACATTAAATAAAGACAGTTTTGTTATGTCAGTTGTTGTCTGTTGAAGTTAAGGTCCCGTAACGCTAAAATGGCCGCATGAGTATCGTAACCACAGCCTCACGTAAACTCGGAATCCTGAACAAAGTAAAGCGGTTCTTCACGCCTACGCCTGAGCAACGTTGTCTTTTGTATAAGACTCAGGTGCGCTCCTGCGTGGAGTATTGCTCTCATCTTTGGGACGGATCCGCCAAGTACTTGCTCGAAGCTCTTGACAGGTTGCAGAGACGTGCTGTCCGTATTATCGGTAACGATGACGTTACGACCAGTCTGGAGCCGTTACAGCTACGTAGGGACATTGCTTCCCTTAGTGCTTTCTACCGCCTTTACCACGGTGAATGCTCTGAGGAGCTCTTTAACCTCATTCCTCCCTCTCCATTCCTTTCCAGATCGACGCGTGCAGGTCTGAGAAGCCACCCTCATACCGTGCTGACCATCAAGACACGTACCAAAAAGTTTGGACAATCGTTCCTTTGCCGAACTGCCCGTATGTGGAATGCGCTTCCCGCACACGTGTTTCCCTCCTCTTTCTCTCCCGGGTTATTTAAGCGGGGCGTGAAAAAGCATTTATGCAGGCCGCCATAGTGTGAGCGTTCGGCATAGCGTGGTAGCGCTGTGATGAACGCTTTCACTTCTTGGGCTTCACTGGCTGCTTTCCATCAGGCAGAGTGAAGCCAATTTGGCGTATTTATTATTATTATTATTATTTATAGTTATATCACTTTAAAACATTAATCGGCTATTGTTAATTTTATTAATTATACATTATTTGATTAAGAGTGACGGTCGGCAAATAAGTCTACACGCAGTCGTTAAAATTATTCAAATGAATGTATTTAGGCGCAGTGCCAGCTCGTCTCTATCAACCCAAACAATGTAGTTCCTGGTGCTTTTTATCTTTCGCTAACGAAGAATGCTAATTTCGTTATGCAGACTTCAAAAAATGTTTGTTTATATAAGAATTCTATTGGCTGTCCTTACTTATTCCAAGTTGGAGTCCAGCCAAAACCATTAAAATTATCAGTAACTGAACCATCTACATGCAATTTTTTAAAGTGTATTGTCAGATATTTAAAGATTTTTTAAGATATAACGCGAAGTACCTATCTGTAACGCAAGCCTACAAACCCGAAATTTGGTAGTTAAGGACACACCTAGAAGGGACACACCTAGAATTGCCAACTATTTTCCAGAAAATTAAAGTAAATCTATCACTAACTAGTATAAAAAAAGGATTTGAAGAAAAATTAAAGTATTTTCCAAATTTATTTATTCAAGCGTTGCGTTTCGTTTCACTGCACCTGAGTCTGAGTATCATTCAGTAGTTCAGAAATTAAGTGAACAGAAATATTTCGTTCAAATGCACGCAAAAGAATATAGATAGATAGAAAACAACGTAGGTACGTTATTTTAAAGTATGGCTGGCAACCCTAGCCACACCACCCTTCAAAAAGTATAAACATAATACACATATAACAACAAGAAAGGTTTTTTCCCCATTGCAATCACGATATTCCGAAGCAAATAACAAAAAACGTGTTTTTTCGTCAATATAACATATTTTTTTGAGTAATTAAATGGCTCAATACACTTTAAAGTAGAAAATATGTAATTCCACAAATTATTTTGTCGTTTAACTCATGAAAAGCATGCGTTTGCGTTGTAAATAGTTAATTTATTGTCTCTACATGATATGATATAGGGTAATATAGGGTATAACACCCTATATTAAGGGTGTAATATAGGGTGTTTCCTATGTATAATAAGTATGTATTTAAGTATATTAAGTATGTTTATCCGTTGTCTAGGTAACCATTTCTCGAGTTTTTTAAGGAAGCTTTTCTTTGGGCTAGATAATTGGTGTGAGTGTGGGAAACTTTTTTTTTAATATTTTAAATCTACGTACGTAACTAACTTTATTGATATTTTCCACAACACGTAATTTTACATGGATTAATATTGAAATGATTTTATATACAGAATGATGGAGAAATCTCCAAGGACCTCAAAGCGCCTGCAATCCTGCCGAGGGTGTTGCCTCCCGTAAGGGGTTCTGAATATTCAGTACATTAAAAAAACAACACCATAGATTCCATATGTGTAGTCCCTGTATATACATCATAGTTTAGTTAGGCCATTTTATGTTTAAACTGAGACTCGATTCTGCTATTTTTAAAATGAAGTTTTTTCAATAAATCTTGAACTATATTTCAAAGATATAAAGTTCAAAAGGAAATGCGACAGTTTGTGATAGCCTTATGTGCAGGCGTGTGTTAATATATGATTGAATACTCGTAGAAGAGTTTAGTCCCAGTCATATTGTCACTAAGCTATGTAGGTTTAAGTCCAACACAATAATTATTGATGTGTAACATCTTTCCGCTCGCTTTCTATATAAACAATTTGTAGGAGTGATTTCGTGAAATGGGACGGAAGCATGTGTAACAGTGTAACAAGTCGGGGAAGCGCGCAAGCGCGCGCCATATTGTAATTTTAAAATCGATCTAAAGAAAATGACATTTTATTATTATATGTGACATATTGTGTCATCATTTTGATATGTCAAATGTCTTCTAATGAGTATTTACTGCATTTATTTTATAGTTATAAAATTATGTAATACCCTTCCTTCTTATTATACGTCTGTGGTAATACCTGACTTAACCTGATCCATTTTTTTCAGAATATAATGTTAAAATTGCTTATTACCAAGGTGAGATGTCAAATGTTACACATCTTATGCGACTACTGTAACGCTCGCTCGTTTTATATCGTTAATGTAATATAATAAGTATCTGTCATTAGTTTTATCATATGAGTGAGAAAATGCTAATACAATTATGCACGAATACTGTTAATAATTGCTTCGCCTTTTACATTTTTTTTTATTCTGACTATTTGTGACTTACGTAAAAAAATTTTTTTTAATGTGTCTAACTTATAAAATACTTGCTTGCATTTATTAAATTACCAATAAATAACAGGACTTACTTAGTGATATTTCTTTTACTTTACTAACAATTCCTAGGTACTTGGGTACGACAGTTACGGTCTTGGATAATTAAATCAGTGAGAACAAACATTGTATAGGTTAACTTTTTTTTAAAAGTGGTAATTGTTGCACTAAAGCTGAATTAAATATTTATAAAGAACAGTGAGAAAATTAAATGCCTATCCGACCCAGCCAGGAGTCGAACCTGGGTCTTCCGCAATCCGGGCGGCTGCACGGGCTGCACTGTCCATTATGCTACCGGGAAGGCTGACGTAAGCACTGAATTTTTTCACTGATTTTAGCGGCAGAGTGCCATCTATCCAACGGTTATTGCAACCGATGGCTATGCAGATTCATCTTTACAGATGAAATAGGTACCACAAATTTGATAATAACACAACGCTGTAGTAAATTTTACTTTTTTATAATTTTATTTTTTTAAGTGCTAATTGCTGCACTGAAGCTGAATTAAATATTTATAAAATACAGTGAAAATTTTTTTCATTAAAAATTTACTATGTCGTTGTGTTATCAAATTTGTGGTATTTCATCTGTAAAGATGAATCTGCATAGCCATCGTTGGTTGCAAAATCGTTGGATAGATGGCACTCTGCCGCTAAAAGGCAGTCAAAAATCAAAAAGCAGTGAAAAAATTCAATGCTTACGTCAGCCTATTCGGTAGCATAATGGTCAGTGCAGCCGCCCGGATTGCGGAAGTTCCAGGTTTGACTCCTGGCTGGGTCGGGTAGGCATTTAATTTTTTCACTGTATTTTATAAATATTTTATTCAGCTTCAGTGCAGCAATTAGCACTTAAAAATAAAAAAGTAAAATTTACTATGTCGTTGTGTTATCAAATTTGTGGTATTTCATCTGTAAAGATGAATCTGCATAGCCATCGTCGGTTGCAAAATCGTTGGATAGATGGCACTCTGCCGCTAAAAGGCAGTCAAAAATCAAAAAGCAGTGAAAAAATTCAATGCTTACGTCAGCCTTCCCGGTAGCATAATGGTCAGTGTAGCCGCCCGGATTGCGGAAGACCCAGGTTCGATTCTTGTCTGGGTCGGATAGGCATTTAATTTTTTCACTCTATTTTGTAAATATCTGTTGATACCTACTCACAACATTTGACCAGAAACTGGCTTATAAAATAATGATGAATTGTAATAATATCCTGATTTGTGATGCTGGTGGTTACAGGAGAACCTCCAGCACAAGCCGCTGATCCAGCCGGAGGTGGACTTGCACAAAATCTTCACGCCGGCGGCTGATGCTGAGGAGCATATCATCAAGAAGGACCGCAAGTTTGGTGAGCAACTATTTACTATACTCACCGGTAATTTCGAAATCAAAAGAGACATAAAGTACACTAAATATAAAATGTAATAATTTTGCATCATTTAGAATTTGGTAAACAATAAAGATACACACAGTTCAAGAATTATCGACGACAAATAAACCACCACGCGGGCGCAGTGTGGATTGGTGGTTTTACCGACTGCTAACGCAGCCGGGACCAACGGCTCACACCAGCCATTGTTGCCAGGCAGCAATACCTCAATGCCATATGAATTTCTCGTTATGTTTAACGTGATCGACTAATTAATAAAATTCGCACTTAGTACCTTCAGTGTGAGTTTTTCACTATTCAAACGAGTTTATGAACACACATACATAATGTAGTTATAATTATGAGATTTAAAGTTGAAATTGGCTACTCATAGCGCCATCTGTTGGCAGCTTTTAGCAACATCTGTGATCTTATGTACTTACCGCATACTAACTGGAACAAAACTAATTTTGTTGCATATTCGAAGCATTACATTTTACATTTATATTTCCTATTTAATGATTAATAGTATATAGAAAACGTTTCTTGTTTTTCTAAGGAGAAAGTAACATACACATCAAAATCTTCAATGCTGGGGCACGAGCCTTCCCTATGGGTGGAAACAACATAAGGAGAACGGGCCGTAACATAGCTCGACGTTAACTATATTAATCTACAAACTTCTATCTCCAGAAAAAACGTTCGCCTCATCAGCGTTCTACGTGCCTGGCGTCCACCCGACGGTGAAGGAGCAGATGGACCTGGCGCGCGCCATCTCTAAGTCCCTGAGCGACTCTAGCAACCACATGAGCCGGGGCCAGAGCATGTACGTCAACAGGAAGAAGCGATCAGTCAAGTGGGTGCACGAGGGACGGGGTGAGAATAAAATTATTTATTAATTTATTAACTGTAATAAAATTTACTGGCTTAAAACTTAGATTGTTAACATGTAGCCTTATCATGACTATAAAGTTTACATAAATAGATTAACTACTTATAGTATAAACCACCACGCGGGCCCAGTGCGGTGCGTTGGTTATTAACGACTGCTAATGCAGCCGGGACCAACGGCTTTACGTGCCTTCCGAAGCACCATCATCCGATGACCGGCTTTGCGAAGGTTGCATAACCTCAGCAATCGCAGACCGGGCGCATTAATCACTGCGCCATCGCAGAATAAAGTGCTGACCTGCAAAGAATCATAATTTTTAAAAACTAGTTGTTGCTGCTTTTGCTGTGACGTGAGAGAAATGCAATCGCGTTCATTCATTCAATAACGTGATGTAGTAGCTCCATATAATACACTTCGATATTTAGTTAAGTTTACATTTAGCAAAGACAGGACTAATTAACATCGTCGTATCGCTATTGATGGTTTGGTGGGACGCCAGAAAACGCTACAATAACCAAGATATTAATACATGCAATGATATATTGGAGACACGTTCCTTTGACCTTAGAGTATGACTTGTACGTCTGATTAATTGCAGACACTTGTTCTTTGTTGACTAATCTCGATGACGAGCTTTCTTTTATCTGGGGGTTTCTTATATCTTATAGCTGATTGTTGCTTTATCTATTTTGCAGATTGTAGGTTTTTAGATTATGTGTTTTTGTGCAACATAGAAATAATAATCTATACAAATAATAAAACTTTTTGTTTGTTTATTTGACCGCGCATCACGTGAAAATGGCTGAACGGATTTGGATGAAACTTTGCACATAGACAGACCATGACCCCGACTAGGTAAAGGACACTTTTTATTCCCGTCATGTAAACCACAGACCAAATAAGGTCTGTGATGTAACTTTATTTAAAATCAGAGTACAAGAGACAAAACACGGAATAACTATTCGAAGCTAAGGTATTAACCCTTTATTCATTATGTGATACAGTTCCTTCCTACTTCCTATTTCTCGGTTGTCGCCTGTCATTATAACTTCCTTTCTTGCCGTTACTTTGTCGGTATAATGTATCAGAATACTGTATAATAAATCACGACAACTTCCTTGCTAATTAATCATTATTTTCCATGGAACTATTAATTTATAACTAACGAACAAGAATACTTTGCCGGGCATAAATAAAGGGCATGTTTACTTTCGAGACAATACTAATGTCAGTATTATTTTGAAACAATGAAGAGAATAGGGAGTATCATAATTATGTATTACCAGCGGCAGCTTGCGGTTTCACCCGCGTGGTTCCCGTTCCCGTTGGAATATCGGGATAAAAACTATCCTATAAGTTAATCCAGGTTTTAAACTATCTGTATGCTGAATTTCATTCAAATCCATTCAGTAGTTTTTACGTGAAAGAGTAACAAACATCCATCCATACTTACAAACTTTTGCGTTTATAATATTAGTAGGATTTAGCAGTATCGTAATGGCACCTGTCTCCGACACAGTAACAAAGTGTTTGACAGTTATCGTCACCAAAAAATAAATACAAAGTAATTGAATTTTTACTGAATGTCAGCTAAATAGGTGTTCAGAGTGCCAAGTGCGAGTTTCATTCGACATTCGATCACGTTAACGAGAACGAGACTTGGTATGGTAAAATGTATGTCTCTTCTCGTATGCCGCCAGGAGGCGCTGCCTCAACGCCATACTAATTTTCGTTTTCGTAAACGTAATCGAATGAATACGGATAGTAAACAAAACTCACACTAGGCACCCAGTATTCAATTGTTTGCTAACGACTAAAATCAGAAGAATCAAAAAAAACTTATAGCAACTATAAAGTACATCCTACCATTTGCAGGCCGCAACACATCGAGCATGTGCTCCACACCGACTCCAGTGGCCAACCACGACACCCCATACCGGCCGCCGTCGAGCCTGAGAAACCAGAAAACCTACCCGAAATCTGCACTCAAGCACTCCTACATACCCAAAATGGAGCCTTTCCCCGTCTCCCCGATAATCATAGCTATGCAGAATCTAGACGTGCCCGTGTCCCTGGCGCCCACGAAGCTGAACGACGTCTATGCGTCGCCGAAAAGCCCGCGCTTACCACTTGTCAGTGGTCCGAACTTCAACGTAGCGCCGCGCGGCTGGGGCGAGATGAAGGAATACTACCGACCTGTCACCCTAGATGGCGTTGGCAACGCGGCTTTGCCGTACACCGACTATTAACGGGTTAACTTGTAAGATTACTTTTTAATTATAATACTAATGTCTAGTATAATAAAATGAGGGGCGTAGGTCAGGATAGGGTTAGTGTGACACTTGATAGGATCTGGAGGGCGATTCTTGAATCTAACATGGATGATCTCGATATCAAAAGTAACATGAAAAAGGTACGCTATTAGTAATGTTTGCTATAAGTATTTACAATTTCATTATTAAGATACATTAAGAAGGTCTCAGTGACTTTGAATAAGAGAAAAAGCTCTCGTAATTTATATCATAACGTGAGAATAAGTCACCGATTCAAAAATCTGATCATACTGATCTCCAAACTTCAGTATGATGATGATGATGATGATGATGATGATGATTCAAAAATCGTCACCCAGCTCCGTTTCTATGAAGAATAGGGTGCAATATAAAAAATATATTACCCTATCACCAAAGATCCTTACAAAGCGTAACAACGTTAGCAGATGATAAGTCAAAGTTCATTTAAAAAGATCAAGACATCCATACATTATATCATTCATTAAATCGTCAATAGAAAACAAATGTAAAATATACAGAGGAAAACCAATGATGAATATACCTAAAGCTATAGACATGTTATCGGGGCTTTCAATACCGTTAACAAATTGATATCGACATACTTCTGTCACACGAAGATACCGGCACAGAATAATATACAAATACCGGTAAAAAAGTACCGGTACCTATGCTTGGTATCGTTACCTGAGTGCATTTTTTACCGGAAATTAACCTAACCGCTCTATGTTGATTGGCTAAAGCGCAATATTGAACAAAAAAAAGTCGTTACTTGCATTACCGGTGCCAAATTACCTTTATAGATATAACGTTACTTACCGGTACTTATAGTGGGAATTTGGTAACGATAACAGTATTATATCAAGCCCTGCATGCTATACACAAAAACAAATTGAAATTGTATCATTGATACCTATTACCTAGCAGGAATATAATTTTTTTTTGTCAGTAAAGCATTTAAGTAATATTTATTTGCATTATAATATTAAACAATTTGAATTCTCCTCAGTATTTACAGCTAAGTATTCTTACATAAGTAACAATAACATATATTTTAGCATGTAGATGTTAATATATAAACAGTTGTGCCATTTAGAACAGTCATGACAATATTTTTTTCTTTAAAAATACTTAAATAGGTACTAAAAGGTTATCTACCTATTTTAATATTTGACATGTATTCTTCAGCCTTTAATCAGAAAATAACTTTCATAATAATCTTTAGATGTGAATTTTACGTGTTAGAATTAATTATTAATTATTAATTAATTGTTTTACAGTTAAGCTTGTGTACGAACTAGTCATACATACATAATTAAGTAATTACATTACATTAAGTAATTACATAATTAAGTTATTTAGCTAACTTGTCTATCGAAATAAAATACTCATTTCAAACCTATATGATCAACTTTATGTTAATTAAAGGTAGTAGCACAAGTGACAGGAACCGGTAGTCGACACCGTTTTCCTTTAATAATTAAAAATATGGGTCAGCTACAGATCTTTTAATTTACCAACTATTGACATACAGACCACTTGGTCCCTAGCTGTCACCGAGTAATCATCATCATCGGCCTATCTTAGTCACCGAGTAATAATTCAGTGAAATTCTGTTACTTTTCTGGCGACAAAAAGCAAGTGCCGATAACTAATTCCTTTGTCAAATACTGGTGCCACAACGTTTCTTAGTAATAATTAATATACAGGGTCACTTTTTTATCACCGTCCAAACCTTCTGAGATGACTCCAGTGATACAAACGAACAACTCTTACTATTGGACCAACATCCTAACTCGTAAATAAAATTCGGCTGTTCCATACAAAACATCAATATTCATTCGACCAAAATGTATGGAACAGCTGAATTTTATTTTCGAGTTAGGGAGTTGGTCCAATAGTAAGAGTTGTTCGTTTGTATCACGGGGGTCATCTCAGAAGGTTTGTACGGTGATAAAAAAGTCAATCTGTATATATATACAGCTAACAAAAATGCGATTGGAAAGGATAATGCCAGATTGAACTCTGATCGCGGGCACATACCTACTTTATACTCGTAGTATGAGTATTTCCACTATAGAAAAGGTAAACACAATTTGTATGATATCGAAGCAGCGCCATCTAGTAAGGGACTTGTGAAACTAACTTGTAACGAGAAGCAGTAGAAGCATTGGTAGCTGAACAGATAGATGCTCGGTAGGCTTATTACCGAAAAATCAACCAGTTGCTAATTGCACAATGGCAACGCGATACGCGACCGCTACTACACTGGCCTTCAAAATTAAGTATCACACTTTTAAAATTGCAGTAACTTTTTAAGTACACAAGATATACTTTCGAAACAAAAAGGAAAATGTTACTTATGTATAATTTACTTTAGTTTCAAAGAAAGCTGATAAAAATTGCTGCAAAACGTTTTTTATTTAAAATCTCTAACTTCTATAGTTTAGAAAATAAATAAATATTAAAAGTGTAGTACTTATTTTTGCATGCCAGTGTAGTTGCGGTTGCTACAATCGGTCAGTTTTTGTCCTGGGTTCGTAGTTTAGCTGATGGCAGCCCTACGTGCCCAGACACGTCATGCACTTTTAGTTCGTCAATCACTCGCATGTGGCGCTACTTCCCACTTATCGACAATGTAGGGAAGAATTGTCATACTGCAAATATTTACAAGGATAATTAAATGTTAATTTACTCATAAATGCAATAAGCTACTATAGTAGGTATATTACAATATCACCTGTTTAAGTCGCAATATTTAGTTTTCAATAGAAGAATAGAATTTTTTTTTTTATATTACTAACTATTAGTCCATGCTACTATTAAAATTGCTGAAATAAAAGTTATATTATTATTATTATTATTATTACTTAATAATCTATAAACATAAGCCATGTTGAAATTTATTAAAAGGACAACCTTAATTATTTTATGTTTTCTAGTTTATTTTATCTTTTAAATTGTTTTTTTTTTGTATTTTTGCATTGTTTTTATGAAGCCGAATAAATTATATAGGTACTTATTTACATACTTACTAAATAACTTTGCGTTAAGAGGTAGGGGATCCTTTAGACACGACAAGATGACGTAACAGTTTAATAAATTTCGTGTATTTCTTTGTAATTATAATTAATTAGGTAATTAATTTATTAATACACCTAGAATAATAAATAAAGAATGGTTACCGAGATTAACGTGATCTGATTTATAATAAAGTATTTATAAAATAGTGTGTTACATAATGAACAGATTTTTAGGAAATGCTTGCTACAATCATCAAAAAAAATTTAAAATAATTTAAAATGTAAAAATGAAAGAAAAAAAATGTGTCTATGTTTGGATAATTTATTATTTAAAAAAAAGGAAAGTTTAGCGTAATCTTTATGTGGACCGTGATATTTTTTGTACGTGAGATATTATAATAAATACATTAAAATCTACAACTAATTGTATTTTATTCCTTTGCCGTTTCGTTGTTTATTATTCATCACCAAAGTTTGACAGTACTAAAAGTATTTAAAACAGCGTTATCTGTTGAAACAAAAACTAACAAAACCTATAATCATCACCCGCTCACAGGACCCCACTACTGGGGCTCGGCAGGAGCGTCGAGCCTTCCCTATAGAAGGAAATACCACAGGGAAAATGAGCCATAGACCACCATGTTTTTGGTCACCCATCCGATGACCGGCCTCTGCGAAAGTTGTATAACTTCAGCAAACGCGGCTGAGCGCGATACCACTGCGCCATCGAGTTCATCGAGATAAGACCGTAACTTATTAATGTGGCCAGAATCATCATCATCAGCTCAATTTTATGGCTTGGCGGGCGGCGGAAGCGAAAGGGATTTTGAGAAGTAATTAATTAATTGATTTATCTATAAATAGAAAACTGTAGGCGACCTGCATTTTTTTATTTCTTTTTTAGATTTGTCTGTCACTTCCATTGTTGGTGTGCCGTCGTACACTCAACCACAGATTAAAGAAGAGTTACTCAACGCATCAGACATTGGTTTGCGCAATGCAATGAAACAATGAAACACACGTCGGTCGTCGCCGTATTGCCTAAGTTCAGATTTTGCAAGCGATCTTGTCAGTCACTGTGAAATAGATGCTAAACTAAACAAACTTATTATTATATTGGTCTAGTGTTTTATTTTAATTGCCAACGGGTAAGAACTTCGCCTTCGTCTAACCTGCTGTTAGGATGAGACCGAAGGAAGCGCAGTTCACCCGGAATCCTCAACTACTGAGGCACTGGCTATCTCATCTCTAGCTGCCGGAACACAACAATGCACAAACATGATGTAATGGCGACATATTTAGATAAGATGGTGGTAGCTAGCCAGGCGGACAAACAAGCCCTACCTCCAGCCAAACCGAGTACACAAACATGTAACCCCTCGCTGGGAATCCAACCCCGGGACCTCTGGTCGTAACCATTTGACCACCGGATGTCCCCACCGGCCTCAGATATAGAGATATCAGGTTCGATTCCAAATTGTGAGTACAAATTATAGTACACCGCCTTTCGCTTTCAAAAAAAAAAGTAAATAAGTAGTGTTGAATAATTTCGGCGGGCTGGTTAGAACCACGGTAGCTCAATTGGGAGGAGCACCTGACCCGGTATGTCAGAAGGGTGCAGGTTCAAATCCTGCTCTCGGAATTTATTTCAACATTTGTGTTTTTTTTATAGTACACCGGTTTGGTTGGCGTTAGACAGGCTTGTTTGAAGTCCTCTTGATAAGCTACCACCATGGATGAGTCTGACAAAATTTATTGTATGTGTGGATCCTTCTATAGTATAAAAAAAGCGTAAACACAAACAGTATGAAACAGGTATCAAAATTGACTGTAGCACAATGCACAGATTTCCTTATGTGGGGTTCCTTGGAGTCCCCTCAAAACCTGATTTTAGGGTTCCGGATAAATAGTGAATATCGGTATAGGCAGTTATTAGGATCGTTTATTTGTTAAAACTTAAAATTAAAATAATTTAATGAAAACCCAGAAGAAGCTCGATGAAGCTAAGCAACTTTCGCAAAAGCCGGTCATCGGATGGGTGACCAAAAATGTATCATCTTGAGCTCCTTCGTGCTTCGTAAGGCACGTAAAGCTGTTTTCCCGGCTGCATTAGCAGTCGTTAACAACCAGTAATCTGCAATGTGCATGCCTGCGTGCTGGTTTAGAGCCAGTCCTCCCTATCCATCCATTGGATAGGTTCGTACCTACCCCAGCAATATGGGGACATGAAATGAGCCGATAATGTGATGGTGAAAGAAAACAAGAAATCCCAAAATTTTGAGAAAGCTTAACCAGCATACATATTATTATCATTATCTGGAAGAAAGTGATAAGGTTTTGAGCAACAAAACAACTTTAAAAAAAAACTAAATACTTCATCATCATCATCATCATCGGCCTATATTAGTCCACTGCTGGACATAGGCCTCCCCTAATGAGCGCCATAGCGCCCTGTCCTCGGCTTGACGCATCCAGCATCTGCCTGCAGTCTTTCGCAGGTCATCATCCCACCTGGCCGGAGGGCGCCCTACACTACGTTTACCGAGTCGTGGTCTCCACGACTTAAAAAATAAAACAAATACTTACAACCTACAAAAAAGTGTTTGAGGAACACCTAACTTTCTAATTAATTAACTTACAAAAAAAAGGATGTCTGCAAAGGTCATCTTCAGGAAGACTATATTTTTTTGCAAACAAAAAACACAGTGGAATGACAAAAGTACGGAACACATATTTTTTGCACAGCATCGTTATCTGAAACTACAGACCGACAATCAGACCATCATTAGTGATGCTCGATGTATATCCCTTATCGATAATTTGACCCGAACATATCCGGTGACGCCGACGCCGCCGTTAACCTCTTAAAAAAACGTCCGTATATATTAAAACATTTAACGTAGTGGCGCCAATGTTGGTCATGGCACCGGTTATGGTCAGTTTTAATTTAAATTATTTTTATCTGAGGTAAATCTTCGTTTTTCAATACTTGCAACATTTAATCATATAGCTTAGACTGTCAGCTGTCATTTGACAAGAAATGATCTGTGTCGGCCATTGAGAAAAAAAATGGCGAACTAAAACGTAACGTCGCGAGTGAAGAAACGTAAAAAATCTGTTTTTCTTAAGGAAATCACTAAGGAGGTAAGTGATTAATTTAGCTTGCAATTTTGCTTTGATGGCATGTATGTGGAATTGCGATTATTTCCATGTTTCCTAATGAAACATAGAATGCGTTTTGAGTATTAGATTATGTGAAATTAATTAAGTGTGGATTTTGGAGCGGGTGCCCATGACTGGTTCAGCCAAACGTCTATTATCCAATAATGGTCAAAATGCCTATGACTGGATGACCATCACTGGCTTTAATATTCAAACGTAAGCCGAATGCCCATTATTGGATGATCATCACTGGCTTTCATATTTAAACGTTATTCTAACGCCCATTATTGGATGACCATTACTGGTTTTAATACTTATCTTAATATATTGTTCGAGTTTTCTAATGAAACTTTCTCAGAACTGTTATCGACTAATGATAATGATTTTTAACTGCCTGTGGTCTAGTGCTATGACTGCTTGTCTCAGATCCAGGGGTCTCGGGTTTGATTCCCAGCGGCGGGGGCAAAATTTCTGTCATTAAATATGTCTCAAAGAGTTTACTCATTCTTCGAGTTAAACTTATGACTTTAGCCGTTCTTCTAATCTCCTTGATCCTGTTTTCATTATTTTTTTAGATGGTACCTACAAAGAGATATTCGAGCGACTAAATACTGAAGGCTATATCAGCAGTACAAAGATGTGAAAAAGTATCTGCAGCTGCAAAGCAGTAAGGTGTTGTATGACTCCCCCCCCGTATGACTCTCAACAATAAAATGATTGCCCTATGGGACCCAGCACCGTTCTATCCAAGGTCGAAGAAGACATATTTTATTTTATTTTATAAATGGCTTGGCAAATGTTGAGTCATTTCCACTTGATGTTAAGTGGAAATGGAGTCCAGACGCGAAGATAACCGGTGCAGCGTGGAAACAAACGTAGCATCAGTTAACCTCACTCTGCTGGCCCACAAGGTGCTTCTTCACGCATCTTTTGAAGGACCCCATATCATGAAGGAGGGAAAGCGTGTGCTGGTAGACTATTCCATCTTTTGGAGGTGCGACAAAGTAACGAGTCACCAAATTTCTTTGTACGCGATAGGGTATTTGAGACAGTGAAGCGGTGACTCCGAAGAGCAGCACGCGTACTCCTATGAAGAAAGGGAGAAGGTGGGATGAGGTCAAAGAGCTCTTCAGAGCACTCGCCATGGTATAAGCGGTAAAACACGCTGAGTTACGCAACATCTCTACGCAATTGCAGAGATTCGAGAGTATTTGCGACTTCTGCATTGCCGATAATGCGTTCAGCGCGACGACGCTGCAATCTGTCCAAGGCATCGAGAAGGTACTTTGCAGAACCGTCCCAGATGTGCGAGCAATACTCCACGTAAGACCGTACCTGTGTCTTGTACAAAAGGCACAACTAGTCCGGCGTAAAGAATCGCCGCACTCTGTTCAGAATACCGAGTTTTCGTGAGGCTGTTTTGATCACGGCTTCGATGTAGTCCCTTTGGTTTAGATCACAGCGAATCGTCATACCGAGCATGTTGATACTGCTCTGCAGGCTTAGAGATGAACCCTGAAGAGTTGGAAGGGGAAGGAATGGTGACTTTTTTGCGTGAACGCACACACCTGAGTTTTCTTGGCACTGAACTTAACCAGATTATTGGAGCCCCAATAAGATATGAGGTCCAATACCCGATTGAGCTCAATGACAAGATTCACTCGATTCACTTCGATATGCAACGTAGATACGCTAGAAGATCACCCGTTGACCGTTTCGGCGGAAACCCGTATTGGCGATCGTGACTTATGGCGTGTTCTTCTAGGTAGTGGGACAAGTTGTTTATTTAAAATACGCTCCATTACTTTGCACAAAATTGAAGTTACGGCTATGGGGCGGTAATTCGATGGATCTGACCGATTTCCTTTTTTGGGGACCGGTTGCACGATAGCCTCTCTCCAAGATTCCGGCACACCACCTGAAGAGAGCGAGAGACGGTAAAGGCGCTTTAACCAGGGGAACAACTCCACTGCATACATTTTTAGAACTATTGGAGGGATGCCATCAGGGCCATTAGCTTTCCAGACATCGATTGACTGCAGCTCCGCACGGACATCACACTGTCTGATTTTAAAATCGGGCATTGTGTGGCCACAGTGAGAAATTGTAGGTAGCTGTGCATTGAAGTCATCGATTTGGGAGTTAGCCGCAAAGAGTTTGGCCAAGAGATTGACCTTCTCCTGCGGCTTGTGAGCTAAAGTTCTGTCAGGACATCTCAACGGTGGCAGCTAGGGGTTGGCAGAAGTTCGATTGCACGGCCAACTAGACACCAGTAGTTACGGCTGCCCGTAGGATGCGTCATTAGTTCTTTGCCGACCCGTGCAACGCGCTGGGCATCCGCTCTAATGTAAGCTCGCTTTTGCAGGATTTTTGCTTGCTCCACCAATGATCGTGTTTTAATGGCACATGTTGCTGCTAGCGTGCCTGAAGATTTGGCATCATCATCAGCCTTTTGTGTCACACTTCTGGGTCACAGGCTGAGGTAAAATCCATACATATCTACATAATTCTTACCACATGTCGCACATACGAGATGTATAATGTAAGAACGTTTCTTTATAACTCATGTTTGTATTCACAACATGACCATTACTGGGTGCCCATCAATGGATTTTGATTGACCATCATTGGTGTATTTTAAGTTTTTAAGTTTTTATTTTTTTATTAAATAAGTGTTCAAAGAATACAAATTAAAAGTATATGAAACGATTCTCGAATGGTTTTTCATTTTATATTTAAATCTGATCTCCTATTGATTCAAAACCTTGTAAGATATGACCAAACAAAGACAACCATGTCCTTAAGCTGACCATCATTGGTGCCGTTACCTTATGTAAAAGTACATTTTTTATTGACAAAGGCCGACAGTATAGTGACGTATTGAATACAAAAACTTATCAAATTAATTCATTAGGAGCAGGAATATTAACAAGTTGATTGTTTAAGTCGACCGTAATAAGTTTAACATAAAATATCGTTTGGCGTTGTATCGATATTGATGATTTTGCATTGTTATCCAAAACAAAATAACTGTTAAAATATAAATGTATTTTAACACTTTTATTTTGTTGTTTAAAAAAATTGTGTAGGTAAAGCAGTAACGGTACTAATGATATTATTATTCTTGCTAACCAGCAAGCCAGTATATATCGTATTTAAATACAATTTTGTACGCCTCTGTGGCCGAGTGGCTCGATATCCGGAGGTCCAATATATGTGTTTCGAAGTTTATCGATGTAAACCCGGTTTAATGATCACTAACTCGCATTTGGCAAGCGTGGTGATGAAGCTAGTACAGCCAAATTATTACTAATATTATTATAACTATTATATACAAAATTCATAAGAGTGTATCGATACATAAAATTATCGATACATATCGGAAATCCCTACTCCACCATACCATACCATATTATACCATAGCATACCATGGGTCGTCGAGAAATGTCTCAGTGTTTGTTTGCTCAGTGTGCTTAACGCGGAATAGGTTGACGGACGTGCCAGCGATAAATCATTAAAAAAAATACTTAATTTAAAAATAATAATAATAGTGACTGCAGTATGTTTGTAAAAGTTCAAGATCTTTGACCTTAATATATCTATAAGTGCTAGTATATGTATGTTTTGAGGACACGTGTTAAGTTTACTTATCGCATGCATGTAGTTGGTTTGTTTGTAATAAAAAGTTTGGTTCCTGTCAATCTGCTTTCGATATAAAAAAATAAGTAAGTAATATATAGTGGTAAGTTAATAAAAAAATTACCGATTAATTTTATAACTACCTATTGATTTTTATTTTTTCTCTGACTGTGTTTCTTTAACCATTTTTTTTACTTATGTAACAATTAACCGATTTAATTGCGCCTACTAATACACAGTATAACAAATAAACCTTTAATTCACTGTGTAAATAAACAATTAATAAAATATCAATAAAAGAAAGTCACATAAAAAAAGTTAACTATGTATTTACTTATAAGAAAACCACTCAGCAGGGTCAATACTCAATAAGTCAATATACACAATAACCACAAGAGTAAAGCCATTTTAGGCGCGTTGGATACCCAGATGGGTAGCCAAAGTTCTTTGATTGGCCTTTCGAAGCACAGAGGAAGTCACAGGTGCTGTCAGAAAACTGTAGTCGTCAAAAGCAAAAACAAAACCTTATCACAGTGGCCTGAATTATTGGTTTGAAATATCTGAGACTAGGTAAACTTCGCATTATGTTGCAGAAAAATGAGTAGGTATAATAAATTTCGTGATATCTAAAGGTAACCGCGAAATCATGGTAGATTACGAACATTCCAATCTACCTATTAAGTCTTCTCACCGAAAACTTCTAGTGATAACATCATCATCAGCTCATTTTATGTCCCCACTGCTGGGGCACGAGCCTTCCCTATGGATGGATAGGGAGAACGGGTCATAAACTACCACGCGGGCCCAGTGCGGTGCGGTGGTTGTCAACGACTGCTAATGCAGCCGAGATAGATAAACCTATCACTATCTAGTATAAAAAAGAGAATTTGAAGAAGTATTTTCCAAATTTATTTATTTAAGCGTTGCGTTACGTTTCACTTCACCTGAGTCTGAGTATTCAGTAGTTCAGAAATTAAATCAACAGGAATATTCCTTTCAAACGCTCGCATTATTCGGAAATTGTCCATATTTTATTATTATTAAAAATAATAAAGTATGGGGATGTAAAATATACGTTATTTTAAAGTATGGTTGGCAACCCTAGCCGGGACCCACGGCTTTACGTGCCTTTCGAAGCACGGAGGAGCTCGAGATGATAAAATTTTGGTTAGTCTAGTGACATGACAAACGAGAAAACGTTTCACACCCGAATGATAGGACTTGGAATCCTTTTTTCCTGGAGGAAAATATGTGTTATCTACATAATTATTAACTATTGTACGACCTCCTTGGTCGAGTGGCTTGCACACCGGTTTTCATGGTGTCGCCATCTCTGAGGTCCCGGGTTCGATCCCCGGTCGGATCAATTTAGAAATACCTGTTTCTCTAAATTTCTAATTGGGTGTTTCCTATGTATAATAAGTATTTAAGTATAATAAGTATGTATATCCGTTGTCTAGTTAACCACTTTCTCGAGTTTCTTATGGAAGGTTTTCTTGGGGCTAGATAATTGGTGTGAGTGTGGGAAACGTTTATTTACTTATTTGTTTATTGTATGTACATTGACTTACATATATATCGATGCTATTGTAATATATCAACATTTATGTTGGAACAGAACAATGCTGTAACATTCTTGGTTCGTCGCCATTCATAAATTATATTTACCATAATCTTAAAAAAGGAGTGTTAAAGTTTTGTAAATAAAACTCGCACTAGGCAATGCGATTGTACGTTTTTGTAGGTTTTCAACATTGGTAACATGAGTCGCCATTCCGTCGAGTTTGACGCAACATGTGATCTTGTGTCATGTTGCACGCATAGATCAAGGTTGCAAAAACTTTGCATCATTAATATGTTTAATATGATAAAATGTCAATTGCGTAACACTAAGAACGAACCGGTAACGATATAAGTTTATTTTTATATATTTTTTATTGTATAAAGACTGTTACTGTTGTGGCGGAGGAGCTCGATGGCGCAGTGGTTAACACGCCCGGTCTGCAATTGCTGAGGTTAAGCAACTTTCATAAAGGCCGGTCATCGGATGGGTGACCAAAAATTGATCATCTCGTGCTCCTCCGTGCTTCGGAAGACACGTAAAGCCGTTGGTCCCGGCTGCATTAGCAGTCGTTAACAACCACCAATCCGCACTGGGCCCGCGTGGTGGTTTATGGCCCGTTCTCCCTATCCGTCCATAGGGAAGGCTCGTGCCCCAGCAGTGGGGACTTTATGAGCTGATGATGACGATGATGATGATGTATATTCCTGACGATGACGCAAAGTCACAATCAATATTATGTACATATTAATGGTCGCCCATTGGTCGAAATTCGACCGTAGTTCACAATACTACCATCGAATTTCGACAATAGTATTAAAACGAAACATAAACATGAACATGAACAAAAAATAAAATAATAATAATATCAAAAAAAAATACAATTTGGCGGTCTTATCCCTTTAAAGAGAATTCTTTCAGACAACCTGTCGGATGGAGAAAGCTAATAAACTTTAAAATCGGAGGTGAGAACTATCAAAACAGGCCAAGATCTGTGACTACGGCTCATTCTCCCCTTGTGCTATTGATTTTTGTTGATGTAGAAAGCTCATCCATCTCGCAACATTGTAATTGCATTTTCTACATCCGAGATTTCGCGTCGCTTCAAACAATTCGATTCATTGTAGGTAGGGATGTGATGGATAGCCACTTGGCTAACATATAAACATCATAATTAATAAATAAGTAACTTCCAAAACATCTGGTTTCGTTTCATTGTCAAGAGCACGGAACAGGCAGCAGAGGTCAAGAGTCCACAAAACAAACTATGTACAAATTAAAAATGCTTAATTTTGTCTTTCACAAAACATTACTTTATTGAATTTTATCCCTTTTATAGGTTGGTTTATCACTTAGGTAATAAATACGTTTCCTGTTTTTAGTTATTTCGATTTGAACAACATTTCATAAATTGGCTATAGGGAGGCTAATCGGTGTATTAATACGTGAAGCAAAAACTTTGTACCCCTTTTTTACGAAAATTGCGCGGACGGAGGAGTATAGAATTTCGCACACTTATAGTTTATTTATAGAAGGTTATCCGAATGTAAGGTTGCCAGATGATAATTTGATAAAGGAGGACAGATGGGTTTAAAAAGGAGGATTTTCTGTAAAAAAAGGAGGACATTCACAATTAAACGATTTGTTTATATTATTTTACTTTATTTTAATCATATTTAGCTGAGCTGCCAATTTTTGCAAGAAGTTCTTGGTTTTTCAACAAATAATTATAAAAATCTTCACATATCATGTTTTTGAAGTTGTATTGAGCAAGAATTAAAGATTTAACTGACTGCACACTTAGTCCATTCCTCTCTTTGCTCTACTGAGTAGGTAAGTAATAATCAGTGAAAAAACTCTTTCCACATTTGCGTTATGTGCGCTTATACCTAGTCGTGCCATAAATTCTGTCCCTCATATAAACATGTCCAGTGTAGAAAAAAAAAATTTAGAGAAATTTTAAAAGCATGTATTTTAAACGTTTAATTATATAGATTATTATAAATGTTAAAACTATTCAAAATTACCACCTTTGGCTTTTACACATTTCTCCAAACGTCCTGGCCATTCATCTATGGCCGCACGTACCACATATAATGGTATCGAGGCAGCCGCCTTCACTAAATCTGCCTTTAGCGACTCGATATTTGGATGGGGTTTTGAGCAGGCCTTCTCCTCTAAAATATTCCATAAGCAATAATCCAAAGGATTAAGATCAGGACTGGCAGGGGGCCAATCTTCAAAGGCGATGAAATCCGTTAAATTCAGGTATAACCAGCGCTGGGTTGATTCCCTTTGTGCGCTGGTGCTGAGTCTTGTTGAAATATCCATTGTTTACCAGCAAATACAGTGTTACTTAGTGGCTTAACTACCTTCTCTAAAACATCGCTTTGGTAGTTAATTGCTCGTGTCTTCACCCCTTGTTCACAAAAATGGAGCTTTGTCACCCCTTCGTATGACACGCCCCACCAAACCATCACAGATGCTGGATGGTGGCCTCTTTCGACCTTCGGAATTATCTCGTTAGCTTCTTGGGAGCTGTGTGCATAGACCCTGTTGTTATGACGATTAAATTTCTCTTCAACCGTGAAAATTTTCTCATCAGTAAAAAGAATTTTCCGATGGCCACCATCTGCGTGTCTTTGCAACAACTTCTTCGCTTTCGTAGTTCGTTTGAAACGAAGGGCTGCAGTCAACAGCTGACCTGTCCTCCTTCGATAAGCCCTAAGCTTATCGTCTTCTTTTAAGATACGAGACATAGACCTAGGGGAATTTTCATTTCCCTAGCCATGATTTTCTGCTTACGGGTCGGGTTTCTTCAGATTCTCTCTCTGACGGCTTTGATAGCTGCTGATTTCCTTGTTGTTCGAGGTCGACCGGCCCTTGGCCTATCATTGACAGAAGAAAACTCATTGTAACGCTTGATGGTCCGGTAAACAAATTTCTGCGTTATTTTCAATGGTTTTAACAAGTTGAAAATCTTGACTGATGTTTTGTTACATTTGTGTAAGGCAATCACTGCGATTCGATTCTCTGTGATACTCCACTCCATGTTTACACAGCTATGTGTTATATTGAAATGAATAGTATAAAACCTACTTATTAAAATGACATCAAATAATAGTAATAAATTCATATTACTTTTTTTTAAATACCCTCGTCTAAGTTGGGACAGAACTTATGGCAAGACTATGTACAAAAATAAAACGAAATTTTCAACGACGTTTAGCAAAGAGGAGGACTTACAGTAGGTAAGGGAGGACGGGAGGACAAAACATGGAAAAGGAGGACATGTCCTCCTTTTGGATACCATCTGGCAACCCTATCCGAATGTTAATATTATTTTTTTTAATTATGCATTAAAATGCATTAAATCAGTAAAACATACACACTACCATGTATTTGACACACACGCATAAATACTTACTCTTTTAAAAAAATTCAAAAATGGAAGAGGAGCGGCCTAAATCTGTCAATGTCAATCGAAAGTCACATTCTATCTTTTTTAATTTTTCATTGCTTAGGATACAATCCGTGCAGCCTTCATAAAATTACGGTCGAATTTCAACCACTGGGCGACTACTAGTAATATTAAATGCAGGATAAATGAGGTCGTTATTTAAGATAACTTTGATAACACGCTCGCAGCGACCTTGCTAATATAATATTAACTAATATGTTGTTAATATTTAGTAATAATGTCATGTACTTTATATTTTTTCGAAAAAGCGCTTAATCGTCGTGACTGATTACTTCTGATGGCTTATTGTTGTCTGGCGATTCGTTTAGGCCTTCCCATTTCGAGGGGATTTAATTTCACTGTGTCATGTAGGTATACGATGATGAATATATTTATTTATTTTGATTTAATTGATGGCTGCTTAGGTAAAACAGTCTTGAGCTGCAACCGCGCACCGGAAAACGCAGTGTAGGCAGGCCTCCAACAAGTTGGCCCGACGATCTTGTGAAGGTCGCAGCCGCGGGTAATCCCGGGTAATACTTACCGGGCGTTGTATAGATCCTTGGAGGCCTTTGCCCAGCTGTGGACGTCTTTTGGCTGATATGATGATGATGATTATGTAATTTACCGGTAATTACGACCTCCCGCTAATTGCGTACATTATAGCCATAATCCAAAATTGAACATAAATCGTTTGTTTCATGGGTAGGCTGCCCTACTACGCCCGTACCCAATAACCTATCTAAGTATCTGTTGTTTTGCCTACTATAGATACAAATTTGACATAAGCTCCATACAAATAATGTCAAATTTCTAACTCCAGTAAGCAAAACAACAGACAGATAGAATATAGAGAACGGGCGTTAGTCGACTCTTGCCTAAATCTGATGTCGCTGATTTTATTCATGTCCTAATATCCAATTGTGTTTGTTGTTAAGCGACCTTCACCTTTCCGTCCGTACATTTAGCACATCATTGGTTCATGTACAGTCGGCAGCAAAAGTTGCTGATCACTTCCTGAGGCAAACTTTACCCTCCTCATCATATCGGTGTAGAACTGTAGACAAATAATACTTATTTTTTATCATTCAAACACGTTAACGAAAAATTATTTATGGTAAAGTTTTGGGTGCTCCCGTCTAGTAGACTTTCCACTTGGTATATTCAATACTTCATTTTAAACAGTCGCTAATTTTGCGTTTGAGGACCTCGTTGGCGTAGTGGTTAACGCGCCGGGCTGCGAGTGCTGAAGCAACTTTGGCAAATGGCCGGTCACCGGATAGGTGACCAACAATATTTCATCTCGAGCTCCTCCACGAGCGAAATTTGCGATTTCGCAATTGGAAAAGTGCGCTTATGAAAAAGATTTCAACGCTTTTCCAAATAGTGTACGTATGAATTTACATTTTTTTTACTAAACGCTTAATTGAAATGAAATGAAATATATTTATAAGAACACAGTACAAACTTATGTAGGTACTTAAAACAAAACAAACAAATTATAAGAAAAATGTGTGTTCTAAAAGGACTCCACTCAGCATTTGTTGCAGTAGTGGAGAAAAACTATAACGCTGATCTTCCGTGGAGACCCGTGGAGACCCATTTTCATCATCATCATCAGCTCATTTTATGTCCCCACTGCTGGGGTACGAGCCTTCCCTATGGATGGATAGGGAGAACGGAGCATGAACCACCACGCGGGCCCAGTGCGGATTGGTGGTTGTTACGACTGATAATGCAGCCAGGGCAACGGTTTTACGTTCCTTCCGAAGCACGGAGCAGCTCGAGATGATGCATTCTTGTCACCCATCCGATGACTGGCCTTTGCAAATATTGCTTAACCTTAGCAATCGCAGACCGTCAGCAAAAGTAAAATATTTATAAAAGCTATCAACTCTGATTTTGGGCAGATTTCTACCTCCTCACAACATCCTGTTTTTAAAGACTTCTTTTATATTCAAATCAGACAAATAATTTGCTATCATATATCTTAAGTCATACGTTTTTGTATTCACAATCGTGATAGTAATTATACAACCAAAAAATGCCCGGCCGAGACTCGAACCGTCGTTGCGATCTGGGTGCCTAGTGCCTGGTGCGAGTTTAATTTTACATTCGATAACGTTAACGAAAACGAAAATTACTATGGCTTTGAATCAGTTCCTGTGCTCCTGGCGACATACGAGAAGAGTTATAATATAATTAAAAGAAGAGTTTTAGTTTTAGACGAGAAGAGTTTCAATATAATTCCAACTTTTTTTCATTTGCCATACAAATTTTCGTATTTGTTAACGTAGGTAATCGAATGAATACGGACAGTAAACAAAAACTACAAGTAGTGCTGAGACACTAAACTGGTTTTCCGCTGCTAGTCGCCAGCCATAATTAATGATTACTAATAACAAAAAAAAAACGACTTCAAAAAATAGGAAACTTAAAAAGTAAAACCAGCTCTAAAAAGCAAGAAATAATATTGAAATCATATTATTAATTACCTAGATACGCATATCAGTTTTAAGGAAGGTCTATTGAAGTCGGGTGGTTGGTGGTCGGCTGGGGGACAGTTTTGTTTCATTTAAACTTTTATAGTTGTTCCATTATCTTCACATTTTTATTGTAAAAGGCCCACCCGACTTCAGTACAATTTTTTTTAAACTGACATGCGTATCTATGTAATTAAATATATAATTTCAATATTATTTCTTGCTTTTTTGAAGTCGGTTTTTTTTTGTTAAAAACTATTTATTTTACGATTTTTAGTGATGGGTAGACGAGATGATTTTCGAATGTTCCCCTCGATTTCTCTGGGATGCCATCATCAGATCCTGGTTTCCTTATCATGGTACCACCCTTGGGATATCTCATTTCCAACAAGAAAAGAATCATCAAAATCGGTTGTCGTCACAGTCGTTCTCAGCCTGACGGACCCCTGATTCGGCATTGTAAAACTTGCGAGATAAATGAGAGAAAAACTCAGAAAAACGAGTTAATTTAATTAACTCATTAAAAAAAATTTTTTTTCATTCAAAATTATATTTTACTTGTATTTTTGAACATCACTCAAAGCCATGATTTCGTAACCAATTAAACCAATTAATCTGTAACAGTATACAGTTTTAAACAAAAAGGGGATCAAATACGACCAATTAGATTACTCAAATGTCTGGATATTTATAAAATGGTATCGGATAGTATAACGTACTGGCAAAAGGACAAAAAGGGAGTGGGAAAGATGATCCTGATTGACATTGGATAAGGCCAAAGATTGATTGAGGTTTAACTGGTCACATAGGTATAAATGTATTCGAGTTACCGATGGCTAGTTTCACGCTTTTAATTTTAACGTTAACTTAAATTGTGACTCTACATAGAGTCACAGAGTCACAGTCAGAGTAAAAATGAAAAATATTTATTTAAAAACTAGTTGACCGGCCCGGGTTCAATTCCCAGGTCGGGCAAAATGTATTTCGGATTTTTCGATGCATAGCCCGGGTTTGTGATCACCAACCCGCATTTGGCAAGCGTGGTGATTAAGCCATTACCCATCAATTGTAGCGATGACTTGATTTCAATGATGGAGGCCTTTGCCCAGCAGTGGGACAATTATAGGCTGTTTACTTACTACTTACTTACTGACCCGACGGACTTCGTACCGCTTTGAAAGTTTCTATGACAACAGAACAAACAAAGACATCAAATGTTTCACAGCTAGAAACATTTTGTATTGGAAAATTAAAATGACGTTTTAAGTATTTTCCGTTACTTATTATTTATGTTGCTCACCGTTTAAAGTTTTAAACCTTCCTTGAACTTCCACAAATATTTCAAAATCAAAATTAGCCAAATCGGTCCAGCCATTCTCGAGTTTTAGCGAGACAAACTGACAGCAATTGATATTAATATATATATAGATCATCATCATCATCATCATCAGCCTATACTAGTCCACGGCTGGACATAGGCCTCTCCAAGTGCACGCCACCGAGCACGATCCGCGGCTACTCTCATCGAGCTTTTACCAGCCACCTTGCGAAGATTGTCGTAATATATATAGATAAGAGCCAATAAATAGTGAATACATATATACATAGATCTGTGCTCGTGACTGTACCTAAATAAACTTATAGTGAAATAATTTAAAAGTGATAAAAAGTTGCAGTGTATTTCTTGTTATTTAAAAATTTCTAAAATGACACTCCACGGCTAAACTATATTCTTTTGAAATGTTGGGAGTAACGGGAACAAAGCAATAACTAAAGATCTCCTACCTATATTAGAGTGAGTGCGATTTTTATGAACGGTATTTATTGTTCGATCGCGCGAAATTAGATGAATTTAAGTAGAACTGTCGAGCTCGATGGCGCAGAGGCTAACGTGTCCGGTCTTTGATTGCTGAATTTAAGCAACTTTCGCAAGGGCCGGTCATCGGATGGGTGACCCAAAATGTATCAACCTTAATATTTATTTGTTTTATTTTGTACTTAATCATAATTGTATTAAACATTTAAGGATTATAACTTTTTCCAAACCTTTTTGTAATTGACTGTACAGACGCCTGCACATCAACCTATCCAAAACTGTCAAATTACTTTAATACATTATCAACCATATTGTTAAGGCATAAAGTTCAAAGTCTATTGCAGAAATTTGACAGTATGTGGTAGGTTGATGTGCAGGCGTGTGTACATGACTACCTCAGATTTTAACAGTTGTGCGAGTTGACGACACAAATAATAGGTAAAATCAAGAGGCGCCATCTCGCACACCTGTGCGAGTTTAAAGTGTGCGAGTTGACGTATAACTCTTGGAAGACACGTGAAACCGTTGATCCCGGCTGTAGCATAGATCGGAATATGTAGAGTTTTTTCTGTGAATTGCGTCATAACGTTATCAATAGTATGGATAACCCGTAGAATAATAAGAGAAAATACACTTTTAACTCTTTTGCACGTCAGACTATCAAGGTGTGATTTAGGTGATCGTTACTGGAGATTATTTTCAAAAATCTTACTTATACTTTGTTTTATCCAAATTTTGGAAAAAACTAAGTTTGCTTAAGATTATCCATGATATGCTAACATTGCAAAGGTATGTCAAAAAACTCTACCTAATCCGATCTATGATTATAAGTCGTTGACAACTACCGCCTCGCACTGGGCCCGCGTGGTGGTGTACGGCCCGTTCTATGTGGTGTATCCATCTATACGGAAGGCTCGTACCCCAGCTGTGGGACATAAAATGAGTTGGTGATGATGTGATGGTGCTGGCAAAACTGCTACTCACCTCGTTTGCCACCAGGGGGCGCTGCTTCAATGCCATGCAATCTCGATGTCGTTATACTAGTGAATAAAATTCGCACTCAACTTCCGCAGTAAATATCCACGTGGCAATTAAATTACACTAATATAATATTATAAATGCGAAAGTTTGTGTGTATGTGTGTATATTAATATTTTTTTATTATTTTTTTTGTTATTGTTATCTATACAGTATACAGGGTGGAAACTTTCAGCGGGGCAGTAAGGGGAAGTACCTTATCCGTTGCAGCTACATGAAAATGGTCTTAGGAGACTATCCATAATTTTTTATGGAATTTTGATCCCCATTCAAAGATTTTCAAAAAAATGTACAGTTAGCAACAAAATAGCCATTTTACAAAAAAACATTTTTTGATGCCAATCGATCCTGTTTCTAATACTGATTAAAAACTTTTATGGGACCAACCATCGTTGGAGTACTCAAAAAGTCACAAATTGCAAAAAACTTTTCCCATACATTTTGTAAAGAATTTGCGTAACTGAAATACATAAAATAAAATATAAGACAAATGATCACGTAGAATTTTACACATATCAAAAAGAAGGCGTATTAATTTTCTTTTTTTATTAACTAACAATAACTTGATGATGTTATTCACAACACACTCAGAGCTTTTATGACGCCACAAACTGTCAAGATTGTTTTTTATTTAATAGTTACGAGTTCCAAATTTGAATTGTTTTAAACTTATCTTTTTATTCAGTCAACAAAAAGATCTCAACCGTCACTAAAAAGCTTTTGCGTAAAATTTTCATACAAAATGTACGGGAAAAGTTTTTTGCAATTTGTGACTTTTTGAGTACTCCAACGATGGTTGGTCCCATAGAAGTTTTTAATCAGTATTAGAAACAGGATCGATTGGCATCAAAAAATGTTTTTGTGTAAAATGACTATTTTCTTGCTAACTGTAAATTTTTTTGAAAATCTTTGAATGGGGATCAAAATTCCATAAAAAATTATGGATAGTCTCCTAAGACCATTTTCGTGTAGCTGCAACGGATAAGGTACTTCCCCTTACTGCCCCGCTGAAAGTTTCTACCCTGTATAACCTATCTACCCCTTTGCGATCGGATAGTGTTTTTTTACATATTGTTTATCCATAATAATCATCTATATAGGGTCTAAGAATATCAATAAGCGAACGTTTAAGGGGAGCATCTATACATCACACTGAGCATGCTCACCAAATTTGGTCCAAAACTACAGGCTCGTTACCGAGATAATCAACAAAACATTATCATAATTCACCAAAAAATACACCCTTTCCAAACCCGTACTACACGCACACAAAGATAGCCGTGTGTGTATGGATGTCATACAATGGTTTTTCAATTGTGTGCACGCGTGTATCTATCTGTACACTATCTTTTGACGCTTGCGTGCGTGTTAGTAAAGATACAGCATGTTTCATGATGTGCATTATTTTTATAACTCATTTAGTTTGTTTGAAAACATAACTTTGAAAAATCACTATAAAACGAGCCCATTTTTTGTCATTGTATTCAGAATGATGTGTAGATACCGCCCTTAAACGTACGCTTTTTGATTTTGTTGACCCTGTAAATTATGTAATGAAACAGTTTATAATTATCAGGGTGCCTATTATTGTGAGTTTTGTTTACTTTCCGTATTCATTCGATTACGTTTACGAAAACGTAAATTAGTATGGCATTGAAGCAGCGCCTCCTGGCGGCATACGATAGGAGTTAACATTTTGTTATACAAATTCTCGTTTTCGTTAAGGTGATTGAATGGCGAATGAAACTCGCACTTGGCACCCTGCTCTCGTCTAACAACTCGAGCCATCATCATCATCATCGGCCTATATTAGTCCACTGCTGGACATAGGCCTCCCCTAATGAGCGCCATAGCGCCCTGTCCTCGGCTTGACGCATCCAGCATCTGCCTGCAGTCTTTCGCAGGTCATCATCCCACCTGGCCGGAGGGCGCCCTACACTACGTTTACCGAGTCGTGGTCTCCACTCAAGAACACGTTTACCCCAGCGGTTGTCGGTTCTTCGCCAGATATGGCCGGCCCACTGCCACTTCAACTTGCTAATTCTTAGAGCTATGTCGATGACTTTGGTTCTCTGTCGAATGTATTCGTTACGAATCCTATCCTTCAGAGAAACTCGAGCCATAGTTACGCTTAATTAAGTAATCCCAAGGGACATAAATAATTGGGACCGATATTGGATATAGAGTGAACTAATCAAATGTTTAAAAGTTGTTGATTTCCTGTTATATGCAGAAGTGTGTCGGTTTATCCTTCCTTTACGACAAACGAAGCGATGACGTATCAATTTAGGTTTTTACATAATTAACTGTAGACAAAGTGCCAGAGTGTGTAGAAAAACACAAAAACAAGATAATAATAAAACTACTTAAAATTAAATTTACAAAAAACTATAAACTATATCTACTATTAACTATAAATAAAAAAATTGCTCCAATCCCCATCAGGCAGAGTGCCCAGTAAGCTAGAGCATTGCCACGTTGGATAGCTATGCTTAATCGCTGGCCCAAGTAGCTGCTAGCTCTGGGGTCCCGGGTGGTTTCTAGTAATTTAATAGAAATATCTTTAAAGAGTTTGTGAGCACCCGGGCCCCATGGACCTAAAAGTCTCTGGTACGTGTCTGATGTATAGCTGCTAACTTAGATTTTTTATTTTGTTTTTTTTACATTTTGTGGTTGTCTTTTATATTTTGTGTGTTTTTTTTTGTAATTTGGAAAGTGTCCTGCTATGATAAGGCATTTTCCAATAGATTAACGCTGTAAGGGAGACAAGAAACGCCCTTGCACTCAGCCACGGTTTTTTTCAGTCAAAGGTCTCCCGCCCTTACTTACCGCCTAGACTTACGGACCAGTGACATTCATTCTTATGAATCTACTTGTAGCCTAAACTGAATTGTGATTTTGAATTTTGAATTTTGTATTTCTTTATGTCTAAAGGTGCGTTCAAACTAAATGAATGACAAAACAAGTTATACTAAAGCATAGTTATGTAGAATGTTTCATTAGAGTGGACGATAAAGTGTCAATAAAACAATCTTATACTTATTAATTTGTAACATTGTTATAAAACATAGTTTTTTTTGCGACAAAATTTGCCTACTTCTTAACTGATCTTTAGTATTTGTAAAAATATTATGATCGGATGTTAATCACGGTAGTTTTGACATTGAATTGGCGCCTTTGGCTTTCAAAGTAAAAAGTAAATAGTGTTGAATAATTTCGGCGGGCTGGTTAGAACCACGATAACTCAATTGGGAGAGCAACTGACCCGGTATGTCAGAAGGGTGCAGGTTCAAATCCTGCTCGTGGAAATTTTAACATTTGTGTTTTTGTAAAGCATTTATGTAACATGTTAGGTACTTAATGTGAACACACCTTTAGCTAGACTTTTCTGACAGACCGAATAACCATCACGAAAACGGGGAGAGATGCCAAGGCCCGGATTCCGCCAAAGTGGAGGGGAGCGGAGACGAGAAAAGATGCGACGTAATCAACCAATAAGCGGAGAAGCAACGAGTAACGGACGAAATCTTTTTGGTCGCATGTTATGTCTTCTGTGGTTATGTCATTATGTCACATAGTACTCCTCTCCTCTCCGGCTATCTTTGCTTTAGCCTATTCCTTTTCCTTCGCATCCGGAATAGATAGGAGACGGGAGTTCCAAACTTTCTAAGGCTAAGCTTAAATAAAAAATAAAAAATAAAAAATGTCGCAGGGGTTTTTTTACATTTTCAGCAATGAAGAGGGGATCACTAACTAAGTTAACGTTTAAGTTACTTTCATAGATGAGACGCCACCTATATTCTTTTTTGAGCGATTTAGAGCGGGCAAAGCAAGCAAAGGATCGCCTGATTGTCGCTCGCTATTTGCCTACTTCACGTCATGTAATGTAACACTACGCACTCAAATAACATCTAATGACTTTCACGACGCTTTCACTTTCGTATGAGGTCCTACTTTGACATAGAGAAACCACAGACAACGGATGGCATTTTTATAAAGTGAACCTCTGTGCAAAATGTCAGCTTCCTAGGTCCAATGGTTTGGGGCTGGGCGTCGATAAGTCAGTCAGTAAGGACTTTTCTTTTTTTAAACATGTTTTGATAAAGAGCCGCGAGTTTTTACATCACCGACCGTCATCGTCATCCCGAAGTAAAACTTTTTGTAGTGAGTATTGTTAATCTGTTTAATTGCACATAATATTATATTTTCTGATGATAAGAAAGAGAAAGAGAGAATGCCATTTGATCCTCGATCTATCTTCACACACCATTAGGAGAGATTAATGCCAAAACCATTCAGAAAAACATTCAGCGGTGAATTAAAAACAGGTAAATCATTTACTAATTGACACATAAGTAACTACTCGTAGAATACCATATACAATACCTAAATATTATCTAAAGTTTGTTTAAAATAAGGTTTACCTTTAAGGTTTCATTTATAAAAAAAATAAAAAAAATAGTTTTGAATAATTTCAGCGGGCTGGTTAGAAACACGGATAGCTCAATTTGGGAGAGCACCTGACCCGGTATGTCAGAAGAGTGCATGTTCAAATCCTGCCCGTGGAAATTTTTTCAACATTTGTGTTTTTGTAATTTGTTCGCAACAAAATTTGCGTTAAAAATTATATAAATAAAACAAAAACATTTTTTAATTTATTTATTTTTTCTTTTTTGTGTTTTTTTACGTGTTGTGATTGTCCTTTATATGTATTTTATGTGTTTATTTGTGATGGAAAGTGTCCTTTTATGATAGGGCATTTTCCAATATTTTTGACGCTGTAAGAGAGAAAAGGGCTGGACACTTGCTGAGTTTCTTGCCGGTTCTTCTCAGTACAAGATCTCCCGCCCAGAGTAGACTTACGAACCGATGGCATAATGACGTTCTGAGCTATTCGTAGCCTACACTGAATAAATGATTTTGAATTTTGAATTTTTAAATTTTGACAGTAGTAAAAATTTAATCATTTTGCTAGTTTTTGTTAGCGAACGCTCGACAATGATAATAATGAAACAAAATTGTTGTCTGTACGCGGACAGACGGTAATGGGTTCGTTTATTTTTCTGTTTAGAAACAAATATGATCTGTACCTATATAAAGAATGGCCACTTATGTCAGAAACTACGTGCTACGCCTATTAGGTATGTTTTTAAGTTATTAACATTGTTTTACGTTCTGTAGGTTTTTTAAATAATCTTTTACTAGCTGATCCGGCGGCGACTTCGTCTTAGACAGTTTCTATGACAACAAAACAAACAAATCTATAAATAGTTTACGCGTGCAAGCGTAAAAAACAAACAAACTTACTTTTTTTTAACTTATAAGTATCCTATATCTTTGATCATACTCTTGAGAATATGTGTACAAAATTTCATGATGATCGGTTGAATAGTTTACGCGTGCAAGCGCAACAAACAAACACACAAACAAACTCACTTTTGCATTCATAATATTAGTCAGGATTTAATGAAGAAAGCTGACACACCCAATTGCAACTCTTGTGACAAAATTGAAGATGTGCAACATATGCTAATGGACTGTGTCAAAAACCGAGCCGAAAGGGAATCACTGTTTAATGAATTTCAATTAAATACTAAAGACGTAGGCATAATTCAAAATATTTTATCAAAACCAAAATCTGATCTGGCCAAAAAATTCTGTATATTGGTAAAGTTGACTGAACAGTGATTCCTTTTCATACTGGGATAATTTTTATTTTTACAAGCTTAGATTAAGACTGTAATTGGGAAGATACAATGGGGCTGGCATATCCATGTGGACAAAAGCTCCAAATTAAATAAAGAGTAAAAAAAAAGAAAAAAATATTAGTCAGGATGTTCCACGGAAGAGGAAGGAGGAGCTTGACTGTGCATAGGCTTACGCGCTTGGTCTGCGATTGTTGAAGTTGCGATGGCAACTTTCGCAAAGGCTGGTTGTTTGGTGGTTTACCAAAGAGGTATCATCTCGAGCTCCTCCGTGCTTCGTTAACAACTACCAATCCGCACTGGGCCCGCGTGGTGGTTTACGGCCCGTGCTTAATACTATACACAGAGAAGGCTCGTGCCACATCAGTGGAGACATGAATTGAGCTGGTCAGCTGGTGATGTTTCATGGCTGGACAAAGGTCTGCTACTTTTCCTTCTATCACAAGCGATCTTTTAACTATAATTTTGACAATATGTAGCTATTAATAAATATGAAGACAAGCAGTTATAAATATGTATCAGGAGTAATCAGGACTTATGTATTGCCAGCCCAAAGCTATAATATTTTGCATATTAAATTAAAACTCAGCCTTGATATATCGGTTCTTTCAGATGGCGAGGGACGTCTAAGTGATTTTGTTAGAAGACTGGTTCAATCTAGACCCACCCACCATGACAGACGGAGTGGAGAGCCATAGACAACGGGTGCCTCCATTTTTGAGACAGGTATAGGTTTTTTATTTTATACCTAGTTGAAAAGGCATTATTTTAATGCAAATAAATGAATATTCTATTTTAATATTCTATTCGCGCGTTAAAGAATAGAATAGAATTATTCTATTCTTTAACGCGCGATTGATGCCCATTAACCTTATATTTTTTACGTATTGCAGTAACACAAGCGTAACCAGACCACACATCATAATCATTAATCACTACTTAGATGAAATCTAAATCGGGTTTCGAACAAAAAACTCTGGTATTATGCTTCATTTGCTATTGTTTTGTATTTTGAATACAAGACAAGGAAGCGATTTAGCCAACGATTAAATAATAGTTACACGCTAACGGCCGGCGGCCATACACTTCTTGTATTTGTCTTCTATTTACAAACATACATGGAAACGCTGAAGCAGCTGCGTAGTTTACAATCCCGTGTATGACCACCCTTTACCCCCTTATACAAATAAACAAATAATAAGGTCCGAATAGTTATTCCGTGTTTTGTTCCTGTCATGTAAACGTCATTTCAAATTAGAGTAAAAGAGACAAAACACGAAATAACAATTCGGACCTTATTCTTTGTTTATTTGTAAGGCCCTAAGTCTTTATTTCACTTAATGGTAAGTGACGATAACGTCGAAGGTGGAATCCTCAACTTTGAGGCATACGCCTACCGTGAACATAATCACCGATCCGATCAGAACCCCTCGGAGAATCTAGTAGGGCACGGGGACACGCACTAGTGCGTGATGCCGTTCCCACTAGAACACCTCCGAAGGTGATTCGTTTCACACGGCTTGAGGAACCCTTTAAGCTTCTCGCCCCCTCCCAAAAAAATCCCGGTGAAACTGAAAATGCCGCAAACTCTCTAAAAAGAACATAATCAATGCTAAGTACTACATTGGTATGTTCTCTTGACTCCTGGGTTGAAGAAAGGTTTGAACCTTTCTTCGTTTTAATATTTTTCATAAAATTTTATTTTTCATACTAACGTTTTTTAAATTATCTTAGCATCTATTTATGTTAACACTATAAAAATTGTAGAGTAGTGTGTTTGTTTTACTAGCTAAATATAGCAGACATTAAAAAGAATAAAAATCAGGTCCCTTCAAAGGCGATAAAGACACAAAATGAATAATCATTGTTATTACTGAAGCGTAAGTAACATAGTCCTAATTAAAGGTGTATAATAATATTAACAACCGGTATTGACTTTTAGAAGTAATACACCTATGTGTGAAAAAAACGTCAATTTCATAGGTAAGGACCTTAATATACACTCGGCCTTGTTATAAAGAGGCGAGTGCTGGTGTACTTTGACGGCTCTCTCTCGTTTCAGGCACCAGTCTTTTGCAATCTTTTGTCCTAGTGACTTTATGTTTAAACCTGTATTATACCTAAGACTATAAAGAGAACTAAATCATCTTCTATATTAAATACCTACCAAAAACGCTATCTATCAAACACCACGCCGTGAGTCGTCTGTAATAAACGCAAAGGCCATTTAGTAATTATTTTGTGTTTCTCTAATTTGACTTTGTTCCAGCTGCTGGCCGTGAGCGGGGTGGTGATGTACATGATCGGCACCGGCGCCAACATCGCGTTCCCGGCGGTGCTGCTGCAGCAGCTGCGGCAGCCGGCGGCGGCGTTCAGGCTGACCCCGGAGCACGAGTCCTGGATAGGTAACCGAGTTTACACCAATTGTATAAAAGCCACTCCGTGCCTATTGCGCGCAGCAGTTTCCAACGATCCCTTGGTCACTGCAATGCAGAGGTCACTAATACTCTCGAACCTCCGCAATTTCCTAGAGATGCAATGGTGAGAGCTGTGAAGAGCTCTGTGACTTCATCCCACCTTTTCCCTTCTTCCATTGGTGTAGGCCAGCCCCCCGACCGCTTAACCGATCACTTTGACTACGCGTATAGTTTATGACGTTATCTTGCTACCTCGCACCACCTATGAAAGCAATATCAAAACTTAAAGGCTATTATAGTTTTCGATATTGCTTTCATAGGCGGCACGAAACGACAAGATGACGTCATAAACCACACACGAAGTCAAAGCGATCGGTTAGGCGGTCGGGCCCATGGTCCGGAATTACCGTTGTATTGTATTGTATTTATTTATTTGCATATCACACGGTTTTTTTTTTATATTAGAAGGAGGCAAACGAGCAGGCGGGTCACCTGATGGAAAGCAATCACCGCCGCCCATGGACACCCGCAAAACCAGAGGAATCACAGATGCGTTGCCGGCCTTTAAGGAAGGAATAGGCTCGTTTCTTGAAGATTCCTAAGTCATATTGGTCCGGAAATACCGCCGCTGAGAGCTGGTTCCACAGCACTGTAGTTCGTGGTAAAAAATTACGTGAGAAACGCACAGTAGTAGATCGCCATCCATCAAGATGGTGTGGATGGAAAGACAGTCGATTGCGTGTAGTGCGGTGAAGGAAATCAGCGGCAGGGATAAAACCGAACAATTCCTCAGAGCACTCCCCATGATAAAGGCGATAATACAGAGAGATGCAACGTCTCTCCGAAGGGCCAGTGGATCGAGCCGACCAGAGGTTACCACGTCGCCGACAACTCGAGCAGCTCTGCGTTGAATACGGTCAAATGGGAGGAGTTGGTACTGGGGCGCTCCAGCCCAAAGATGGGAACAGTATTCCATATGAGGCCTGACCTGTGCTTTGTAAAGCTGTAAGCGATGGGTCGGCGTGAAATACTGTCCCGCTCTATTGAGCACACCCAGCTTTTTCGAAGCTAATTTAGCTTTACCTTCCAAATGACCGCGAAATTGAACGTCACTCGAAATATCGACGCCAAGGATTCCAATGGTCGGTTTGGTATCAAGGGGAGCTCCTTCAAAGTTTAGAGATACGACGAAGGGATGTTTTTTAGCGGTAAACACGCAAACTTGTGTTTTGGAAGGGTTAAAATGGACTAGATTAAATCGGCCCCAATTCGAGACATGACTTAACATGTTCTCAGTGTCAGTCACAAGTTTATTCCGGTTCTCGATGACGCTTTCCAGAGAAATATTAGTACGTCCGGTGTAAAGCGTATCCCCAGTACTGTCGTCTGCATAGCAATGAATGCTGTTGTTATGCAACATGTCATTGATATGCAGAAGAAACAGTGTAGGCGACAGCACACACCCCTGCGGGACTCCAGCATTCACGGGCTTCAGGTCAGAGCATGATCCGTCAACTACGACTTTGATGCTACGCCCAGAAAGAAAGCTGGCGACCCACGCACACAATTTCTCAGGGAGCCCGTATGATGGAAGTTTCGAGAGAAGAGCCCTGTGCCATACCCTGTCGAAGGCTTTCGCTATGTCCAAGCTAACTGCCAGTGCCTCCCCTTTCCTCTCGACTGCCTCCGCCCATCGGTGAGTGAGGTACACTAAAAGATCACCAGCCGAACGACCGCGGCGAAAACCGTACTGGCGATCGCTTAGTAGCTGATTCTCTTCTAGGTACCTCAAGAGCTGGCAGTTTGTAATGGACTCCATTACTTTGGAGAGCAAAGAGGTGATGGCTATAGGCCTGTAGTTGGACGGATCTGAGCGATCACCTTTTTTGGGAATCGGGTGGACAAGGGCTGTCTTCCAAGAACTCGGGACAACGCCAGTCGTGTAAGAGAGCCGGAAGAGGCGCGTTAGAACCGGCGCCAACTCAGGAGCACACGTCCGAAGCACAATGGGAGGGACTGCATCAGGCCCACTCGACTTATGAATGTCAAGGGAAAAAATAGCCTTACGAACTGACCTTTGCAGGAACCGAACGTTTACGGTACGGTAACGGTATTACAAAGGTAACAGAAAAATAATAAAGTAGGTACATAAGACGCGTGATACCCTGTAAGGGCACCGCAAAGTGTAGAGCACTACTGCACACTACTGCATCCTTGTAGACACTTCAATTTATAAAAAAAGAAAACATTACATACATGGCACTAACAAACTAATTTACACATATATATTAATTTATTCTAGATATATCTTTATATTTATATTATATTATACTTATCATTATTTACTCATTTGGCACTTATTATCAAGAAATACCTCCTCTAATTTATAAAAGGCTTTACTAATTAGGTACTTTTTTAATCCCTTTACAAAGCAAGACAATTTTGTTTGATCGCACACAAATAAAACTGGTGACTCGTTTCTTTGTCGCACCACCAAAAGATGGAATATTCTACCAGCACCCTTTTTCCCACGTCCTATATCATACCATAGGAAGGAGTTCCTATGATATGATGTCCTTCAAGAGCCACCATATGGGCCGGCAGTGTTACGGTGACTGACGCTACGTTGCTTTCACACTGCACCAGTTAGTTGTCTTCCCGTATGGCTTTCATTTCCACTTAACATCAGGCAAAGTCGAGTCACTTGCTGAGCTAGCTATAGTTCCCGGCGGTGCTGCTGCAGCAACTGCTGCGGTGTTCAGGCTGACCCCGTAGCACGAGTCTTGGATAGGTAGGCGAGCTTGAACCGATCCTGAAAATAACAACTGCTTCCTTGGTGGTAGGATTTTTACCTAGAATCGATACATAAATGAGATGGCAGCCACCTTAATACCTATTTAATTATTTATAATTTATGTATGTATCATACAATCAAATAGAATGGACAAGTACAAGGGTGCTGCTTATTTAAAGAGTGAAATGTTTTCGTCTCTATTTCTGCAGCCTTTAGAAATTAAAATTATGTTGTAGTGAACTGTATTTATTGGCTGTTCGTGCCTGAGTGATTGAAAGCTGCATTTGATGTTAAACTTTCTTTTATTCATAAAATAAGAAATAAAACATAAATAATCACAGACAACACAATACAGAGCTCAGAATAATATAGCTTTAGTTATTGTTTTGAGATACAGAGGGCCTAGAGAAGTGGCATGCATGACCAATCAAACGTCATTTAAACCGTTGTGGCTATTATCTTTGCTGTTCAATTTGTTTGATGTTGTTCCTAACGGGAAGTAAAAACTTCGTCACGGAGATTGTAGATATAGGCTATGCTATAGTGCTCGGTTTTCATGGGCGTAATGAAACTGTCCGTGTGTTATCATCGTGTGGTTATTATGGTAGTTATTCGCCGTCGCAAAATTACTGTCATTAACTGAGAGTTGTGGATCACATGCGTCACGACACGAATACAAAGTTTAGCTAAAATTAGATTCCTATGAATTATAATATTCCTATAATATTCATATTCTACAGTAGTTTTATAGATATATAAAAAAAACCGACTCCAAAAAAGTAGACTGATAAAATTGCACTAAAAAGTAAAAAATAAGCGTTAGACATATATAGACAATATTTTTATTAGAAAATATACAATAGGTACAATTATTGTTATTTTTGGAGCCGGTGCCAGCCAACAAAGTTTTTCGAGCCGGTGCCAGTCTGCGTTTGTAGTCAAAATTTCATGCATAAGATTGAATGTAGGTACTATTATGATTTTAATATATAGTATGTCGTTAAATGTTTATGTTTATGCCCCGTGTGGTGCCGGGGATAAGAATTGCACCACCCCATCTCTTCCCGTGGGTGTCGTAGAAGGCGACTATGGGACCAATCCAGAGGATGGGCAGCAGCGTCTCTCTGTGATTATTCTCACCTTACTGCGATCGCCAACCCGCCTGCGAAGCGTGGCGATTATGGCAAATTCCCCTCAAAATGATTTATCCTTGAGGGAGGCCTTTGTCCAGTAGTGAACGTCTTTTTGGCTGAGATGATGATGAGATGATGAAATGTTTATGTTAAAGTTACCTTGGCTGGCACCGACTCCAAAATAACAATAATTATACCTATATATTTTCTAATAAAACGCTTATTTTTTACTTTTTAGTGCAATTTTATCAGTCAACTTTTTTGGAGTCGGTTTTTTTTTGTTAAAAGTCCAGAATGTGTAGTAGGTATAAAAATGTTGAACAATTTTCGTAAGTTTTCGAAAGTTTAAAAAAATTTGAATCTGGCTATGATAGAGAACTTTAGCACTGACTCAGTTTTCTGTCCAAACCCCTATGTTACAATGGCGACTCGCTATGGACCTTTCATGAATTCTTTGTAAAACACTCTTAATTCTTCTATATAACTGCCTTTTGTGGTTATACCACTTGTCTTAAAACCAGAAGTCTCAGGTTCGATTCCTGAACAGTTCAAAATTTACGTGACACTAAAAAGGCCGTTCGAAGCCATCATCTAACTCTGGCCAAAAAAAATATCATTCGGGATACAGGTTTATTCCTAGCCCGATGGTGGTGGCTGCCTGACTAACAGACTGTAGCGTATTGTAATTTCTATGTAGTTTTATGAAACAAAACATTTTTTTACTTTTTTATTCATCACCAGCTCATTTTATGTCCCATTGCTGGGGCATAAGCCTTCCATGGGTGGATAACGGTTGGGAGAACGGGCCATGACCACCACGAGAGCCCAGTGCAGATTGGTGGTTAACGACTGCTAATATAGCCGGGACCAACGGCTTTACGTGCCTGATACTGACTGTAAATGATAAATTTTCGGTCACCCATCTGATGACCGGCCTTTGCTTAACCTTAGCAATCGCAGACCGGGCGCGTTAACCACCACACCATCGAGTTCCTATTTAGTCATAGTCATAATTATTTATTGCATCATGTTGGTATGGTACAGATCTTACAATATTATAAATAGTCCCTTACATGACCCTGTAAGGGTATTGTAACAATTTGGGGTTTTTTAAATATATTTTTATACAACAAAAGTATTAATTCTAGGGTATTACTTAGTTAACAAAGGCAAAAATAACAAAAACAATAAATAGCAAAATAAACAACAATAGATATGAATAATAATAATTACTTATCCAAAAAAATCCTTTAACGAATAAAAACATTTATTTTATTAATAGTCCATATTTATACTTTCCAGCGTCGATCCTCGGGCTGGCTCTCATCAGTGGCATAGTGGTCGCGCCGTTCAGCATGCAGCGGTTCGGGCGCAAGGTGACCAACCAGGTCAGCTGCCTGCCAGCGCTGGGCGGGTGGGCGCTGCTGTTCACCGCCAAGGGTCCGGCGGCGCTACTTATCAGCAGATCTTTGCAGGTAATGGTAAACGTCATATTCGCAGCAAGTCAAATGCATTGTCTTTGGGGAGAACATAATTTTGGCCACCCATCTGTGTGGCATCACGCCCCAAGTAGCTTCCGCAGACAGACACTGCGGCACTGCGTTGCGGTTGACCGCAGTGCTGCCTGCGGTCCCATGCCGCGGCTGCACAATGCATGGAACAATGCCTCAGCAGTCACCCCCGTACCTTGTGCTTGTACGTGTTGTACATGTAAACTGTTTGCGGTCTGCAGTCGCTGCGCGCCAGAACTGCAGGCTGCGCGCTGCGGCCGCCACGCTTGGAATCAATTTCATAGAGATTCATAGAAACCAGTAGCGGTAGCCAAACAAACATTAAGAAAACGATAGCAAAGTTCGAAAAGAATAAAATGTATTGGATTGACATAAGATTGACCACTATACTATACTTATGTCAATTCCATACATTTTATTCTTTTCGAACTTTGCTATCGTTTTCTTAATGTTTGTTTGGCTAAGCCTACAGTAGTGTCGCTTGCAGCCTGCGGTTGCAGTCTGTAGTCTGTCTCGGTATGATGATTGCAAATAAATCTATGGGGTATTGGGATGATAAAATATGTATAAAGAGCATAATATAAACATTTAGGACCCATACATTGCAATTGTGACTGAGTGATGACGTAAGTAAATGAAGGGAGAGAGGTAGAAATATTTTTTTAAATTGGATTATCGTATCGGCGCCATGTTTTGTTTTTTAAATCGTTTCATTCACAATGCTATAGCTAGAAATAATAATTACATATAGATACAATTTTACTAGAAAGAACCAATCAGGCTCAAGAAAATGGTTTTTCTAGTGACATTTTATGCGCTAACCCATACTGGGTATACAATTTCACTGTATAATATTTTAGGATACTGAAACAGTACAGTTAATTAGGAGTCATATACGTTAATAGTTTTATAGTTCGTAGAATAAATGAATAGAACCAATCGATTCAATTCAACTCATTGTTTATAATTCATGTGACGCAAAGGCAATGGATAGTGATTGTTTCAATATACGCTCGTTGATACATGATGCCATGTGAAATATTTATGTCGCACACAATGGAAAGTTAGGTACCTTTACCAATTAAAATCACCATAATAAATGATTTAAATCAAAGTCAAGAAAGACAATGATCGTGGCCTTTAACACAACTTTCACAGGCTGCAGGGAATTACAAAACAAAGGAGGTCATTCACGTTTCATACAAGTCTGGGCCCAAAGTCAAAGTGCCGGCCAACGAAAAAAAATGTTATTGTTGGGGGAGTAATTCCGAACGTTTTTTACTATGACAGTAAACCTCAACAACTAGTCCTAGTTCTGATAATTGAAGTATAAAAATCTATTTTTTATATTTAATTAATTAAAAATATATTCATTTTAATGGCGTAAAAAGTAATGGGGTGAGGTTGTAGGTGGATTATCAAGAGCTAAATACAGGAATACTTTGCAGTTTAATCTTTTATTACATCAACAAAGCTAGCTATATACCTAATAACATACATAAAGAGATGGATTACATCACAAAATAATTACGACGTACATATACACTGGCCTGCAAAATTAAGTATCACACTTTTAAAATTGCAATAACTTTTTAAGTACTCAAGATATACTTTCGAAACAAAAAGGTAAAAATTTACTAATGTATAATTTACTTTAGTTTCAAAGAAAGCTAATAAAAATTGCTGCAAAACGTTTTTTATTTAAAAATCTCTAACTTCTATAGTTTAGAAAATAAATAAATATTAAAAGTGTAGTACTTATTTTTGCAGGCCAGTGTACTTAAGTAGCATGAAATGTTCGCGTATCCTTAAGAATACGGCGGAGCTCTAGAGGTATCCCTAACTAAATCTAAATCTTCGTTTGAGACTAGAAATAAGTATTAATAGGATTTTGTATAACTAGGCATTAATTATATGAAAATAAATCCCTATTTACCTTAGACGCGCGCGCTTTAACTTGGGAACAACTTTATCGAATTGTTTAATATTTTTTTAAGTTTCTAGTTTAGTGTCTAGGGCAATATAATAAAATCGCAACGACTTCATAGTACGAAATATTTTTATTAGTAAAGTGTTTAAAAATCAGATTTTTCTACTTCAATTATTAGGAGAAGGAATATTAGTAGAGATATATGTTCTAATAGTAAAAAAATACTCGGTCTGCCTCCCCCAATAATAATAACTCCTTTTTTTTACTGGCCGCCACTTTGAGTTTTGGGCCCAAAATGAATGACCTCCTTTGGAATTGTTGTGATGAGTAGTTAAACCGATACCCGAAGGGTCTAAGTTCAATTCCCAGTTCGGGCAAAGTGTGTTACGGATTTTTACCCGACTGCGTCAGAAGGAGGGTTATGTTTTTCGAGTGTATGTATGTCTATTTCTTTGGCACGCCCTACAGCCCAAACGGCATGATGGATTTTAACATTTGAGGTGTCGTTAGATTTGTTTTGACTGTGGGAGTGACATAGGCTATAAAAAAATTCGGAATGTAGAAACAGGAATAAGATAAGTGATGGCGCTCACAAAATATGACACTTTAAAGTAACGTAACAACCGTCCCGTCCTTCACAATATATTTCCGGTAGTTATTCGTTAGCATAACTTCGTCCATAATTGCACAGACAAAACCTTCAGTTTCCCCGAAGAGGTCACCGAAACGCTAAAAAGTCTACATTGGGTCCGTGGAGGGCCCGATAAAAGCGCCCGTGGAGCTTCGCCTTCACTCCCGCTACCACATCTCGGTGCATACCCCCACATCGGCTTTTAGGAAATATTCCATGAGACTGCACACGGTTGTGGAGGGTCTTAGCATTTAAAAAACCTCGACCCCCGCACTTCCGCCGCGGGATGTACAGCCTCATTACCGACGATCGTGGGTGATGCATCCGATTTGCGGTCAGCAATGTACGGACTCGCCTATCCAGGGCATCCAGTTCTGTCTGAGTCCACTTGAGTATGCCAAAGGAGTACATCAGGAGTCAGGACTGGCATGACCCAACCGTTGAAGGCGCGCACCTTATTGCCGCCTGATAAGGAGCTTGTGAGCGCCTTTTTCAGGCGACCAAAGAAACGCTCCAGCAACGATTGCTTCACGTCAGCTACACTTATTCTTAACCCCTCTGACATACCCAGGTATCATTTACGGAGAGCGATTTTAGATTTATAGAATCTGAGAGTTGTAATCCCTCAGATTCTACAATCCCGCCTCGCTTTACATGCATGACTGCACTTTGTCCACACCAAATTCCATCCTGATGGAATTACTGAAAGTTTCAGTTGCCTTCAGTAATTCCATCAGTCGCAATCTGTTGGGGGCAAACAGTTTTAGGTCATCCATATAAAGCAGGTGGGATATTACCTGACCTCCTCTTCGCAATGAATAGCCAATTCCCGAACCCAACAGCAATGTGCTGAGAGGGTTCAGAGCCAAACAAAACCATAGTGGACTCAAACTATCTCCCTGAAATATTCCCCGCTCAATCCTTATAGGATCGTCGTTTCCTTAAATTTGTCGACATCCGGGATAGTGAAGGACTATCTTCCATTGCCCCATACACGACATCGGAAGGTACGCAGAGTTGCATTTATTTTGTACAACTTTAAAAATAGAAATAGAAAAAATCTTTATTTGGTCTAGCACCCTCATGAGCCATATATGTGGTACCGAGTCATAGGCCTTCTTATAATCGATATCCAACATGTTGACAGATCCTTTTGGGAACGGCGAACCTGTTGGCTTATTTATTTTTATTATTATTACTAACATAGAATTAAGGTTTTTTGTATACTAACAATCTTTTTGTTTTTTTGTTTTTGTTATTAACATAGGATTAAGGTTTTTGTGCAATAACAATCTATGGACTCTTTGGTCTGAAAAAAAACCGATTTTTTTTTTACTTTTTTTTATAGTCTGATTTTTTTTGTTTTCCTACCTAGGTACCTAAAACAATTATTAAAAATAAGGGTCAGCCAGTGATTTCTGACTTTAGCAACTACTGAATACAAAGCACCTGCTTGTCATTCAGTAAACCTATGTAATTTTATACAACTTATTGACGACAGACACTAGTGTCGAACATAGGGTTACTGTGTGAACAGGTGCCACTACTACGTAACGTATAGTATTTTCATTTAGGACCTAGTAACCTCCCGAAGCTTAACGCTAAACATCAATTGGTATCGTAGAACAGTGCTGATTGAAGCTAAAGCTGTATTGGAAGTCGTATTGTATTTAAGGATTACGCAGAAAAGTCCTTACGCTTTTCATGACAAAAGTTCTTGGTAACGTAGAACAAACAAAGTTTCATCTTGAAACAAACTCACCAAAACAGTTACAAGTTAAACTTACATCAAAAATAAAACCCTAAACTTGCTCCTGTTCCAGGGCTTCGCAATGGGCCTGCAGGCCGCCGCGGCCCCAGTCTCCATCGCCGAATACTCCGCTCCCAAGCATCGGGGGGCGTTCCTCGCCACCATCGCCTTCTCCTTCGCCACCGGAATGCTGGTCGCTCACGTCTTCGGGACCGTCATGTACTGGCGACCGGCCGCGTTGGCCTGTGGAGCATTCTACGCGTTCGCGCTCATCCTCATATCTCTGACCCCAGAAACGCCACCATACTTAGCGTCCCAAGGCCTCAACGCCGAATGTCGGAAATCCTTCAGATGGTTCAGAGGCAACGACTACGCCGCCGAAAAGGAATTAGAAGTGCTCATCAACACCCAGAAAAAGCAAGACGTTGTTCAGGAGTTGTCGAAATGGAAGCATTACAAAAGCATTGTCAAGAAACCGGAGTTTTATAAACCGACTTTGATAATGATGTTCATGTTTATACTCTTTCAAATATCTGGAATGACGGTGGTCCCTTCGTACACCGTGCCCATGATGAAGGACGTCACCAACGGGAGTATAGATTCGTACACGAGCATGCTGATGGTGGACGTGGTTCGGTTCGCCACAGCCGTCTTGGCTTGTGTCGTTGTCAACAGATATAACAGAAGAACAGTGCTGTTCCTTGGAATCACCATCACCGTCGTCTCCTTGTTTCTGGCAGCGGTACTCCTTTTCCTTCGAGATGTGGGCTACATCCCGGAGCAATACAAATGGACACCAGTGATTCCGACTTTGACATACATATTCGGCATGACTTTGGGCATCTTGCCCATCCCATGGGCTATTGCTGGTGAAATCTTCCCGTTAGCATACAGGAGCTTGGGCAGTGGAATCTCAGGGATGTTCCTATCAATAATGTTCTTTGTTGTTGTTAAAACTGCTCCCAGTTCGTTCGCTAGCATTGGTGTTAACGGTACTTTTTGTGTATACGGTATTTTTACTGGTATTTGCGGGATATTTTTGTATTTTTTGCTGCCAGAAACAAAGGGAAAGACTTTATATGAAATCGAATGTCACTTTAAGGGAATTTCAAGTGAACTGATGACACAGGATTCTTGTGAACATGAAAGCATGTTGGATCTTGGGAAAGTAGAAGGTGGATGACAGAGAAGTGCGCTCGATAAGGAAATGCTATCAGCTACAGAAGCTGGCCCCGATGGTGAGGACGGAACACGAATGAAGGATTTAAACTTAACGACAGTACGAGAATAGTACATTGACAAAAATTAAAATGCAAAAAAGTCAACTGCTGTTTTATTTGAGATAAAATCTTAGAATAAACATATGATACATAAACTAGTTCATACAAAAATTCAATAAAATGTACACGATGGGGTACCTATTGGTTTGGTTTGCATGTTTGCTTGCTTAAGCATTCGTATTTTTATTCTTTGTTTAATATCATTTTTGTAAGTTTTCTGTCTGGTGTCCGTTATTATGCCTTTATCTATGAATAAATAAATAAGTTTAATAAATAACGGATAAGTAAGAGAAATTAACACTAGTTACACATTTTTATTGCATTTTTGTATGTTATGATTTCGGTAACATCCTGATTACATTAATTAAATAAATTATTTTCGACTCTAGGGATCCCCAAATACATTAGCAATTGGTTATACTCGTAATCTCACCATATTCTATATTGGAAGTTGATTTGTTAGACAACAATTAACTAAAGCTTTACAAACACAATTAGTAGTTAAATAACATTTACATCTCAATAAATAATAAAAAAAATTAGAGATCTCACTCTGAAAAGCATTGCTTGAGATTTCCCTACTTATTTTAAAATTTATTTTTATTATTAATCAGTACCTACCTATCTATCTAAAGATATATTTTACAAAGACCTACAAAACATCAAACAATGTTTCTAGTAATAGGAAGAGCTACAGAAAAATATTGTATTTTTTAGTAAATTGACCTAATAAAGTATGTGCGAACTACATCTTCGCATCACGTCATGCCCATTTTTGCCATTGAGAAGCTCAGAGGCCCCTCTGCGACCAGGGTCTACTCCACGGAACGTGTCCTCAATAGCCTGCAACGTCCGATCTTTTGTTTCCGGCAACATGAAGTACAGAAACACCAGGCATACCGTGACGACTGTGGCGTACAACCAGTACGTCGCAGGTAGACCAATGGCCATATTTAAAACAGGAAAACTTTTGACTGCCACAAAGAAGTTTAATGACAATGGGAGAACACTCAGTCCTCCGCCCAACCCACGATATTCCAAAGGGAATATCTCCCCAGAAATAGCAAAGGGCACTGAGGATATACCAATCGTCAATGAGAACATGTAAATGCCTATCAGAGTTATTGGAAGCCACTGCCCTTGAATGGACGAGGGCAACATATTATTCTGCTTCGTATAAACATATGCGCCCTTGGAAATGTAAGATAAGATACAGATAAGGCCACTGCTGAACAGAACGGTCCTCCTCTTGACAGTCCTCATCAGAAACACAGCGAGAATGTTGCAGATCAATCTTTCGATGTCTAATGCCACCATTAACAATTTTGCATTGGCTTCTGGGCCTACCACTTGCTGTATAATATCCATGGCATACGAACTGATGACATTTATTCCGGAAAATTGGAACATCACGTATAAGAAGAACATGATGAGAATGGGCTTAAAAAACTCCGGCTTTTGGAAGGTGCTGAACAGATATCTGAAAGCTCGCTTAATACGTATACTGAGTGGTAGCTTCATTCCTTCCACGCTAGACTTCCTTACCAACTGCTGAGCTTTTATCATGCTCTCTAACTCTTCCTGTTGCTGTGTGTCTTGGCCTCTTAACCAAAAGAAAACATCATTAGCTTCTTGGTAGCGACCTTTAGAGATGAGCCATGGAGGGGACTCTGGCGAGTATATGATCATGAGTAGACTGGAAAAGGTAATGAAGGAACAGACTAGCGCACATTGCTGCCAACTCAAATACGTGCCAAGGGCGTGGCAGAATAACACCCCTATCGTTAAAGATAAGGAGACGCAAGTGAGGAACGCTCCTCTGTTCTTAGGATCTGTCATTTCAGCCACTATAATTGACCCCAAAGGTCCTAGCATCCCCATGGAGATGCCTTGGAGGAACCTGGCGACGATAAGGGCGGTGACGCTGTTGGCCATGATGATGAGGAACCAGCCAACCAGGACTGGGAAGATGGTGAGGAGGTGCGACTTCTTCCGTCCAATGGTGCTCATCATCGGCGTCATGATGAGATTGCCGACGATGAGAGCGATGCCGACTACGGACGCTGGAATAAGAAATGTAGTAAAGTTAATATTACTGTGTCATAGAATCCGAAATACTCGATTTATTTTTAAGAGCGTTTACGCCGCACTAGTGTGTTAGTGCGCCGCCAATGCAAAAAAAAACATATCTAGTAATTAGAGATAGAAAATCAAATTATGCTCAACAAACTATCTGAATGAAGTAATTTTGCATTTTTACGTCACCTAATGAACACCTCACATGTTATGGTTTAGTTAAATATGGCGTTATAGTTAAAAGTGGCCGTAACGTCTTTAATTTGATTTTATATCTCTAATTACTAGATATGTTTTTTTTTTTCATTAGTGGCGCTAGTGTGCGGCGTAAACGCTCTTAACAATAGTAAGACAAAGACAAAGACAAAAGACATTTATTGGAATCACATAACAAAACACACAATTAAACATACAACATGTAACAAAAATAATAAAAAATAATATAAGCTAAGCTATAATTGATCTCATTATAGCTAAAACTTGCCATTTATACGCACTATTATAATCATCATCATCATCAGTTCATTCTTATGTCCCCACTGCTGGGGCACGAGCCTTCCCTATGGATGAATAGGGAGTACTGGTCATAAACCACCACGCGGGCTCAGTGCGGATTGGTAGTTGTTAACGACTGCTAATGCAGCCGGGACCAACGGCTTAACGTGCCTTCCGAAGCACGGAGATCATCATTATAATGACGAGTTTAAATGGCAAGTTTATTTTCGGCATAATTACTTATTTCTTAAGTAGTTGTCATGTCGGGGTACAAGCTTACAATTTTTCTAAGATCAAGATATAAAAATGTCTGGAGGTCATGCTTTCGTAGGCACGTTCCGTCGGTCCCGATTGTTGTCATCATAGTCGTTAACACCCATCAACCCATATTTAACCACATTTTTGATTGGTGGGGTATTACGATGTGGCCAACCTTCCATTGTGCTGAATTTATAGAAAAGCTTGAGCCTAGAAGAAAGATGTTTATAGGCTGATGAGGATTCAATAAGGATTGGCTTTCACTTCACCTGATAAGTTTAAGTGACGATAAAGCGCGCTAAGGATGTGTACTTCACTCGAAATCCTCAACTACAGAGGCACTGGGTTCATAGTTCATAGCTATGTATTCCATAAAACAATTTACATTGTATTGGAAATGACATACAAATAAATTAATACAGATTGCAATAAGAAAATTAATTACATTGACATATTATTATAAATAAATTAGCAAATCCTACTAATATCATCATCATTGGCCTTATCATCACTTAACATAAGGTGAGATCAAGGCACTGTGCTTACCCGTAAAAAAATATATTTTTAAACTATTTTATGTCTACTAAAATCTTTGTTCGAAGTGTGTGTACAGACCTATCCTACTTATATTATAAACGCGAAAGTTTGTAAGTATGGATGGATGTTTGTTACTCTTTCACGTAAAAATTACTGAATGGATTTGAATGAAATTCGGCATACAGATAGTTTATAACCTGGATTAACACATAGGATACTTTTTACCCCGATATTCCCACGGGGACGGGAACCACGCGGGTGAAACCGCGAGCGGCCGCTAGTATACAATAATAATCATAATTAACTTATTAATTAGAATGTAAAAATGGTATGTCAAATATTAAAACTTATTAGGATCACTTAGATCAACTGAGTAATAGCACGCCCATTTTTTAATAAGAACGCTTTGAGTTTATTTTGAAATTTATATACTTACATCATAAATGGATTTAAGGCAGGCAGAGCATTATACAGCTTGATGGACTGGAATCTTACGCAGTGACCAGCAACGTTCAATTTAGGTTTGAAATAACATTATGTTATTATTATGTTATAGTTATGTTACCACTAGCTGCCGGAACTCAATAATGCAACTAACATTGGTCGTAGCCAGTCAGGCGGACTTAAAAGCTTATTACCAACCAAACCCAGTACACAAACATGTACCCCCTTTAAGAATCGAACTCTGGGGAAACCTCTGGGTCTGCGACAGGTGGACCACTACCACAGCGGCGGAATGCTCGAAATAAATAAATAAATATTCTTGTTTATTTTCTGTTTTAAATGGAGGTCAATTTGTTTGGTACTTCATCATCATCATCAGCCTATACTAGTCCACTGCTGGACATAGGATGTTGATACTTATACTGAGGAGTATTGATTACCTATAGAAGACTCTTGGGTCGGCGTGGCCTGTATGTGGGACTCTGGCTTCCGAAGACTGGGGATGAGGATCGCGGAGAAGCCGATGACGGCTCCATGGGCGATGATGTTCAGCGCCACCCCCGCAGTCACGAAGAACTGGAAGTAACAGAGGGCGAACGGGTCATGTTTTGGCAATACTGTGATAAGACACTGCAGGGAACCGCTTCATCTCCATCACATTGTTAAGTGATGTTTTTTCTTTAAATTTGGTAGGTAAATACTGTATTATCCCGAATATGGCAGATACCTAAGGTACAGTGCACAGAACCCTGGAAAGATATAATTATGAACACATAAAATTATTACTATAAAAAAAAACGCAAGCACGCACGCACGCACGCATCCATTAATCCATTACACATTTGCACCGTCTTGCAATACGTGAACGATGGACAAACAAACAATATATCTAATACTAGTAAGGATTTTGGAGATATCAGATGCGCTATGCTAAAGCAATCTTATCAACCTCTTAATTGTTTTACATATATGTACCTACTCAATTTATCAATCTAACATGATTTTTCACTATATGACCTTGAGGAAACACGGTTATCAGTCATTGCTTAGCTTCGGAGAATATATTAATTGTTTCATGAAATCACACATTTTTCTTAAAAACAATACTAAAAGTTACATTGACCTTATTTATGATTGCTTTTATTCTAATGGTGAGCATGCTTAAAAACATGTTTAGATTATAATAATCGGCCGCTAAAAAGATAACCCGCAATCTGGGTCAAAACAGTCGTTCACTTATAAGTTTCAATCACATTCAATTGTTTGATTAAAGAACTATCAACGATTTCAGTGATAAGACAATTTCAAGTTTAGTTCAAACACTGCATACGCTTAGCCTACTGCGTTCTACTGCTGGGGCACATTCCTTCCTACATAAACAATAGCAATTAAAAGGAGAAGAAGAAATATATTTATTTACAACACACCATACAAAAAAAGGCAGACAGACAAGGGAAAAAATGATACCTAAACAAAAAGAGTATTAAAAAGGAAACACACATTGACCACACGAACACAAATAATACACAAGCTTACTCTGAAACACGATAAACAAATAAAATAATACCTAGTTTGGATCCTGCAAACAAGTTTATTATATTCTGTTTGCTCAACACTTTTGTTAATAAAAGTTAAAGATAAGATAGCCAGTGCCCCACTAGTTGAGGATCCCGGGTGAAATGCGCTTTCATCATTGGCCTTATCATCACTTAAGGGTGCGCCGTCCATAAGTGACAAGTGCCATATGTTTTATTTGAAATGTCGTCGTCCATATTTATTTGATGCCGTGCGGCCATACTAATTTTGTATGGGGAATTTAAGGTGCTTAATAAAAAATAATTATTTAAATAACTACTTGATGAATCGAAAATGTAGTCTAGCAATTTGTAGTTTATCCATTGATGATTGTTTAGACAAAATCAGAGGTACAATAATTTAGATAAACTATAAGAAATCTACTAAACGCCGCCACTCGTTTTCATGATCTTTGCCTAACTTTAAATGATATTGTAGAAAAAACTATAGCGTGTTATGAATTTATGGTTCTGACAAATTGTAAACACGTTCCCTATGATACTAAATATATATTTTGTTCATTTAATACGATAGTATTTTCAATTATATTTACTTAACCGTAACTGCATTTTTGGCATTTTTTGGTCGGCCCACCCTTAACATCAGGTGAGATCAAGGCACTGTGCTTACCCGTAAAAAAATATATTTTTAAACTATTTTATGTCTACTAAAATCTTTGATCGAAGTGTGTGTACAGACCTATCCTACTAATATTATAAACGCGAAAGTTTGTAAGTATGGATGGATGTTTGTTACTCTTTCACGTACAAACTACTGAATGGATTTGGATTAAATTCGGCATACAGATAGTTTATAACTTGGATTAACACATAGGATACTTTTTATCCCGATATTCCCACGGGAACGGGAACCACGCGGGTGAAACCGCGAGCTGCCGCTAGTATTTGTATACCTGTATCATTTTTTGTTTCTGTTGATTCACTTATGAAAATTAAATTTATTAATTAAAAAAGTGTAGCCATCTAGCTAATGGGAAGATCGCGCCATTCTTAACTATCTACCACTCTGACCAATGTGGATTGATAGATTTTAACAAGCGCCATAAAGAAAGTTTACCGCATGCCGCCCCTTGGCAAATTAATTTTACGCAAATATTGTTGCGAACAAATTACAATTTGAAAAAAGACAGTATTGAAAGGTGGGTTTTTTTCTTTTTTCATAAGTTTAGTTTATTAATTTCATTTAATTAGCTTACAAATGTGTACTTTTCGCGTCTCTGCTCCATTTCCACTTAACATCAGGTGGTACGGAGTCATTTGCCGTGCTAGATATAAAAAAACTTTCTAATATATTTTTTTCTTTTGCATAAATAGAAATGTAAAAATGTACAATAGCATTACTTTGTAACAACTGTTTTTAATCTAGCATGCTGTCCACACTATAAGAGAGTACCTATGTATTTAGTTCTAAAATGTTTTATTCAAATTGTACTATAATGATATCCTCAGCGTATCTTAGGTCTATGTCTGATATAGATCTACATGTTTGCGTTCTACTACTCGTTCTAATAACTATTATTCTGAGTTTGCGTTGCAAATTTAAAAAAAAATTGTTACGTAGCAGCATTCTACTAGTATCTGTCAATAAATTATAACTCATCGCACTCATCGCTCATTGAAATGTCAGTCTTCTAGAACAATTGAAATAAATTTAAAGTACTTTATACACAGTTCCATTTTTCTAAGTTATGTAACTTCATATTTAAAATTATTATAATGTTATATTCATAATGAATGAATGAATAAATGAGGAGCTCGATGGCGCAGCGGTTAACGCACAAGGCGACCCATTGGAAATATACGTGGCGGGGACCTTGATTTTTCCCAACAATTACAAAACATATGAAAGTGATATTTGATGACATGCTTTTTCATTTAATTGACTTCATTTTGCTAGTTGCAGAAACACGATTTGTCAACTTTTATAACAGAGAAAAAATGATCAAAGTAACATCTTTTAAAACATAGATTTGCATTTTACAGGCAAACCAGACCGATTTAAGCATCTAACTAAATTTTCTTAGTAGTTTTGTCTTAACACACAAGTCAATATGCTAGTTCATTTTTTTTAATAATTTGTAGTTTTAATTTGAAGGAAAAAAAACAAAAAACACAAATGTTGAAAAAATTTCCACGAGCAGGGTTTGCACCCTTCTGACATACCGGGTCAGGTTAATGACGGTAGTTGTTAACATTGAATGGGCGCCTTTGGCTTTCCAAGTAAAAAGTAAATAGTGTTGAATAATTTCGGCGGGCTGGTTAGAACCACGATAGCTCAACTGGAAGAGCACCAGACCCGGTATGTCAGAAGGGTGCAGGTTCAAACCGTGCTCGTGGAAATTTTGTCAACATTTGTGTTTTTGTAATTTGTTCGCAACAAAATTTGCGTTAAAAATTATATAAACATTTTGGAAAAAAAAACAGTTTTTCTTATGGTACGGGGCGCAAACGCTCCGTACTAGATTAATTGTTTAGCGGTGCGTCGCCTTAAGCAACTTTCGCTAAGGCCGGTCATCGCATCCGATGCATCCGATGTCGCACCCATCGGTGACCAAAACTTTATCATCTCGAGTTCCTCCGTGCTTCGGAAGGCACGTAAAGCCGTTGGTCCCGGTTCCGGTTGCATTTGCAGTTGTTAACAACCACCAATCCGCACTGGGCCCGCGTGGTGGTTTATGGCCCGTTCTCCCTATCCATCCATAGGGAAGGCTCGTGCCCCAGCAGTGGGGACATAAGAATGAGCTGATGATGATATTAAATATTTTAAAAGAGCGCGAGCGTACGTAATTTTCTCTATTAATAAGTTATTTTTTTTCTGACATGTTCAAACATAGTTTAGCTAGATCAAACATACATGCTGGACCTCGGGACCGGATGCTAGTTTATAACAAAATAGACAATTTTATAGTTTATTTTATGACAAAGTACTTGGTCGTCATCTCACCTGATTAAGGTGCTCTATAGCTGAGGTAAGAACTGCCTATCTTAACTCATACTGACGGAGAGGACAATGCGATCAACATTGATGTTATGAAGAGATAAGATGGTGATAGCTATACAGCCAGATGGACAAGCCCTACCATCAACCAAACCAAGCACAATTACACCAGCTTAGGCTCGAATATGGGAAGTCTAGGTTTGAAACTGAAGACTCTCAGTAAGTAATAAAGTAGAATTAACTATATTGTGTCATATAAAGGCACAATATATGTCTTTCAAGGGTTAAGAGTGTTAAATGTTACCCTTATAGTTCAGTGGCGGTAGCCAAAATAACATTAATAAATTTTTTACTTTTTATTTTCAAGTGCTAATTGCTGCACTGAAGCTAAATTAAATATTTATAAAATTTACAAAATACAGTGAAAAAATTAAACGCCTACCCGACCCAGCCAGCCTTCCGGTAGCATAGCGGTCAGTGCAGCCGCCCGGATTGCGGAAGACCCAGGTTCGATTCCTGGCTGGGTCGGGTAGGCGTTTAATTTTTTCACTGTATCTTGTAAATTTTATAAATATTTAACATTAATAAAAATAGCGAAGTTCGAAAAGAATAAAATGTATGCGATTGACATAAGATTGACCACGTGATTTAGCGCGGCTTATGTCAATCCCATACATTTTATTCTTTTCGAACCTCGCTATCGTTTTCTTAATGTTAATTTGGCTAAGCCTACTGGAGACTGGTCACTTTAAGAAAATGGATATCTTTACTTAAATCCGGTTTAAAGGGTCGCTTCTTCTACACAGCGAGACAGATACTTCCCGGGACACGTTAGGTCTTTTCCATGCTGTTGGCATTGTTGATATGACGACACACAGATGAGATCGTAGCAGCTTACCAGGCGGACTTAATACCCTATCATCTATCCAACTGAGCAGATATATCAGCCATCACATAAGAAATGGAGCTGGCTTGGTGCCTTGTGCGAGTTTCATTAGCCATTCGATCACGTTAACGATAACGAGATTGTATGGCAAAATGTTAATCCTCGTATGTCGCCAGGAGGCCCTGCTTAAGTGTCATACAAATCGTTTTCGTAAACGTAATCGACTGAATACGGATAGTATACAAGACTCGCGCAAAGTGAGTTTTGACATTAAAATTGTCGTTTTCTTTGATGAGCGAATGGCGGATGAAACTCGCGCTATACACCCAGAATCTTTGTAAATCTCAACATATCCAAATGCGTGTGATGACGCAAACAAACACACGCAGTAGGTAGCCACAACATTGTTGGCACTGATGATCATTATGCGCAATATGAATTTTAGTGCCAAGTCGAGTAAATTCTTACTCTGCGATTTTACAGCTAAAAAAACTACGTTCTCTTTCTAACTAAGATGTATTTTACATGCACAACTAGCAAACGACACTTAACAAACTACAAAAACACATGTAGCTTATATAAACGCACTTACTTGTCTTAAAAAACATATTTTTGAGTTCCCAGTCTTCGTAGCGTCCATGTTTATCAAATGGCCATGTCACTCACGTCGTTTCCACTCGACAACTCGAAGACGTATGGCACTACGACCAATATCTCATTCGAAGATATTCACAAGATAATACAAACAGATTAGATAAAAACCAATTGTTTGTCACCGCTCAGGTTTTGCACTGATATATTGTAAGTAGCGATTGCCGATTCATCTGTCAATCGTGGCGATAAGGAAATCGGTTACCATCTCTGCGAGTACCTATTACTTGGTACGTAATAATTAGCCACCTATGTTGTTTGTACTATTCAACGAATAGTTTACGTGAAGACATGTAGTGAATTACCATATTAATATGATACCATACGTTTATAAGATAAAAATTAATACGTAGGTACTTACTTATCGAGTGCAATAACATCGTTTTATTTTGGATTTTTCTCCGTTCGTACGATAAATGAATGGAATACATTTCCATTTATACAACGTAACTTTTAGTATACCTACACAAAACCTGACAACCGTTTTACTAGTAACTTCTAGGAAAATCATATTTTTTTTATATCTCGTTTTTTTATAACGTTATTCGTACGCAGGTTGGAGTCATTACTAAAAAATTAAATAATAAATATTTGTAGGTACTTATTATGTATTATCATCATCCTCAGCCTGCAAAGGTCTACTGCTGAACATAGGCCATCCCAATGTTATTATGTATATGTACACACGGCGGCAGATCAACCTACCCAGAACTGTCAAATTTCTACAATCAATTTTGAACTTTATACTTTGGTTATAAGGATCAATATTCATTGGGGAAATTTGACAGATTTGGGTAGGTTGATCTGCCGCCGACTGTACTTAAGACGACACCTCGATTTGTGAACATTCAAAAAGGCTGATCCTTACTGACGCTGGCATAAGGTCGATAATACGTAGCGCCTTCGACAATATAGACGGCAATTAACAGTTAACCTAAAAAATATCTTTAAAAAATATTGGTTTTAGTTATCATATCAAAATAGCAGCAACTAAATTGAGAATATTGATGTTATCAATACATTTGAGTGGTCTCCAAGCATATAAATTAAGTAATTTTGTTGTAATTTCAACAATAGTGATTTTTAGTGGTGTTATCGAAAATAATTATGATCAAGTCAAAATTATACAATCGTGTATTTGAGCTAGCAAATTGAAGATAAAGACATGGATTTACCTATATCAACATTTCAAATTCGTAAATCATAATTATAGTCTCAAACTAATTGACGAAAGTTGGTGCATTTTTTCAGTGTGTCGTCTTAAAATTACGTTACATATAATTAGGTAGGTAGGATATTATATCAAAAAATCGCATAAACTAACTTTTCAACGCTTCCAACTTTATATTTATTTAGCAAGTCTTTTCCATGCCTAAATTGCTTGGAAGATATCGCGTTTTGAGATTATTTAGGCACCTTTGTATAGATACCGAAATATATTATAATATTAACTTAAAGCAGCTATATAGGTACATGTGATAATTACCTAACTTTATAATAATTGATTTTCTACTATATGTGGACAGCGAAATTGTTGATATGTTCTCTCTTTTTTTGGAATGAGTGTGTTGATTGCCTCGGTCGGCATTTTCAGCTTCACCGGGTTTTGGTTGATATGGCATATGATATAATGTTCGCTTTTGTTAACTTCATCGCTAAATGAGCAGACGATAATCCTGACTTTACAACCGTCGAATCTTCTTAACAGCAAGGCTTAGGATAAACCGAAGTGTTAATCTCGTAAGATAAACAACAGATTTGAGGTCGTCTAAGACGATAAAAATAACTCTTTCAATCTTGAATGTCATGGACGAGAGAGAAAGATTAATTACAATGTTATTTTACCATAGTATATTTGATAAATGGTTCAGTATAATGTCATATTGCTAATGATAAGATTACGTGTTGTACCATGGTAAATACTTTCACTTAGAGTGATTACTACGTCCAATTAAATTGATGTTTATTTCTAGTCCTAATTATTCTGGTATGTTATAACCGCATTAATTTTTTAATTATATTCATAACTCAGTATACTTATAGGTGCCTATATATGTTATGACACGTAATTTAAAAGGATAAGGTACAAAGTGTGAGTCAGCCATATGAAAGAGGAAAGGCTTCAGCACGCAAAATATAAAAATATGAAAGAATATGCGCTTGTACCGACATTTTGTGCGGACACAATGACACGTTGCGTCACAACAGGGCGACTAGTGCGACTTTTGTTAATAATTTGATCACTTAACGAAAATAAGAATTTGTATGGCAAGTTTTACTCTCCTCATTTGCCACCAGACGGCGCTGCTTCATTACCATACAAATTATCGTTGTTGTTAACGTGACCAAATAGCAAATAAAACTCACCAAGACACCCGACAAACGAAGTGAGTTAAATAAAAAAAATACAGTAACGTGGAGGAATGTCAAAAAAAAGTCGCACTAGGCACCCAGTATGCCTAATGTTTTATTGATAGTGATAGTTAGTCAGTTAGTTCCTCATTGATGTCCACGTGTTAACGTTATTATGCTGATGTTTGCTTCATCATCATCATCTCAGCCAAAAGACGTCCACTGCTGGACAAAGGCCTCCCCCAAGGATATGATGTTTGCTTAATTTTTATAATTAGGTACTTAATGAGACGTCAGATTAAATACTTTTTGTGGAAATAATCTACAAAATTATACTCTCTCACAGCGACATAAGTACCACTAGCGACATCTACCGACGGCTGGCGCAAACTTATACTTTCATGCTTTTTGAGCAGCGTAGCAGGCTAGCAGCCAAGCGTAGCGTTCGTAGCGAATAAATACTAAGTGCCTTACAATAAATACCTAAACAAAGAATAAGGTCCGAATAGTTATTCTGTGTTTTGTCTCTTTTACTCTAATTTGAAATGACGTTTACATGATAGGAACAAAACACGGAATACCTTTTATAACTTTTATAACTTTGACATAAACATTTAACGACATAGTATTGCTATATATAATCATAATAGTACGAATGTACTGTACAAACGCGGACTGGCACCGGCTCCAAAAATAACAATAATTGTACCCTCTAAGAATTGTACCTATATATTTTTCTAATAAAAAATGATTGTCTATATAAGCAGTCTAAAAAATAATTTTTATTTGTTTCTTTAAGTGCAACAAGTAAATATTTGGTATTTGCTCGTTTGTCATAATATGTGTTCTGTTAGATTTGAAGTTAAGTATATGGCAGTCGCATAGTATTTAAGAATATTTGATTGAGTGTAATAATAAGGGTTAATTGCAAGTAAATTGAACAAACTAAATTACGCAATTATTTTTTAATTTTTAGTGCATTTTATCAGTAAAATTTTTTGAAGTCGGTTTTTTTAAATACGTCGGTAAATACGCCTTTGCTGTTGCGGCAAAAACAATGCATAATTTGTGGATTTAACTATAATAATTTCGATATTAGTTTACAGAGTACCTATTAAAAATCTCTCTTTAATGTATGTATGTATAATTATTTTGTCCTTCATGTACGTATAATTTTGGGCCCCATCATTTTGCAAAAAAAAGTACTGTACTACCAACTCTTAAATCGTAAAAAATATAAACTAACTGTTTTATACACTTTGCTGAGATTTGCTAAATGTTAGGCAGAGACTTTAACTAAAGATTTTCTGATGGTAAAATTACTGTCTGACTTTTCTTGGTCTAGTTGTTATTTCTACTAATATTTCAAAGAAATATAAAATGTAATAATTATTTTAATAATCAACTGGAAGTAATAAATGATTTGTAATCTGAAATATGTGAAAGTAAGTAAAATGGGGAGAAATAAAAGAAAAAAATAAACTAAACAATTCATATTTATTTATTGAACTAATAATAAATAACAATCAGTCTTTTATTAAATTAATATCACATTTTTAAACGAGATTTGTATTGGAGTTTAAGATCACTTATGTCGTTGTGTTCAATCCACTTCTTCTACAGTGGGGCCGTCGTTCATGTGCTGGTACTGGTATCCACCAGGCATACCACCAGGCATACCACCAGGCATACCTCCTGGCATACCTCCTGGCATACCTCCTGGCATACCTCCTGGCATACCTCCTGGCATACCTCCTGGCATACCCCCCGGCATACCTCCCGGCATACCTCCTGGCATACCTCCTGGCATACATCCTGGCATACCTCCAGCCCCAGCGCCGTGCATCTTGCTCATGATGGGCGAGCACACGCGCTGCACCTCATTCAATCTGTGCTCATACTCCTCCTTCTCGGCCAAGGAGTTGTTGTCGAGCCACCTCAGCGCCTCGTCGCACTCGTTCCTCGCAGCGCTCTTGTCCTGCTCGCTCAGCTTCTCACCAGCGTCTTCCAGCGCCTGCCGCACGCTGAACACGTAAGCCTCGAGCTGGTTGCGGGACGACACACGCTGCCGCTGCTTCTCATCCTCCTCTTTGTACGTCTCGGCCTCAGACAGCATGCGGTCGATCTCGGCCTGCGAGAGGCGCCCTCTGTCGTTCTTGATGACTATGTTCTTGCTGCGGCCGGTGCTGTTCTCTTTGGCCGACACGTTCAGAATGCCGTTCGCGTCCATGTCGAAGGTGACGTCTATCTTCGGAACTCCTCGCGGCGCAGGTGGAATGCCGGTCAGGTCGAACGTGCCCAGAAGATTGTTGTCTTTGGTCATCGCGCGCTCGCCCTCGTACACCTGGATCGTGACGGCCGGCTGGTTGTCAGAGTAGGTGGTGAAGGTTTGCGACTGCTTGCACGGAATCTTCGAGTTACGCTCGACGATCTTCGTCATCACTCCGCCGGCGGTCTCGATGCCGAGGGAGAGAGGAGCCACGTCGACTAGAAGTACGTCCTGGATCTTAGCATCGCTGGCGCCGCTGAGGATGGCAGCTTGCACCGCAGCGCCGTAAGCGACGGCCTCGTCCGGATTAATGGACAGGTTCAATTTCTTGCCGCAGAAGAAGTTTTGCAGCAAGCTCTGGACCTTAGGAATGCGCGTGGAGCCTCCGACGAGCACGACGTCGTGAATCTGGCTCTTGTCCATCTTGGCGTCCTTAAGAGCTTTCTCCACAGGGTCGAGGGTGCCGCGGAACAGGTCGGCGTTCAGCTCCTCGAAGCGGGCGCGAGACACTCGCGTGTAGAAGTCGATGCCTTCGTAGAGCGCGTCGATCTCGATGGTGGCCTCGGTGCTTGACGAGAGCGTGCGCTTGGCGCGCTCGGCGGCGGTGCGCAGGCGGCGCAGCGCGCGCGGGTTCTGGCGCAAGTCCTTCTTGTATTTGCGCTTGAACTCGTCCGCGAGGTGGTTCACCAATCGGTTGTCGAAGTCCTCGCCTCCCAGATGCGTATCGCCCGCAGTGGATTTCACTTCGAACAAAGATCCCTCGTCGATGGTCAAGATGGAAACGTCGAAGGTTCCGCCGCCTAAATCGAAGATCAGCACGTTCCTCTCGCCTTTGAGGTTTTTGTCGAGCCCGTACGCGAGCGCGGCGGCCGTCGGCTCATTGATGATGCGGAGCACGTTCAGCCCGGCGATGGCTCCAGCGTCCTTGGTGGCCTGGCGCTGGGAGTCGTTGAAGTAGGCCGGGACCGTGATGACCGCGTCGCGCACCGCCGACCCGAGGTAGGCTTCGGCCGTCTCCTTCATCTTCGTCAGGACCATGCTGCTAATCTCCTCGGGCGCGAACCTCTTGGTTTCTCCTTTGAATTCGACTTGTATTTTGGGCTTGCCGCAGTCGTTGATAACTTTGAAGGGCCAGTGTTTCATGTCCTGTTGGGTCTTGTGGTCGTCGAACTTGCGGCCGATCAGTCGCTTGGCGTCGAACACCGTGTTGCTGGGGTTGAGGGCGACCTGGTTCTTCGCCGCGTCTCCGATGAGCCGCTCGGTGTCCGTGAACGCGACGTACGACGGCGTCGTCCTGTTGCCCTGGTCGTTCGCGATGATCTCCACGTTGCCATGTTGCCAAACTCCGACGCACGAGTACGTTGTACCAAGATCTATTCCTACAGCTGGCATTTTGTCTTGCTTATTTTTATTCTCCAATATATGAATAAACTTGTTGCAGAGGTAATACTTTTATAACGCTTGTTAATCGTTTCGTTTCGGTTTACACCGATCTCTTTACTTTCCGACTTTCGTCCGATTGCTTTCGTGTTTTAATATAGAATAGCGTTCCCGCGCTCGGCGCGAGCTTATATATTCGAGCGAATAGGCGCCTGGAATCGTCTACACGATTCTCGAGCGGACCAATCATATTCGTTTATTTGTGGAACATTCTAGTAACTTCGAATCGGTAGCCAATGAGCGCACGGTATCTTTGAACCGGACAGATAGCACGTTGTATTTTTAAGGCTAGGGTGGCGAGCGACAATAAATTTACTTGTTTGTGGGGAGATTTTATAATATTATAAAAACGAGGCACTTGATTTTGTATTTTACTAGAATTACATTAGTTGTCCACAACTATTGTTTTAATAGTTTTTAACAAAGCTTTATTAGTGTTTTTTATCTTGAATACTTATAATACTTAAACACATAATTACATTAGACATACTGTAATTATATTTGCTAATAAAGAAAGCAGAAAACGTTTATTTGAAGTTGTTTACGTTTAATTTGTAACAGTTTTTAATTGTTTTAAGTCAAGAAAATTATTATCTATCTATAAATCTAATCTAAATTAAATCTTAAAATATAAACTGTTCATTAGTAACTATCAATTGCAACATCTTAGTAGCTTCAAGTTCGTTTTCTAAAACAATACAATACGATTAAATTAAAGAATATAAACAAGATTTTGTATTTAATGTATTAATAATAAAGTACAAAACTGTGTGTTTTTGTTTTCGGTAGCAGTCTACCAATAAGCACTGCTGTCAGTGTATACTATTTATGCCTATCGCAAAATATGTTTCTGTAAAAAAAATCTTAAGTGGATTGTCTAATAATATATTTTTTATTTAATTTATAAGCTTCTTTATCATTGAATGTTCATCGTTTCAGGACGATATCCGTCATGAGAAATGTTCGAGCCCACTGTCCAGCTCTGACGTCACGAAGCAAGCGCCGGAAGGGGGCGCACGGAACGCGCCATTGCGCTGACAGCTCGGACACACGCACCATCGTTTTTTTTCTAATTTTAATTATTTACAACATTTTATATGCTTATCTACAAGTAAACGTATATCTTTACTACACGGAGTTATTATTCAAGACCACAATCAGCGGCGCATTCAAATTTGGTGACCCCGACGTGATCGAAACCGCGGTGACGAGCGAGATTTCGATTCTTTTACCAATCGAAGAAACCTTCAGGAACCCGCCAGTGAACAATTGCAGCCATATTTCCGAAGGAAGTGTGCAAAATATCCTTTTCAAAAACCTTTCCTTTCTACTTTAATTTGTGTAACACAGATTCGATACTCCAATCGTAACGGTATTACCTACCCCCGACTAAAAAATAAAAAAGTGTTTCTAATTCTTTTTTTGCTAAAATTACATTAAATTCCATATCAAAACGAAAATAGTGAAAATCATTTCAATTAATCACCTATTTGTGATACTCCAGGTTCATTTGTTTACCAGTTTTTTCTTTTTATGTATGTTGTGTAAGGCGCGTATTCCAACAACGACACAGTGCAAAACACAATCTACTAATTGCATTGCGCTGCGCCCGAGTCGGCCGTAGCAAAACCGGTTTGTTATCTCGACGCGGCGACGCGACGCAGCGAGGAATTAATTGTAAGGTATTGCTTTATATTACGATTTAACATTTGGTGTTTAGTGATAGTGATACGTTGTTTGCGACTTCAAGATGACTGATTTAAAAGAATTAGTTAAGCAAAGGGGTAACATTAAGGCCCGATTTACTTTATTTGAAAAATATTTAAAGCCTTTGATGGATTCTAATGATGTTAGCGCATTACAAATGAATGAGTTACTTATCCGTTTAAGCAAAATGCGTGAAGTGTCGTGTCTTTATGAGGAAGTTCAATCACAAATCGAAATGCTGGACGAAGATACTACAAAACAAATGCAGGAACGCGAAGGTACTGAAAACTTATTTTATAATTTAATTGCTAAAGGTCAATCATTGTTAGATTTTTTCGAAAACAAAGGTAAAATAGAATCTTCGTCCAACAATAGTGGAAAATGTCACAGTAATTTAAAATTACCACCTTTAAAAATCCCTTCTTTTAATGGGGACCCTAATAAATGGCTTTCATTTAGAGACACGTACTTGTCATTAATCCACCAAAATGAATGTATTGAAGATGTCAATAAGTTTCACTATCTCAAATCATATTTGGAGTGTTCAGCTAGTTCTGTAATAAGTTCTGTTGCAGTATCGGCAAATAACTATGCAATTGCATGGAATTTACTTTGTGAAAGATATGATAACAAGCGCCTTTTAATAAATGAACACCTCAAGTGTTTGTTCTCTATTGAACCAATAATTAAAGAATCTGAAAGTGGTATTCGCCGATTAATTGATGATTTATCGAAAAATTTAAGTGCTTTGAACTCTTTGGGTGAGCCAACGGATAAATGGGATACAATTATTATTTATATGGCCGCGGCGAAGTTAGAAAATGTTACTGCAAGGAATTGGGAAGAATTTAGAAGTAATTTAGACTCGCCCACATTAGAACAGTTTTATTCTTATCTTCGTCAACGCGCAGCTGTATTAGAAACAATACATGGTAATAATAAGTCATATAAGAATGATAAACGTCACAGTTTACCCAACTTGAAATCATTTGTCTGCTCTTCTGATACCAGCGCTAAACTTTGCTGCCCCATCTGTAAACAAGAACATAAAATATATGAGTGCTCTGTTTTAAAATCTTTGCCAATTCAACAAAGAATTTCTAAAATTAATTCATTAAAATTGTGTTATAATTGCCTGCGTAAGGGTCATATGCCTTTTCAATGCAGAATGAGTGGTTGTAGAATCTGTAACAGAAAACACAATACTTTACTACACAAACAAGCTTCTTTACAGACTACACAAGATAGTGAACCTACTAGTAAAGTTAACTTACCTGGTCCTGTTAGTGAATCCAATGAATCAAATCCTTCTGCTTCCATTTCTATGTCCGCAGTAACCACCAATCAAGCCCTTTTGTCTACGGCGTTGGTCAAGGTTACAAACAATAATAAAATATTTATTTTACGGGCGCTACTAGATTGCGGAAGTCAATCTTCTTTTATCACTGACAGGGCTCAAAGGGAAATCGGCATCTGTAAAAAGAAAAATTATTATCACAGTGTTACTGGTATCGGTAATAGTGTTCTAAATGTCACGGAACATTGCACTATTAAATGTCAATCATTACATAACTCTTTTAATGCGTTTGTTAAATGTTTTGTTCTTCCCAGAATTGCGGATAAGTTGCCTCAATCTAATGTGTGTGTACAATGTTTAGGTATTCCCGAAGATGTTCAGCTTGCTGATCCTAAATTTTGTCAATCAGCAGAAATAGATTTGTTGCTGGGAGCTGACATATTCTGGGATATTCTGCGTTCGGACAGGTTATCTTTAGGTATACAAAAACCTATCCTATTAGATACAGAATTAGGTTGGATAGTTGCTGGATCCGTACCGGCAGAATGTTATAATAACCGTAAAGAAACCATACTATGTAATTTTTCACAAGAAGTTAAAAACCAGTTAGCAAAATTTTGGGAACTCGAAGAGATCCTGATAAAATCGAATACAATTCGGACAACTATTGTGATAAATTATTTACTGACACTACTCGTCGCGACGACGTCGGTAGATTTATAGTTCAAATACCGCTTAAGGGTTCCGTAGAAAACTTAGGTGAATCTTATAGTATTGCTGAAAAAAGATTAACTCAACTAGAAAGAAAATTTAAAAATAAACCTCAGTTAAAAGAGGAATACACTAAACTTATTCATGAGTACGAATCCCTAGGACACATGACTGAAATACCTAAACCAAATTTTGGCAATTATCTCCCACATCATGCGGTTATCAGGGAAGCATCCGAGACTACCAAGCTTCGTGTTGTATTTGACGCATCGGTTAAAACTTTATCTGGCATATCATTTAACGACTTGCAACACGTAGGTCCGGTGGTGCAAGACGACTTATTCTCAATCCTTCTACGGTACCGGCAGTATCGATTTGTAATCTCAGCAGATGTCGAAAAAATGTATCGACAAATTATGGTAGAAGATACTCAACGCCATCTACAACTTATTTTGTGGCGAGATGATTCATCACAGCCAGTAAAGATATTTAAATTAAATACGTTAACATATGGCACGGCATCGGCTCCTTTTTTGAGTACGAGGTGCTTAGTTGAATTATCAAACGAATGTGAGGATAGTACAGTGTCCCAACAAATTAAAGACGGTTTTTATATGGACGATTTTCTTTCGGGAGCAGAGAGCGAAAGTCAGTTATCAAATATAAAAGAATCTGTTACATCATTACTAAATTCTGCATGTTTACCATTGCGGAAATGGCGAACCAATGCACCTGCTATATTTCACAATGACTCGGGAACTTCCCAACCAAAAAGTCTAGATTTGACAAGTCAATCTAGTGTGCTCGGTCTAAAATGGAATCCTTCCAAAGACGTCTTTACATTCAGTCAGTCACTCAGTAGATATAGAACTTAGTTCAAATGCAACAAAACGAACAATTTTATCTCATTCAGCTAAGCTTTTTGACCCTTTGGGATTACTAAGTCCGTGTACTATTGTTCCAAAAATAATCTTGCAAAAGTTATGGCTTTCAAAGCTCGAGTGGGACGATCCAATAGACAGTTCATTAGAAAAGCAGTGGCTACAGTTTATAAAAAATCTAAAAGCTTTGTCTAATCTTGAAATCCCAAGATTTGCTTTGATCGAGAAAGCGGAATTTATTGAATTGCACGCATTTTCTGATGCTTCTCAAGCAGCATACGCTTCTGCAATATATCTTAGATCTACAAATGGTGCAGGTAAAGTTTTAGTCAGACTGCTTTGCTCAAAAACTAAAGTAGCCCCGGTTAAAGCAACAACCATTCCGAGACTAGAACTACTCGGTGCACTGCTTTCAGCAAAATTGAGTGCGAAGGTCCTTAAGGCACTTCGGTGTAACGTAGACTCAGTTTTTTACTGGACCGACTCGACAGTAGTGTTAGGGTGGCTAGCGTCTCAACCGTCTAATTTGAAAACATTTATCGCTAACAGAGTGAGTGAAATTCAACAGCTAACCGCGTCTCATACATGGAAGCATGTTTCAGGTCACGACAATCCAGCTGATCTAGCATCTCGTGGTCTGAATCCTGCGTCTATTCATCTAGCTAAATTGTGGTGGGACGGGCCTACATTTTTATATGAAAACCAATGCGATTGGCCTCAGACAATGGAAATAAAAACATCTGAGTTACCGGAGACAAAACCTCATCCATTAGCTACACTACATTGTAATGTCAAGGCATCAACTTCTATCGTTGACTTTAAAAGGTTTTCCAAATTCTCAATCTTACTCAACACTGCATGTTATGCATTACGATTTATTAACAATCTTCGCAATAAAAATAATAAAATAAGTGGTCCGTTTAGCACTGATGAACTAAATCATTCTTTAAAGATATTAATCAAACAGCACCAACATGAATGTTTTGCAGATGAAATCAAAATAATAAAAAATAGTAACACATTACCTGCTAAATCTCGTATTCTTTCGTTGAATCCATTTATTGATGAATTTGGAATTTTATGTGTAGGCGGCCGTCTCCAAAAGTCTGCTGAAACATATGAAAAAAAATATCCAATATTACTAGATACAAGCAACAATTTAACAAAATTATTATTTGTGCATCAACATAAAAGGCTATTAGTACAACATTATTAGTACATTGTGGTCCTCAGCTTTTGCTGAGTGACCTCAGAAACAAGTATTGGCCTTTGAGAGGCAGAATTTTAGCACGGACTACTGTCAATAATTGTAAATTATGTAGAACCGTTAAGGCAAAATGTATTAATCCCTTAATGGGAAACTTACCATCCAGTCGTATTACTCCAAATCTCCCTTTCCAAGTCAGCGGTGTTGATTTTGCCGGGCCATTTTATATCACCGATCGCAAAGGTCGCGGTTGCAAAATTTCTAAGTGCTATATGTGCTGTTTCGCAACCAAAGCAGTACATTTAGAAGTAGCAAGTGATCTTACCACTGACGTGTTCATTCTATGTCTAAGGCGTTTTATAGCTCGCAGGGGTAAACCCTCAATATTATATTGCGATATTGGAACTAATTTTGTCGGCGCAAACAACGATATCACTAAATTCTTAAAGGCTAATTCTAAAAACGTCGATGGTTTTGCGGCCGACGAGGCATAAAATTTAGATTTTATTATTATTTAAATGTATCATAGTGACTTTAATGTAAAAAGTGCCATACGTTTAACTACTATATACGATTAACTTATATATAAGATTCACTTATATGAGAAACACAGAAAAACATCACAAACATTTTTAGAAGTCGTTTTTACAGAGGTTGTTCAATTAACTAAAAATTAAAAAGGAAAACTTTTTTATTTATGTAAAAAACAACACGTGAAAATGATTATCACCATCACGGTATTTTTAAAATATTTTTAGTAACATGACAATGTCAATATACAACACAGTTTCAATTTTTTATATTCTATCATTAATTGACGTATTGTCTTATTCATCCCAAAAATAGTTATATTAAAAAACATGGGTAATTTTACCATCCGCCCGAAGTAGGGAGAACCGTCTAGAAACATCGCAACACAGTCGACGTGCGTGCGAAAGAGACAACAAGTTTTGTGTGAATTTCTATGCAAGGGTCGAAATGAATGGTATCTGCGAGAACTTTCTATTCTACCCTTAACGTTATTTTTTTTTCTATAACGCTAACAAATACTATAGTGCCGTTTTTCTATATAGAATGTTCTCTCCGCTCAACTGTTACTTTATTTTGATTATTGTCATCGGGTAATAAAATAGTACTAGTGGGTCGCCCGCAAAACTTCGCGTTTATTCAACAGATTTTTTAGGAATTTCGAAACCTATGACAGGTTTCTTTATTATTCTGCACATCTACGGCTGGAGCTCTTCACAATGAGACCATTACCGATTTTTTATGTGCAGCTATCGTCCCATAATCACTGGGACAAAAATCGGCTTACGCTATTAATATATAGATATATTACCCATTTACTGACGAATTAATACCGTAGTTAGCAAATTATTTTACCGCCGCGAAAATAGATTTAGGTAGATTATCTCCATTCAAGGGTCCTATTACAACCCGATAGTAAGAATGTGTCGAATTTACGAGTTATCCATTAGTAAACCTACTTTGAATATTTTTGAACCGAAGCCTTACCTTTTTAAACGAATGACAAAACAGCTTTTGGATACTTAGCTAAAATGGTGAGGTTATACCTATGGCTTTCTTAGTTCGTTCGTAGTTTTATAAATTTATACTTATTTTATATTGTAATTTACTTAATCCTGAAAATCAGAAATGATGTGTCAACATTAGTAGGATACAGTCTAGCACTAAACTAAATGTTACAATTTGTTTGTATTTCAATGATTATGATCTGATTTGTTGTCCAAATAAGTAAATAAATAAATAAATATAAAAATTCAAGACCAAAAGGGTAACAATTTATTAATCGTTACAAAAACCGACAAAGGAAAGTTCCAGAGTGGCTAGCTAGTCACAGCTAGTGTGAGTTTTGTTTACATCCGTATAGTCGATTACGAAAATGAAAACGAAAACGAAAAGGGGTAAGTATGAGTAATTTGGGGGTCTTTTTTTTGGCGATATCGCTTCAAAGAAAATATTTCATATTAAAGATCTTATCCCAATACAATAAGCAAAAAATTATTAAACAGAGTAAGTCTATCATGGGCAGATTTTGAGCTATTTCTTATTTAAAAAAATAATTTTTTTTAGTATGTAAGTTGTACGGTCTAACTACCGCACATGTTACCGCGTCAGCGAATACCTAATACACACCTTTTATTGCACAACTAGCTGTTGCCCGCGACTTCGTCCGCGTGAGCTAAAGGCTGTAGTCTGTACAGTTTAATTTTTATGTAGGTATCTATTTAAGCTTATTAGGGTATAATAAAATTATATGCATCGGAAATTTAGAAAATTGACATTGTATTTACCGACATACGTACATCTACTCACTCTTAATATCCTTTCAGCTGGGAATGCTGAGATAGACAAAGACAATCGATCTCCATTTAGTTTGATTCTGGCATACTTCCTGTGTCTCATTTACGTCCATCATTATTTTTCATACATTATCTCTTATTCTTTCGACTATCATCTCTGCCATGTACATACATATATTCAGTTTGAAGCACAGAATCGTCTCGTTCATACAGATTCTCACTCAGTTTCCCGTTTCAATTATCCCTCCACATACATTCAGTATACAACACCGTTTCTCGGTGGGTTGCGCGTATTTGCTACGTCATACAAACCTGAAATGGGTTTACTGACGCTCAATTATATGTAATAAAATTGGTATTTTACAGCTCAGGTACTCGTCCGGAGTCGTCCTAGGCACTGGTGTATCTTAGCTAAGATGTGTCTACTGTTATACTATCCAACCACGGACTTCAAAATTTTTTTTGCCTTGTCCACCGAAGCTGGATATCGAGTACCTAGCAGGTAGCGGTCCAGGATTATTGGTTGTCGGCCATAAGGCACAAAAAACTATTTACCAACTATGTTCTTATTCGTAGATACAAAATATCAATAAATTGAGAACTGTAATGAATTATATTATTGTCTAATAAGTAATACAGTATAGTATTTTATGTTACAAACTTGCGATAAATTTGAACTTCTTCGTGGCATCTTGTTAAATAGGTAGCTTTTTAGAGGTAGATCACAGGACACAGAAAGAAGTTACCTCTAATAAAAAAAAAATCTGAAGTCCGTGCCTCTAATACAGTTGTACCCTGCAAACTTAAACATTTTTGCAACTCTGATAACAGAGGTAGCCATCGTTTTATGCGATAGAAGAATGGAAAAACCATTTTTCTGTAATCTAGAAGTATGTACAAAATTCATTCTTTATAGGTTTTATGATATTAAAATTGTTATGATACTTACTTACTTATATTGTATCATTGAACACAGATTTATCCTATAAACATGTTAAGAAACCAAAGTAAGAAACCGCTTACATGTAAAATAAGTACTGAAATAAGTGTTTAACTTACCTGCATCAAATGTTTCATAAAACTTTTACACATTGAATAAATCATATTTGAAAATTAATAAGAACTGAATAAGTACTGAAATATTTAACGTACCTGCATAAAATGTTTTAAAAAACTTTTACACAATGAATAATTAATATAATTTGAAAATTATTAACAAAATAAAAATAGGTACTTAATGCATTGCAAAATATCAAAATTTCCTTCTGTTCGTTTCAAAATTTGAGCGCCTACTTTTTTTTAAATTTTCCTCATCCCGCGTTTTTTCACCAAATAGATTTAAAAAAATAATATTAAGTATTTTGGGCAACGACCCAAAGGTTTATACAGCCAAGCTATGTAATTCAAGATATCTTCTATGTGCAATATTTAAAAAAATAGAGACATGATTTTGGGCAATGATACAAAGTTTTATACAGCCAAATTTAATGAGTACCTAGGTAACATTTCTATGCTTAACTAAAAAAGAGACATTATTTTGGGCAACGACACCGAGGTTTATACCGCCAAATATAGGTCATGTTTTAACTTTTAACATTTCTGTGTATTAGAAAACTGCAATAAGCGCCGCGCGCAGGCGCGACTAAATAGCCATATTACTATTGGTTATTTCGGAAAATGAAACAAAAGGTGTACCTATGTACAGCCAAGTTTAATGATGTGCGTGATTTCGAGCTTGTTTTTATTTTTCGTCGCTTATAAAGGGTAGGTAACCTTAGAGAGTAACAAAACTTTTCTGAAATAATAACTCAACGAACGTATCTAACAGTTAGTCGCGTAAATAGGTATATCAAAATTTGTTTAACATTTTTCGATTTGTATGTTATTCTCCGAAATTTTCTAAGCATTTTGGTGATAACCGCATCAAAATCGGTATTCTCATGGCAACAACTATCAATGACAGGCTCAAAAGGGCAAAGAACCCAGAGCCGTAAAACACGATAGCAATAGAGAGCCAGAGCCTCAAATGCCAGAGCCGTAAAACTCATTAAAAAAAAATCCCCTATGTTACATAATAAACAGTGTGGACTAATATAGGCTGATGATGATGATGATGATGATGATGACATAATAAACAACAGTTGCCAAGCAACCAAGGATTAAATCCCGGTTTAGACCAAATCAAAATTTAACAATTTTCGAGTATTTATGTAGCCTATGTTATTCTCCGGAATTTTCTTAGCATTTCGGTAAAACCGGATCAAATCCGTTCAGTAGTTCTCGAGTTTATCGTGTTCAAACAAACAAATACACAAACAAACAAACAAACAATTTCTTTTTAAACTATTCTATCGTGTTCCGTAAGTGATTTTAAAGTATTTTTTTTTATATCTTGCAATTACAGATTTTTTTATCCCTACGTTCTTATTATACAGGGTGTCTCATTTAAATCGGTCAGTATGGGAAAGTCTGAAACTATAAGACATACGAAGATCTGTTCTTAGGAACCATGTCATCGATTTTAATAAGAAGAAAAACTGCATTCATACATTGAAAAAAACCTGTACTCAGCTCGGGAATCGAACCCGGTTGTTTTGAAAAAAAATAACTTACACTATTTCTATTTAGATATCGATTGTGTAGGTCTTAAGCAGTAAATAGCTCTTTGAAACATAATGTCTAAAATTAATAAAATGCATTGTTTTCACATACTTTTATTTATTTTAGAAGGTGTTCGAAGTGACCACCGTTTTTTTCAATACAATATTCAACACGTTTAGGTAACGATTTTACAATTACAAAACCAGCAAAGAGGTACAAACAACCATAGAGACAATTTTACATGCCTGAACTTGTTGAATGTAACGGTGGTCAATTCGAACACCTACTAAAATAAACTAAAGTACGTGAAAACAATGCATTTTATTCATTTTAGACATCATGTTTCAAAGAGCTATTTACTGCTTAAGACCTACACAATCGATATCTAAATAGAAATACTATAAGTTTATTTTTTTCAAAACAACCGGGTTCGATTCCCGAGCTGAGTACAGGTTTTCTTTAAATGTATGAATGCAGTTTTTCTTCTTATTAAAATCGATGACATGGTTCCTAAGGACAGATCTTCGTATGTCTTATAGTTTCAGACTTTCCCATACTGACCGATTTAAATGAGACACCCTGTATTTTCGAGTATTTATGTAGCCTATATGTTTCTCCGGATTTTTCTTAGCATTTTGGTGAAAACCGGATCAAAATCCGTTCAGTAGTTCTCGAGTTTATCGACTTCAAACAAACAAACAAACAAACAAACAAACAAACAATTTTTTTTTAAACTATTCTATCATGTTCCGTAAGTGATTTTAAGGCAACCTGTGTAATTTTTTTTTTTATATATTGCATTTACAGATTTTTTTATCCCTACGTTCTTATTATATGTATAGATTAGCGGAGTCAATTACTTATAATTTTAATTACCTTTATAGCATTAATATCCAAACTACTGTACTGTTAACTGTGTATCAAGTTCAAGCAAATAAATAATTTATAATCATCAAGGATTTATCATTTATCAAGATTACATAGCAAGAGTTTCATACAACACCATCAAGGATCGTACGCAACATATGGTCCTTCGAGAGAAGTTTAGTGTTTTTTTTGGGTTTCTCGTGTGATAGCGAATCGGTTCTCCGGCCTCCCACAAGCGGGTCTCACCGGCTGAATTGAGAAGGCGCATAATATCACTCGTGAGCGCATCAGACACTGAACCATCAAGAACCAGCAAGTTTCAAGTATCAAGTATCAAGTTATAGTGTGAAGATTTGTTGTGAAACACAAGTCCACATTTTTATCAAGTTTGTGCACATAAAACATATATATTAAGAGCGTTTACGCCGCACACTAGCGCCACTAATGAAAAAAAAACATATCTAGTAATTAGAGATAGAAAATCAAATTATGCTCAACAAACTATTTGAATGAAGTAATTTAGCATTTTTACGGCACCTAATGAACACCTCACATGTTATGGTTTAGTTAAATAAGACGTTACGGCCACTTTTAACTATAACGCCATATTTAACTAAACCATGACATGTCAGGTGTTCATTATGTAAGAATGCTAAATTACTTCATTCAGATAGTTTGTTGAGCATAATTTGATTTTCTATCTCTAATTACTAGATATGTTTTTATTTCATTGGCGGCGCTAGTGAGCGGCGTAAACGCTCTTAACATCAAGACAGGTACCTACCCATACAAACAAGTTTTACAGTCAACAGTTCAGTTAGTTAGAAACAAACTTTATTACGTATCAAGCTTTATCAAGTTATCAAGATGGATATGAATGACATACTTTATCAGCAAGCTTTATTAGCAGATGAGATCAAGAAGATTTTAACGAACTTTAAAAAGGATGGGCCAACCCGTAGGACTCCAGAGCAAATCAAGAGACGCCTGGACTCTTTAGAAAGGTGTTGGAATGAATGCAAAGCTAATCATGCGAAGCTTTCGGAAGCCCTACCTGCGGACGAGGAATATTTCGTCGAAGGTCATTATCAGCAGATAAAGCAAAGCTATTTGGACGCTAAGCTATATATCGAGAAAGCTGGCACCACCACCACTCCTAGGCTACCTTATGCAGTACCTAGCACCTCGGGAAACAATACTTTTGAGGAGAGGAAGCCGACCCCGCCTCATACAAGTGAGGAGGCCCAAGGAGCACAAAGAGAAGACAACGCTATTTTTGAAGATACTGTGACCACTCCAGACCGTAATGTCCAACCAAGGAGACTGGACTGGAACACAATGATGAACACCATAAATTCAGGCAACAACAGCAAGCTTCACGAAATGTTTCGAAGGCAGTTAAGTAACTTCAAGGCATTTAAGAGAACTGTCTCCAACATAAATATAGAAACCATGCAAGAAAGATGGGAGTTTGAAGATACACTGAGAGCTCTGCAGATACGCTGGAAAGCAATAGACTTACTCCATTGGGAAATAGATAGTGAAACAAATGGATCCAACATGCAGTACGAAGCCAGATTCACAGAACATGAACAAACATATTACGACATCAAGAAGGCCATAAATAGCAAGTTATGGTCAGTTTCACATCGAGAAAAATCAACTCCTCAACTCGATATTCCTATTTTTAACGGTAATTACCAGCAGTGGGTCTCGTTCAAAGATTTATTTAGCGAGGCCATACACAACAACCCAAGTTTATCCAACGCTCAGAGAATGCAGTTCCTTAAGAGCAAGCTTAAGGGCGAAGCAGAACGCTTGGTTCAACACCTACAAATTAGCTCCGAGAACTATCTAACCTGCTGGGAAATATTGAACCATAGATACAATAACAAGAAGCTGATTTTCACCACCCATATGAACACAATGATGAACCTTCCTGTAACACAACAAGCCCTGCACTGCACTTGTAACATAATCTGCCCCTTTGTTCTTTTCTAACTATCTTGATTCCCTAAAAAAACTGAATGAAAATATACTGAAATTCCAATTCCACATTTTACACTTATACAGGTTTACGGAAAGCAAACAAAAGTCGATATCTCAAAAACTGCCCAATACTGGGAAATGTTGTCATAGTATTTTTTTTATGTCTTGACAAGTTCTTTCAAAAAAAATAAAAATTGAGGCGCGACAAGCAAAAATTTTTTTTAATACCTTTTCGTATTTTATATGAGCAATTTTTCACAAACTATGAGGTCTCCGACTTTGCGTTTATTTTTATGTTGAAGTATATTATATGGCGGTAATGAATTAATAAAAATAAAAAAATCCACCCCTCCATACAAAATTACTCAAACCCCAATGTTAGGCTCTTCTCGTATGTCGCCAGGCAGCGCTGCCTCAATGCCATACTAATTTTCGTTTTCGTTAACGTCATCGAATGTCAAATGAAACTTATGAAACTCACACTAGGCACCCAGATCAACCATTTGTAATTTATATAGCACCGCGAAAATAGATTTAGGCAGATTATCTCTATTCGAGTTCGAGGGTATAGAAATTCAAGACCAGGTAACAAATTATTCCTTACAAAATCCGACAAAAGAATCTTCCAGAGTAAAGGCAATATTACTTAATCTGTTGTAAAAGTATGATTTATCGAACATAAAATAAATGGGATCATTAGGTAGATACGAAAAGTTTTGCAGTAAGTATCTAGTTATTTTTTTTTATTTACCCGTCTCAGTGGTGTGGTTAGAGCAATCTCGGATCCCGAGTTCGATTTCTAGCGGGGGGTAGGTTCACTACGCCTAGGGTTGCCAACCATACTTTAAAATAACGTATCCTACGTTATTTTCCATCCCCATACTTTATTCTTTTTAATAAAAATAAAGTATGGAAAATACTTTATTTCCGACTAGTGCGTTCGAACGGAGTATCCCTGTTGACTTAATTTCTGAACTACTGAATGATACTCAGATTCAAGTGAAACGAAACGCAACACTTTAATAAATAAAGGAAAATACTTTATTTTTTCTTCAAATCCTTTTTTTATACTTATTAGTGATAGATTTACTTTAATTTCCTGAAAAATTGTTGGCAACCCTACTACGCCATTCCGCAAAACATTTTACCTCTTATATTTCACCAATGACTTCTTATATAACTTATGCGTAAGAAGCCGGTAGTTATTTACTGCTAACATTTGAAATATGTACCCTTTTTTTATTTAACAAACTTTTTATTTCTACGTAGTTCACTGATCAAATAGACCTGTGGTTATAATGACTTATTATTTATTTATTTATTTATTTATTTTATTTAGGACTTCCAACAAAACTTGTATCAATACATTAAATAAGAAAAAATAACAATCAAAACTTATAGCTAAACACAAATCTTACTTAAAGGAAGCCACAGCATGTACCAATCTAAAGCTAATAAAGCCAATAACCTAATATATGAAAACAAATTAAATTGAAAAATAAACAAATTATCATTAAAAATAAATTAAAATTTTTAATTATACTTAGGTATGGTTGACGCTTTTTTCCATTATCATTAGAGATAGGGTCAGCAACTGGGCAACTGTATGAATTTTGTTTACTGTCCGTATTCATTCGAATAGGTTCATGAAAACGAAAATTAGCATTGAAATTTGAAGCAGCGCCTCCAGGCGACATACGAGAGGAGTCAAAATTTTGCCATACAAAGTCTCGTTTTCGTTAACGTATTCGATCAATGGCAAATGAAAGTTGTACTAGGCACCCTGATGTTTGACTTCAGCAACAGTTCAGTCCACTTGCTTTCTAGCGGTCAGCCAGTAAAATTTCAACTAAATTTTTATAAATTGGTTGGTTTGTTGGTAACTGTGTCGAATACTAGTGGCTGGCACTACCCTTTTTTAACCTGGAAAAAACACTTTAGTTACCTATTGAGAAAAAAGACAAAACAAAAGTATCAATTATAAAAACAAATAGGTAATTTTGTGTAGGCCATTGTGGCAAGCTGAATTATTTATCTAGACTTCGATAAAGCAAATGGCATCACACAGGTATGAAGTATTGTAAACCTAATGATAATGGAGTCATGTCTTATTTTATGTTAACCTTTCGTCGGCCGACAGCCCCGCAACAATATATGTACCCTCTAGCCGCCACTTGCCGTCCCGCACCTTTTTTTTTTGCTGCACTAAACACTTGGGCATTTCTGTAAGAATGTGCATATTGCCTCATGTTAGGAGATTGCATAAAAGTTGTGACAAAACGCATTTAAAATTTTGAGTGAATGGTAATGATATTTACAGTAAATGGTAATTAGATAATGGTGAAGGTAATGAGAAATGGTATGGTAATTATAAATAAAATAGCAAGAAGACAAAAGTATAAATTTTTATTTAAAAATATAGAAAATCATTTTTTTTACAAACTAAAAATATATGTTGGTACTTGTCCGTCGTAACAAATTTAATTTTTAATTTTTTTTTAATGAATTTGCCGAAAATACAAAGTTATCAAGATTAAAAAACACGGCTTAAATAAACACATGTTTTTCTTTATATTTTAATCAGTCTTGAATACAATTTCTTACTTATTAGGTATTAAACAATGTAATAAACGTTTAAGAAACCAAACTTAATGAACTTCTTGATAAGCAGTTGGAAGTAGGCGGTAAAAATAACTATAAAAATACACTTAAATATTGATCTTATGATTTTGTTTTAAGCAAAGGTTAATTCTGCAAACAAAATCTTATCTTACCTGTTATCTATCGATAAAATGAACAAAAATCAATATAAAAGAAACAAAAAACCAAAACGTCTTGGGTAGCAATTGGAAGTAAGCATTCAACTATCATCACTATCAATTAGAGTATTAACATCCATAAGTTCTTATCCTCGTTTCAGTAAGAGTTTCCTTTGGTAGTATTTATTGAAATTTTCTCTCCATTTTTTTCTTTGTAACTTTTTAGCTTTTGGTGTTAAATCTTTAATACTTATTTTCTTATTTTCTTTTCTTTTCAAGTACCTCTGCCGTTCCTTCTATTTTTTCGAGCGTATTTTTCTGGATCAGACTTCATTTTAGTGTATCTTTCTCCCCGAGCTAATTTAGCCTTCTCTAGTATCTCTTCTTTTGTTCGCCGCATTGTGAAATTTCTATCAAAAAATACCTAATTAGTTTAAAATTTTCGCGACTAAAAAACATTGCAATAAAAGGTTTCATACGGATTTAAATCGCGAATTTTGTTATTACGATCTGTTATTTTCCGTATATTTTTTTACGGAACTTTACAGATACCTTACGGATACCTAACTAATTAGTATTCGTTTTCAATAGGTAGTGCACAGCACAGGAATCACAATTAAAACAATATTATAATTACCATTTCTAAAATTTACTCATTACCATTACTTTAGAGTAATGGAAAAATACGGTAATTATGCAAATGGTAATTAGGATTCCAAACATTTTGTTGATAAAACAGTTCTTCATAAGAATTATGAATTTTTTACATACTTTACCTAAAAATGGATCTTATAACAACTTAAATAAACGTATCAGTTAAAAAAAAATATCATCTACTTACCACAAAAATGAAAAATGGTGATTAGACTATATTTTGACAAAAACGCTACGATGACGAGAGATTTGAATATGGCGCCAAAAATTCCGGTCTTTGATGCGTGTATTATGCTCGGGCGCCAAGCGCAAACAGGCACAAACTTGTTAAGGCAGTCAAGGGTATGAATTTTCAAATTTGTAGGTAGTAAATTAAGGCGAATATTTTTTGAACGGTAATTATAAAATTATCTGAGGACATATTTTAAGTGCATTAATTCTTAATAATTTATGTTATTTATGTAAAACAACTCGTGTTTAGGACTAAGGAAACTATCCCTATTTAAGAATATTGAATTATAATTACATTCTTTAATAGGGATTTAGCTATATTGAATAAAAACTGAATGAAAATGTACGATGGGACATTACTGGTAATTAGAATCTGGATGTTTGGAAACAAATTTCTCTAAATTCAATCAACAAATATGGTTTCTAATAGTCTAGTTTAGATCTGTAATACTTATATTCATAAGGTACTATTATCAAAAGGAAAATATTTGCACTGTAGAAGATTCTTTAACATCCGCCGCGTAATATGCACATTCTTAAAGAAATGCCCACTTCCGACCATTGTTTTTGTTCGTACGACCGGCTACTACGGCACAATACACGGCGACTCCAGTTACATTTCTTTGGAGCTAATGAAACAGACGACCGACTTTAGAGTTATTTGAAATGTTTACGATGTGATTTGTTTTTTTTATCGTTGTTTGATGCTGATCTTGTTACAACATAGAAATAAAAATGCGTTCGCTTGGAATAAAATGATTGTTACACACATATCAAAGAAAAATCAACACACATATCATCATCATCATCATCATCTCAGCCAAAAGACGTCCACTGCTGGACAAAGGCCTCCCCCAAGGATCTCCACAACGACCGGTTTTGTGCTGCTCGCACCCAGCGGCTTCCCGCAACAACACACATATACAGGGTATGAAAAGAAGCTTAACGAAAACTAAAAATACAGATTGTTCCCATCATTACTATTACTTTCTTGTATGGAGCCATGCCTGGGAACCTGATAGTTAAGGAGTTATTGAGGAACAAAGTCAAAACTTTTTTTTTACGGTTTTTGCGGAATCTGTTTAAAAAGGTTATTAGTAAATTTTTTTCTAGCGGAACGTTAGTATATTTCTTCCATTATCCATTAAAAAGAGACGTTTTAAGTTATAAACCGCAATGAAAGTCGAAGGCACACAATGATGCGGCGCGGCGGCTCGCGCGCGGCCGCCTCGTATATCGTACGCTACATGCACACATGCACACTAAATTGCACGCGTTCCATTGCGTGTCATAAGGGCCTTATTCCTGTCATGCGGATAGCCGCCCGCGTGCGGGTTTGGTCCGCTTGCGGGCTGCCCGCATCCTATCATTTCATACATGCTTTTCCTATCACGCGGGCAAAACGCACGCGGGACGCGGATTGGATGCGGGCGCGCGCCCCGCACGCGTGCCATCCGCTTGCGGGGCGCGTTCTTCTACTGCCAGTGTAGTTTTTACTGTCGTGCGGGTTACACGCATCGTCATTGTACGTATACAATCGCAAACAAAAATGACAATTGATACAGAAAGACTTATTTTTTTAAGTGCATTTTCGCCCTTTGTTGTGTTACAAGCAGGACGACCTTTACAAAAACCGGGATGCAAGGGTGGCTGCTTGGCTTAAGTATTTAATGTTTATCCTGACGTTTCGAACCCCTTGCAGGGTCCGTGATCACAGGGAGACTGAGGTGTTGGGCGTCTCAAATTAGTTAGTAGCTTGTATACCCTCATTTAACTAATTATGAGATGACCAACACCTCAGTTACCACAGACCACGGACCCTGCAATGGGCTCGAAACGTCAGGATAAACATTGAATAAGTAATGTGTAAAGTGAACGCGAGTAGTTCTGTAAAAGTTGTTTCATTTTTTTATGTGTTTGGGTGTACGCTTTAGTTAGCCAATTGAATAAATGATATGGTGATGAATGAAAGGCTTGCTCAATCATAATGGCCAGTTGGGTCAGCATTGTACGAGTGTGGTAGGAGCACTGGACATTTTCTAAGCGCGTCTGTAACCGAACGTAGAATAACCGTAGCCGTCGTAGCGTTCGTAGCAAAAATAGTAGAATTATTAACTATGTAGGTATGTATATCTACATTATTTAGATTATACTCGTATTAACAATATCATGATATATATTACTGTTGTTGATCTACGAAAATATATTGCAAATTTCCAATTTCTTCAAAATTTTCATTTTACCAAAACCACAGTGATCAAGTTAATGAAATTGCGAAATGTATGTATGTATGAAAATTTTTAATGGTATGGTCAGTCAACATGTTCATTAACATTGCATAGAATAAACTCGTATATTCTTTGACAAGCGTCTAGCATAGAATGTCGCCATTCGGATATCAGGCTGGCGACTTACATCCTTTTTATGATTACCGTGGTTTTACCAAGGTACATTGTTTTAAAATGTATGCACAGACGTATGCTAAAATGACTATTCGTAGACACAACCACCCTGCCTGATACATTTTCTTTTACCCTTTACTTACTTACTTAGTTCAGCCGCGACAATTCTTTTTTGACAATTGTCGCACCTGTCGACGTGGTGAAATAGGGGCCTATGTTTTTTTACCGTTTTATCACTTTATGTCGCGTTGTCGTGACAAAAATAAAGTTCCCAGTGCTATATATTGACAAATTACGCGATCATGAATTCATCATCAAGGTAATTTTATTGTAAGGCCTCTTCCTCACCGGACCTCTGCACCGAATCTGTACAGATTATTTATTGAGGCTCTTTTGATTACATGCGCTCGAAACGAACGCGCACCGATCCGGTGAGGAAGCGGCCTAACTTTCACGGATATTCTGCTTTTGTACCCATGTGAATAACAAACAATGTTCTAGTATGTTCTATTCCTTTCAATACATGATCATGATCCCTTGTAAATTGATAGCTAACCAGTTAGCTGAGCATCATCTAGCTGTACAGAGTGCCAAGTGTTTTATTTATTATCCGTATTTATTCGACCACGTTTACGAAAACGAAAATCTGTATGGCAAAACGTTTAACTCTTCTCGAATGTCGCCAGGAGGCTCTGTATCAATGCCATACTGATTTTTGTTTTCGTTCACGTGATCAAATGTCAAATTAAACTCGCACTAGGCACCCTGACTGACTGCTTCCCAGCTGTCAAGCCTGTCTGGTTTCATACGATTTTTTAATCATAATGAAAATAATGTAGCAAGTGATTAAGAAAATTATGTGTGTGTTATGAAAAGGGAAGAATTGAAAGACATAAATAAATTTAAATACTTAATCATTTTTATTGTTATTTTGTTGGACCAAAAATATTAGCTAAAAAAAACAATAAATAATCAGTCTTTTGTTTACAATACTTAAATAATCAATATCACATTTTAAAAAATAAGTTTGTTTTAACGTTACAGAAAACTTATAATAAGATAGTGTTGTTTTTAATCCACTTCTTCTACAGTGGGGCCGTCGTTCCTGTTCTGGTACTGGTATCCACCAGGCATACCTCCTGGCATGCCTCCTGGCATACCGCCAAACATGCCACTAGGCATACCTCCTGGCATACCTCCAGGCATACCTCCTGGCATACCACCAAAGCCACCAGGCATACCACCAGGCATACCTCCTGGCATACCTCCTGGCATACCTCCAGGCATACCTCCCGGCATACCTCCTGGCATACCTCCCGGCGTACCTCCAGCCCCAGCGCCGTGCATTTTGCTCATGATGGGCGAGCATACGCGCTGCACCTCCTTCAATCTGTGCTCATACTCCTCCTTCTCGGCCAAGGAGTTGTTGTCGAGCCACCTCAGCGCCTCGTCACACTCGTTCCTCGCAGCGCTCTTGTCCTGCTCGCTCAGCTTCTCGCCAGCGTCGTCCAGCGCCTGTCGCACGCTGAACACGTAAGCCTCGAGCTGGTTGCGGGACGACACGCGCTGCCGCTGCTTCTCATCCTCCTCTTTGTAGGTCTCGGCCTCAGACAGCATGCGGTCGATCTCGGCCTGCGAGAGGCGCCCTCTGTCGTTCTTGATGACTATGTTCTTGCTGCGGCCGGTGCTGTTCTCTTTGGCCGACACGTTCAGAATGCCGTTCGCGTCCATGTCGAAGGTGACGTCTATCTTCGGAACTCCTCGCGGCGCAGGTGGAATGCCGGTCAGGTCGAACGTGCCCAGAAGGTTGTTGTCTTTGGTCATCGCGCGCTCGCCCTCGTACACCTGGATCGTGACGGCCGGCTGGTTGTCAGAGTAGGTGGTGAAGGTTTGCGACTGCTTGCACGGAATCTTCGAGTTGCGCTCGACGATCTTCGTCATCACTCCGCCGGCGGTCTCGATGCCGAGGGAGAGAGGAGCCACGTCGACTAGAAGTACGTCCTGGATCTTAGCATCGCTGGCGCCGCTGAGGATGGCAGCTTGCACCGCAGCGCCGTAAGCGACGGCCTCGTCCGGATTAATGGATAGGTTCAATTTCTTGCCGCAGAAGAAGTTTTGCAGCAAGCTCTGGACCTTAGGAATGCGCGTGGAGCCTCCGACGAGCACGACGTCGTGAATCTGGCTCTTGTCCATCTTGGCGTCCTTAAGAGCTTTCTCCACAGGGTCGAGGGTGCCGCGGAACAGGTCGGCGTTCAGCTCCTCGAAGCGGGCGCGAGACACTCGCGTGTAGAAGTCGATGCCCTCGTAGAGCGCGTCGATCTCGATGGTGGCCTCGGTGCTCGACGAGAGCGTGCGCTTGGCGCGCTCGGCGGCGGTGCGCAGGCGGCGCAGCGCGCGCGGGTTCTGGCGCAAGTCCTTCTTGTATTTGCGCTTGAACTCGTCCGCGAGGTGGTTCACCAATCGGTTGTCGAAGTCCTCGCCTCCCAGATGCGTATCGCCCGCAGTGGATTTCACTTCGAACAAAGATCCCTCGTCGATGGTCAAGATGGAAACGTCGAAGGTTCCGCCGCCTAAATCGAAGATCAGCACGTTCCTCTCGCCTTTGAGGTTTTTGTCGAGCCCGTACGCGAGCGCGGCGGCCGTCGGCTCGTTGATGATGCGGAGCACGTTCAGCCCGGCGATGGCTCCAGCGTCCTTGGTGGCCTGGCGCTGGGAGTCGTTGAAGTATGCCGGGACCGTGATGACCGCGTCGCGCACCGCCGACCCGAGGTAGGCTTCGGCCGTCTCCTTCATCTTCGTCAGGACCATGCTGCTGATCTCCTCGGGCGCGAACCTCTTGGTTTCTCCTTTGAATTCGACTTGTATTTTGGGCTTGCCGCAGTCGTTGATAACTTTGAAGGGCCAGTGTTTCATGTCCTGTTGGGTCTTGTGGTCGTCGAACTTGCGGCCGATCAGTCGCTTGGCGTCGAACACCGTGTTGCTGGGGTTGAGGGCGACCTGGTTCTTCGCCGCGTCTCCGATGAGCCGCTCGGTGTCCGTGAACGCGACGTACGACGGCGTCGTCCTGTTGCCCTGGTCGTTCGCGATGATCTCCACGTTGCCATGTTGCCAAACTCCGACGCACGAGTACGTTGTCCCAAGATCTATTCCTACAGCTGGCATTTTGTCTTGCTTATTTTTATTCTCCAATATATGAATAAACTTGTTGCAGAGGTAATACTTTTATAACGCTTGTTAATCGTTTCGTTTCGGTTTACACCGATCTCTTTACTTTCCGACTTTCGTCTGATTGCTTTTGTGTTTCAATAAGAACTGAGTTCCCGCGCTCGGCGCGCGCTTATATATCCGCGCGAATGAACGCCTAGAATTTTCTACCCAAAACTCGAACGCACCAATCAAATTCGTTTATTTGTGGAACATTCTAGTAACTTCGAGTCGGTAGCCAATGAGCACACAGTATTCACAAACAAGGCAGATATTTATAAAAGGGTGGCAAGCGGCAAGAAACTTGCTTCTTTATAGGGAGATTATAAATGTAAATAACAGCTCACTTTTTGTTACAATGTTTTACTCTGATATATAATTAGTTTGATTAGTTTTATTATTTAGTATATAATCTATATTTATCATCAAGATAGATGGTTTGCGGTTATGTTTAGTAATTATAAGCACATATTTCATAGAAACAAAAGCTTGCATTGATTTCATTTTATTTATTGATGTTGTTTTATTTTTTTTTAGTATTTGAGCAGTCAACAAGCAATGTCGAAGTATCAAATAAACTACATGTAGACTTTTATACCGATCGCAATATAATGTGGAAAAGGAATTGACGTAAAGAAAATTTCCTGACAATTTAAACTTTTATTATAGTTCTTCATGCAAGTACCTATCGTTGATTACCATAACAGACAGACGTATTATTTTCATTGTAGTTAGTACAAGGTTTGGGATGGGATGTAATCTAATGAATAGCCAAAAATAAAGTCGCATGGGGTTATGAAAAAGTTGTACTTCTTGGGAGCAGATCCAAAGTTCCAGACTGAAAAAGTAATGCGTGTGAAGTATACATTTATAGTCTGTATTCGAATTTCATTGATCCTTTTTAATCTTTTTAAAATTTAAATAGAAATATCAAAAATCTTTAATTGGTATAATACATCACACATACAAATTAAAATCACAGGAACATGACATTTTATGACTCCTGTTTGTAGAAAGAGTATTTACAATAATTCTTTAACAGCAAAATAAAAGTTAGTTTAGTAGTAGTTTAAATAAATGTTTACTTTTATTAACTATAAAAAAGAAAAAATAATGGATGTATACAGCTTTATATGGATATTTAGCATAAAAAAATTAAGTTTGATCGTGGTCTTTTACAAAGTAGAATTATGTTAGTTAATGCAAAAAAAATGTTATGAAGTAGATACTACAATAATTTCATAATGAATAATAATAAACAAATACAATTAACTAAGAAACGTGGGTAATTTTACCACCGAATTTTATCAAAGCGGGGAGATTCGTTTAGAAATGCCGCATCACCGAGCGTATGACGTCACATGACGTGCCGATACCGAGCGAAAGAGATAGCACTAACATTATTCGGCATTCGGCAACGGCAATTACCGTGGTGGTTGGTGGTTTGTCGAAAGAAGGGTCGAATAAAATGGATTATACGAGAATCTTCTACCCTTACGTTACTTTTATTTTTTTATTTTACTCAGCTGCTCTGAATAATAACTAGCTTTAGTTATTATTCTGAGCTTAGCTGTTATTATTATGACATTTATTCTGATGTTTTGCGTGTATTTGGAAAAAGAAAGGAAGGCACTAACTCGAAATGGATTGTCCTTCTTATCAATAGAAGACTCGTAAAAGCACGACACAATATCTCGATTCGCGGGTATAAAATGTAAGAAAAGGCGCGAAATTAATTAACTTTTTTAAGACTGAAGCTCAAAATACTAGACTTTTCTTGCTTCTGTGATACCTACTAGACTAGTAGGTATCACAAAAGAAAGAAAAGTCTAATGTAAATATACATACATACATAGCAGTGTATGGGCCCAAAATAAGTAGGTACCTACCTACCTCCTTTTTTTTTGTATGGGTCTTTAAGGCAAGGCATTGGAAAATTACGTTGCGGGGATCTCGATTTTTCCCTACAATTACAAAACATATGAAAATGATATTTGATGACATGATTTTTTATTTAATTGACTTCATTTTGCTAGTTGCAGAAACACGATTTGTCAACATCTATAACAGAGAAAAAAATATCAAAGTAACCTCTTTTAAAACATAGATTTGCATTTTACAGGCTAACCAGACCGATTTAAGCATCTAAATTTTCTTAGTAGATTAGTCTTAACACACACTTCAATATTGTAGTTCATTTTTTTTCAATAATTTGTAGTTTTAATTTGAAGGAAAAAAAACGGCTCTCCTTATGGTACGGGGCGCAAACGCTCCGTATGAGATTTATTGTTTAGCGGTGCGTCGCCTTAATTAAAATGTTCGGATTTGCTGTTTCTTGCTCGTTGCTGCCAGTAGGCAGTAATTGGCGCCAGTAGGCGCCAATTACTTTCTAGCATGGTAGTGCCACCAATGTTCGACATGAACCAGTGATCGACATTTATTTACTTTTTAATTAAAAAAAAGGGGTCAATATCAGATTTTTGACTTACGCAATTCAATTATTACGTTACCATTACGCCATTAGAGACTAAGGTTGCCAGATGTCCGGGATTTCCGGGATTGTCCCGGCATTTTACGTATTGTCCCGTGTCCAGTAATTCGATCTATAATTGTCCCGGATTCCGAAAAAATTAAATAATAAAAAAAAATAACAACTGTTTTTAATTTATATCATTTAACTGGACTAATAAACGTATACATTTAAAAAATAAAATGAATTTTCCTAATAAATACAAATATAAAATTAAATGTTCCGTAATTTATATTTATATATTTTTTTATTTTTTTTATTTTTACATATTCATAGCCACGACCCGACATGGAATTGTCCCGGACTCGGTAATTTCGGATCTGGCAACCTTATTACAGACCATTATGCTTCTTAGCTATCATCTAGTACATTTTCAATGAAATTCTATATTATTTTTTGGCGATTAAAACTGGTGTTCGGTGTGCCTTAAATGCCGAACATAGTACAAAACTGCTACCAGAATCCATATTTACAGACAGTAATCTATCGTCACCTAATTGTTTATAAAGCTGTACTTACTGTACCTACTAAAATTGCATGCCCGACTAGGATGAATTGTTTGTTCCCATTATTATATGCATAACACCTGCTATGTATTTACACAATTTTATGGGAATTAAATTTTATCTTATCTTATCTTATCTTATACATTTTTGTCATGAATATTCCTTGTTCACGTAAGCTTTTTTTAAACATATCTAAAGCATTTCTTTAACAAGTTAAGAAAGTCATAGATAAGATAGTGATGGTATTTTAAATACCACGTGCTGAGAAAAGGGGAAGACATCAATACCTCAGTGAGACGACAGAACTACCTATCTAAAAACAATTTATGTGAGTTAGGACACAGAATAAGTAATAGCATATTAGGATAAGTTTTTATTGGAATTTTTAATCCTATCAATGTTTTTATTTGTTACATTTTTGTTATCGAATGGAATAATAAACTCAACAGCTACCTATTACAGTAGTACTACGTAATCAATATCTAGATTGAAAATTCCAAAACAAGAAAATAAATAATTAGGTCTCTTAAAAAGACTAACTGGGGTATCTATTTGTTTCTAAAATGTCCGCAAAAACAACACATAGTTATTATGATAAACCTTAGGTCAGGTAAAGTACTGCCTGCACATAATCCTATTATATAATACTGTCTTTCTTCAAAAATGTTTAACCTTTTCGCCGCCCAACTATCCTGCACGCGATGTCCCGCTGTACGCCAACGTATAAATGTATTTTAATAATGTAGATACAAAGAAGAACTTCTATAGAAGTGCTGGCGTGGACGGCACGAAAATCTCGAACTTCTATAGAAGTTGTTGGCGATAAAAAGGTTAACCACATGTCATAGCATCAAGTTTAGAGCCTATTGAGGCTATTGTGGTAGTCGGACGTGCAGGCGTCTAACGTCTCTTTGCCTAGTCATTTTACCTTGTCTTACTACTATTCTAGTAGCTCTATGGCGCAGTGGTCAACGCGCCCGGTCTGCGAGTGCTGAGGTTAAGCAACTTTCGCAAAGGCCGGTCATCGGATGGGTGACCAAAATGTATCATCTCGAGCTTCTCCGTGCTTCGGAAGGCACATAAAGCCGTTGGTCCCGGCTGCATTAGCAGTCGTTAACAAACACCAATCCGCACTGAGCCCGCGTGGTGGTTTTTCGCCCGTTCTCCCTATCCATCCATAGGGAAGGCTCGTGCCCCAGCAGTGGGGACATAAAATAAGCTGATGATGATGATGATTACTTGTATTTGGTGTTATTAGGCACATGACCTTGCTGGGTTCTGCAAACATAAAGACACAATAATTTTAACATTAATAAAGGCATTAAATTATTAACATTGTTGAAAATTAGACAAACATTAAAATTTTAGGTAGTAATAAAAACATAAATTCTGTCGATAAAAATAAAATGCTGTTCGTTGGTAAGACTATCACTTGAGAACGGCTTAATGAACTTGGATAAAGTTTTGCACATAAACATAGTCATTGACCCACACTGGGACATAAGATGATTTTTATCCAAGTAGCAGGTTCCTGTGGGATGGTGTAGTCCTTGCGAACGAAGTCGCGGGTAAAGATAGTTCTAAAAAAAATAAAGTTTCGTTATAATATTCCTTCAGGGTATGTACCTTTATTTTTGTTTTTATTTTGTTAGTTACTTATCTGCAGGATCGCTGATAGGATTTTATTACTTCCATTATGTAGGTATAAAATTCTTGGATTAAAAGTCTTCAACTTCTCAACACGTGATATTAAATACCACGTAAGTATTATGAGTGGTGTAACGGAAGGAGGCGAAAAGGAATAAAGTGGACTGTAAAAACATATAATAGTTTAATAAATAAAAATAATTTAAAAAAAACATATTAATATTCAGCAACGACAACGATCGATGTCTATATGTTATGTAAAACCTCAGAATATTATTAGCTTTTTTTTTTCTTTAGTTGATGGCTTCGTGCAATTAGCACATTTAGACAGTGTCAAAGTAATTTTTCTTACAAGTAATACATAATTAAACAATATTTCCTTCTAGTAATGATGATGAATGATAATAGAAATCAGAAGTGAGAAATGATACCCTCCAACCCCTCGAATATCTCAGTAAAGATGTGGGGCTTTACTAAATCCTCACGCGGACTTCTTGAGGGAATTTGAAAAGTGACGTTGCACTGTTTTGTTTGATTTACTAACACTCATGCACACTCACGAACACTTAACGGTTAATAATCCACCATTATTTCATATTAATATTCGACATAACACAAATTATAGAAAATAAAACAAAACCAAAGACATGACTCTTCACTTTCTCGCCAAGAAGTCATTATAGTTAATGTCCTGAGAGTAAAACAAAATAAGGTTGACAATTAGAAAATAACAAAAATTTCAAAAGTTTAGAGGTACCCAATAAGTATTTACTCCGCATCCTAACTGCTTGTTACGCGGAGTAAATACTCATTGGGTCCTCTTCTTTTCTCAGCACGTGGTATTTAAAATATCACGATATTTTATTTCACAGGTCCTAAACATATAACAGAAACTCGAAGGCCTTCGACAGGGTTTGGCATGATAGTCTGCTCAGCAAGCTTCCATCTTATGGATTGCCGTCTAGCCTGTGCGCCTGGATATCAGACTTTCTGAGTGAGCGGTCCATTCGAGTTGTCGTCGATGGATGCTCTTCGGACCTTAAGGCCATTAATGCCGGAGTTCCTCAGGGGTCTGTTCTCTCTGCTACTCTATTCTTGCTGCATATCAACGACATGCTTAAACCCGGTATCTATGGGTATGCTGATGACAGCACAGTATCAGAGAGTTATGTTTCCGATCCTCGGGCTAGTAGAGCCGAAATCGAGTCTCTCAGGGAGAGTATGGTAGCACGTGTGAACTCGACCCTGATGGATGTTTCCCAATGGGGAAAGGCCAACCGGGTCGAGTTTAATGCGTCAAAAACACAAGCCTGTCTTTTTTCCTCCAAAAAGAGTCGTTTCCTTCTGACTCCCGTATTCTGTGATGAGCCTGTAGAAGTTTCAGACCAACTGGACCTCTTAGGTCTCACCTTATCTTCCGACCTGAACTTTGGGCGATCCATCGAGTCAAAAGCAAAAACAGCTGCAAAAAAACTTGGTATCCTGAACAAAGTGAGACAGTACTTTACTAAGGAACAGCTTTTAATCTTATACAAAGCTCAGGTTAGATCCTGCATAGAGTACTGTTCACACTTGTGGGAAGGAGCTGCCAAATGCCACCTGGACTCACTTAATTCGCTAGACAGACGTGCTCGAAGAATTATAGGTGACAAGGACCTAACAAGCAAAAAGCTGCGTAGCCTGAGCCATCGCCGCCAAATCGCATGCTTGTCTATTTTCTACAGGCTATTCCACGGGGAATGCGCTCATAATCTCCATAACCTCATTCCACCATCTCCATTTTTCTATCGAACGACAAGGCGTCGCGGGGGCCTCCACCGCTTTCTCGTAGATATTCCACCTTGCCGCACTAAACGTTTTGCATCATCCTTCCTTGTGCGGACGGCGAAGTTGTGGAATGCTCTTCCGGCGACTGTGTTTCCCGACACATATGACCCGGGTCTATTCAAGGTCAGAGTGAATGGGCACCTTATGGGTGAGCGCGGTCCATCTTACACCACATCTACACTTTCCATCAGGTGAGATAGTGGTCAAGCGCAAACCTATTGAATTTAAAAAAAAAAAAAAGAAACGCATTTACATAAACTAAAAACTTAATTTGTGAACAAAGATTAATATAAACCGTGGATGATATATACTTAGATACCGATCTATTGAAACATCTGTAACTAGTAGTAAGTAATAGTAGCAGCGAATAAGAAAGAACACTGAAATCTTAAGTATGAATTTGTCACCCTCGAAGGGACAATCTAACTACCTATTTGTAAAAAATATCAGAGTTAAATGTCATAATAATAACAGCCGAGCCAGATTGTTTAAAGACGATACTTTTGATAGCGCTATAGAAAAAAATTATGTAAGGGTAGAAGATTCTCATAGATTCCATTCATTCTTCTGACTGACCACAAACAGTTAAACAGCCCATTGTCTTGGTATAAAAAAGCAAGCAATGCTACAATGCTTTTTGCTACGAACGAACGCTACGGTTGGTCTACCTATTCGCGCCACCCGTCGGAAGATGTCGCTAGTAATACCAAAAACCTTTTCTAGCAACCACTTTATTAATATGTTCAATGATTATTAACTTATTTATACCTACAGAGCACCACAATTTTAACCATGTGGGATTTTATTTTTTTAAAGAAAGTGGAACCTGTTTTCAGTTTAGACGAAATACGTAATTAGAAGGATTGGGCAATAGCATACTTTATTACACATAATTATCCATAATTTATTATGAATTAATCACCTGTGACCATTATTATCTTCTACCATTTATTTTTATATTTTACGGGTAAGCACAGAGCCTTGATCTCACCTGATGTAAAGTGATGATAATGCCAATGATGGAAGCGCACTTCACCCGGGAACCTCAACTTATGAGGCACTGGCTATCTTATCTCTAGCTGCCGGAACACAACAATGCTACAAACATTGATGTTATGGCGACACATTTAGATAAGATGGTGGTAGCTAGCCAGGCGGACAAACAAGTCCTACCACCAACCAAACCGAGTACTACACAAAACATCTACCCCCGCTGGGAATCGAACCCGGTACCTCTAGGTCTAAACCTCTCGACTCATCATCATCCATCAGCACCAGCTCATTTCAAGTCCCCACTGCTGGGTAAGGAGCAGTTGCGTTCCAATTGACTGACTGTCCTTTATATTTTGTGTTCTTATTTGTGATGGAAAGTGTCCTTTTATGATAGGGCATTTTCCAATATTTATGACGCTGTAAGGGAGAAAAGGGCTGGACACTTGCTGAGTTTCTTGCCGGTTCTTCTCAGTACAAGATCCGCCCAGAGAAGATAGACTTACGAACCGATGCGATGGCATAATGACGTTCGACGACGATAAGAGCTATTTGTAGCCTAAACTGAATAAATGATTTTGAATTTAGAATTTTTATTTTTATTTTGAATTACTTTTTTTCGGTAATATGACTGCGGTGGTCTTAACCACTACACCACGGAGGAGGCTCGCTGGTTTGTGGTTGGCTTGTGATTGTTATTGACTTTTACCTGTATGTGTTCTTACGATTGGGGTTGACTGGTAAGTCAATAGTTAAACCTCTTAGCAACTGCCAAAACGGTTTTATTAAGAGCGTTTACGCGGCACACTAGCGCCGCCAATGAAAAAAAAAATATGGCGTTATAGTTAAAAGTGGCCGTAACGTCTTATTTAACTAAACCATAACATGTGAGGTGTTCATTAGGTGACGTAAAAATGCTAAATTACTTCATTCAAATAGTTTGTTGAGCATAATTTGATTTTCTATCTCTAATTACTAGATGTTTTTTTTTTCATTAGTGGCGCTAGTGTGCGGCGTAAACGCTCTTAAATAGAAATTGTTTGGAAATGGTGAACTATGACGTCACTATTTTGTTGTCAATTCAGTTTTTATTAACAACTCTTTGAGTTACAGAAATTCGTGCTTAGGTCAATGATCACGCTTTATCTATTATATGTGATAATTATTAATACCTACACAAAATATTATATGTCAAATAAACAATAAAAAAACAATAAATATAAATCTAAAAATAATAGGAAACATTGTTAATAGAAGCATAAAAGTAATGCAATAGTATTTTTCACAGAACTCTTTTCTGTGTTCTGTGGTATTTTTATACAATTTATAGTTCCGATGTAAAATCATAGATGGCGTGATTAACAATCCTGAATCGCGCTATCAAGATGTTTATAAATTTGCATATACTCAAAATGTTTTGTGTCATTTGTTGCTATTTCCAAGTTCCAACATCAGACTTTCATTGAACAGATTGAACTCTCGCTCTAGACCTGCGGTTTGTACATTCAAATAAAAAATAGGTCAATGTTTTAAAGAACTGAGTGCCTATTAGTGTGAGTTTTGTTTACTATCCGTATTCATTCGATCACGTTAACTAAAAAGTGCTGTGGAACCAGCTCTCAGCGGTATTTCCGGACCATTATAACTTAGGGATCTTCAAGAAACGAGCCTATTCCTTCCTTAAAGGCCGGCAACGCATCTGCGATTCCTCTGGTTTTGCGGGTGTCCATGGGCGGCGGTGATTACTTCCCATCAGGTGACCCGCCTGCTCGTTTGCCTCCTTCTAATATTTAAAAAAAAAACGAAAATTAGTATGGCATTGAAGTAGCGCTCCTGGCGGCATACGAGAAGAGTTAACATTTTGTCATACAAATTCTCGTTTTCGTTAACGTGATCGAATTGCGAATGAAACTCGCACCTGTCACCCTGTTACCTACGTGATTCTATTTATTTGACTTTCGTCCGCTTGCTTTGTTAGTTTCAGTTCCTTGAGATCTATTTTGACAGTCAAGGAAGGCCGCGGAGTCAAAAGGCCGTCTCGTCGTCGTCTGCGCAATCCCATTTTACCAGATCAAAACAGTCACTATTTAGGCCAGGGCAGACAAGGAACAGCCCTCGGCGTATTTTCGTACACCAGAAATAGATCAAATACAAATACAAATAAATTTATTTGATAAATGCTTACAAACTTAAAAATACAGTGGAATATAGTGTTACGTAAATATAAGCATTATTTTCAAGGAGGCTGAGATTTTCTATGACCCCACACTAGGCACTGCCTGACCTGTGGCGGTCAAGGAAGGAATTTAAGGAAAATTCTATCTAGTTAAGGATACTCTTTTGTTAAACTTATTTTTTATACTAAAAGCAATCTATACTTGTCGCAATTATTGTGCAATGTGCATTGTATTACAAAAACTTTGTCTATTTGTTTCAGCTTAATTCAGCAGCCCGAAAGTCTAGTCCTCAATACTCAATACTCATACTTTATTGCATTCCATAATGTTTACACAATAAGATGGTAGGTTTTTACAATGGATCAGTTGTGGACCCTGTCGGGCACAGCACAGCTTAGTAGGAGAGAGGAAGAGAGATCATTATTAGATTAATTATAATTATATCATATTTATTTGTATTATGATTTATCATTGATTAAAAATTAATTTATAAAGTTATATTGGAATATTATAGGTACCTATGTATTTTTATGTCATTTGCCCAGCGGTACATAAAACATTTAATTACTTTATTTATAGTTTATTATCTGTTAAAAAAAAGTAAGTTCAGTTACCGTTCATATACTTGAAAATCTCCTTTGCCATCTACAGTAATCCCAAATCCAGTACGAGTCTTTGGTTTCTTACAGTGGAAAAATAAACCAGTTATTTATGTTAAATTATTGCGGATTAATTTTTATGTTTGGATATAAAATATGGAAAAAGAATACAATACAGATCTTTATAATCTAGTTCAAACAACGGAACATGGTGCTGACTTTGTCCGTCGCGTCGGCGGCGGCGCTTCGCAAACAGAGCAATTTGTTCTCCGTGTTGCGGCAACAGGCAAGTCGTAACATAGTTGTTTCCTTATATTACCTAAAAACTGCGCAGATAGCAACTGTAGTTGCGAGTTTTGATGATCGACAACAGTTTTTATGGTGCCAAGTGCGAGTTTTATTCGCTATTCGATCACGACAACGATAACGAAAATTTGTATGGCAAAATTTTAACTCTTCTCGTATGCCGCCAGGAGGCGCTGCTTCAGTGCCATACTAATTTTCGTTTTCGTAAACGTAATCGAATGAATACGGATGGTAAACAAAACTTACAATTGGCTCCCTGTTGCTGCAACTGATTTGTACTAGTTGTGTCAAGTTACTAGTTCACCCAACTGGCAAAAACTGACTTTTAAATATGGGTTTGACAATTTTTTTTAGAATTGAGGCGACCGTAAGCAGTTGCCATGTTGCTCATCTGGCAACCTATAACACAGTTTATGAAACAGTAATACTGTGTTGACATTTTCGGAATTTGACATTGTCGGAAATTGTCTATTTTGGAATAGACGTTTTAGGAAGTTGTCGTTTTCGGAATTTGTCATTTTAGGAAGTTGTCGTTCTCAGCCTGAGGTGTGCCTTTAACGAAAACTTTTAGAAAGTTGATAGTTTCTTTAACTAAGTTTATAGTTTTTCCGACTAAGGTTGCTATGTCTGCGGAACTATGATTGAAAAAAATATTGTCATTGTTTATTTGTGAGTTTGACTTAAGATGTGATTCCGTAGGCGACTGCAGGCGGCGGCAGCAGACGACACTACGAACTATGTACTTCATATTAAAGAAAGAAATAAGGAAGAAGGAATTTCATAAAAATACATGGAAAGCAGAAAAGTCGCTCGTTGTCGGCTACAGAATCACACACTAGGAGGGGCTGATTTTTCAATCGTCGGTTAAAGTTCGTTCATTGAATAATTTTGACATGACAGAATCTCTTTAACCTTTTTACCGCCAACAACTTCTCTAACAGAATCTCTTTAACCTTTTTACCGCCAACAACTTCTCTATAGAAGTTCGAGATTTTCGAGCCGTCCACGCCAGCACTTCTATAGAAGTTCTTCTTTGTACCTACTTTATTAAAATACATTTATACGTTGGCGTACAGCGGGACATCGCGTGCAGGATAGTTGGGCGGTGAAAAGGTTAACCTTTTGCGTGGACGGCACGAAAATCTCAAACTTCTATAGAAGTTGTTGGCGGTTAAAAGGTTAAAAAATATGTCACTATGACATGTTATTCGTTAGATAAAACCCTAGAATATGATAAAACTTAAAAATCGGACCCAAAGTTAAGTCTGTTTGACATTTGTGCTTGTAGACATTTGCGACTGTGTCATCTTCTAAACGTTAAAACAAAAATTTTAACAAAAACAAAAACCGACTCCAAAAAAGTAGATTGATAAAATTGCACTAAAAAGTAAAAAATAAGCGTTAGACTTTTAAAGACAATAATTTTATTAGGAAAATATATAGATACAATTATTGTTATTTTTGGAGCCGGTGCCAGCCAACGAAGTTTTTGGAGCCGGTGCCAGTCCGCGTTTGTAGTCAATATTTCATGCTTAAGATTGAATGTACTAATATGATTTTAATATATAGTATGTCGTTAAATGTTTATGTTAAAGTTACCTTGGCTGGCACCGACTCCAAAATAACAATAATTGTATCTATATATTTTCCTAATAAAATTATTGTCTTTAAAAGTCTAACGCTTATTTTTTACTTTTTAGTGCAATTTTATCAATCTACTTTTTTGGAGTCGGTTTTTGTTTTTGTTAAAATTTTTGTTTACTTCTCTCTTTTTAGTGAATTGTTTCGATCTATTTATCAAAAGCGAATATGGGTAGACCTACTAAACGCGCTGCTCGTATGAGACAGCGCCGTTTAAATGAGACAAGCGAAGAAAACGAGAAACGCCTATCTCAAAATAGGAAATCAAAAACTGAATTCCGGTGCCTGCCTTCATTTGCTTCGTCATAGTCGCTTAACTATCTTAATCGAGATATTTTATCGCCACCCGTGAAATACTTTCCATTGAGGAGTTCCGATGGCAATCTGTGGTCTTTTTCATCAGTTACACTTCATCAAATGATACTTTCTGAATGCAAATGCTTGTCTTATTTCTGAAAATACTAAAAACGCTATAGGTATGCCTACAATATTTGAGGAGTTCATCAGAACTAGACCAAATTAAAATGGGACCACATGGGAAGCACCAGCTTTCAAATAAAGAAAGAATCATAAAAATCGGTTCACCCAGTCAAAAGTTCTGAGGTAACAAACATCCTCCTCCTTTTTTTGAAGTCGGTTAAAAATGCTAAATACCTAGTAAATCCTTAGAGCTTAATGCTTAAGGGGCTTATTAATAAACAAAGTGTAAGCTTGGAAAAGTTACTCCATGTTTTGTTTCTTTTACTATAATATGAAATTAAGTTTACATGACGGGAACAAAACACGGAGTAACTACTCCAAGCTTACACTTTGTTTATTAACACGGGGGTATGAGTAAATCATAATACGGAAGAAATAAAAGAAAGTATTTAAAAAATAAACAATCTTTATTTCCAACAAAATGATCAAGTGCTTTAAAAATAAAATTATATAAATATTATCAGTCTCTAAAATACTTAAATCAATATTTACATTATTTAAAACAGTTAGTTTTTGGTGTTACAGATCATTAGGTGTTCAATCCACTTCTTCAACAGTGGGGCCATCGTTCCTTTGCTGGTACTGGTATCCACCAGGCATACCACCAGGCATACCTCCCGGCATACCACCAGGCATACCTCCTGGCATACCTCCTGGCATACCTCCCGGTGTACCTCCAGCCCCAGCGCCGTGCATCTTGCTCATGATAGGCGAGCACACGCGCTGCACCTCCTTCAATCTGTGCTCATACTCCTCCTTCTCGGCCAAGGAGTTGTTGTCGAGCCACCTCAGCGCCTCGTCGCACTCGTTCCTCGCAGCGCTCTTGTCCTGCTCGCTCAGCTTCTCACCAGCGTCTTCCAGCGCCTGCCGCACGCTGAACACGTAAGCCTCGAGCTGGTTGCGGGACGACACGCGCTGCCGCTGCTTCTCATCCTCCTCTTTGTACGTCTCGGCCTCAGACAGCATGCGGTCGATCTCGGCCTGCGAGAGGCGCCCTCTGTCGTTCTTGATGACTATGTTCTTGCTGCGGCCGGTGCTGTTCTCTTTGGCCGACACGTTCAGAATGCCGTTCGCGTCCATGTCGAAAGTGACGTCTATCTTCGGAACTCCTCGCGGCGCAGGTGGGATGCCGGTCAGGTCGAACGTGCCCAGAAGGTTGTTGTCTTTGGTCATCGCGCGCTCGCCCTCGTACACCTGGATCGTGACGGCCGGCTGGTTGTCAGAGTAGGTGGTGAAGGTTTGCGACTGCTTGCACGGAATCTTCGAGTTGCGCTCGACGATCTTCGTCATCACTCCGCCGGCGGTCTCGATGCCGAGGGAGAGAGGAGCCACGTCGACTAGAAGTACGTCTTGGATCTTAGCATCGCTGGCGCCGCTGAGGATGGCAGCTTGCACCGCAGCGCCGTAAGCGACGGCCTCGTCCGGGTTAATGGACAGGTTCAGTTTCTTGCCGCAGAAGAAGTTTTGCAGCAAGTTTTGGACCTTAGGAATGCGCGTGGAGCCTCCGACGAGCACGACGTCGTGAATCTGGCTCTTGTCCATCTTGGCGTCCTTGAGAGCTTTCTCCACAGGGTCGAGGGTGCCGCGGAACAGGTCGGCGTTCAGCTCCTCGAAGCGGGCCCGAGACACTCTCGTGTAGAAGTCGATGCCCTCGTAGAGCGCGTCGATCTCGATGGTGGCCTCGGTGCTCGACGAGAGCGTGCGCTTTGCGCGCTCGGCGGCGGTGCGCAGGCGGCGCAGCGCGCGCGGGTTCTGGCGCAAGTCCTTCTTGTATTTGCGTTTGAACTCGTCCGCGAGGTGGTTCACCAAACGGTTGTCGAAGTCCTCGCCTCCCAGATGCGTATCGCCCGCAGTGGATTTCACTTCGAACAAAGATCCCTCGTCGATGGTCAAGATGGAAACGTCGAAGGTTCCGCCGCCCAAGTCGAAGATCAGCACGTTCCTTTCGCCTTTGAGGTTTTTGTCGAGCCCATAAGCGAGCGCGGCGGCCGTCGGTTCGTTGATGATGCGGAGCACGTTCAGCCCGGCGATGGCTCCGGCGTCCTTGGTGGCCTGGCGCTGGGAGTCGTTGAAGTAGGCCGGGACCGTAATGACCGCGTCGCGCACCGCCGACCCGAGGTAGGCTTCGGCCGTCTCCTTCATCTTCGTCAGGACCATGCTGCTGATCTCCTCGGGCGCGAACCTCTTGTTTTCCCCTTTGAATTGAACTTCTATTTTGGGCTTGCCGCAGTCGTTGATCACTTTGAAGGGCCAGTGTTTCATGTCCTGTTGAATCTTGTGGTCGTCGAACTTGCGGCCGATCAGTCGCTTGGCGTCGAACACCGTGTTGCTGGGGTTGAGGGCGACCTGGTTCTTCGCCGCGTCTCCGATGAGCCGTTCGGTGTCCGTGAATGCGACGTACGACGGCGTCGTCCTGTTGCCCTGGTCGTTCGCGATGATTTCCACGTTGCCATGTTGCCAAACTCCGACGCACGAGTACGTTGTCCCAAGATCTATTCCTACAGCTGGCATTTTGTCTTGCTTATTTTTATTCTCCAATATGAATAAACTTGTTGTAGAGGTAATACTTTTATAACGCTTGTTAATGGTTTCGTTCGGTTTGCACCGATCTCTTCACTCTTCGTCTGATTGCTTTCGTGTTTCAATAAGAACTGCCTTCCCGCGCTTGGCGCGCGCTTATATATTCAAGCGAATAGGCGCCTAGAATTTTCTACCAGAATCTCGAACAGAGTAGCGGACCAATCAAAATCGTTTATCTATGGAACATTCTAGTAACTTCGAGCCGGTAGCCAATGAGAGCGCACGGCGGCGGCGCGGCGTTTTATTTTAAGGTCAGGGTGGCGAGTGATAAAAAACTTGCTTTATTATGGGGAGATTAAAATCGTTGTAACTGCGCACTTTATGTTCTAGTATGTTTTATTCGATATTAACAAAATTAGTATTTTAAGTTTATTTATTAGGCTTTTATTTTTATATTTTAGAACTTGTTATGAAGGTGCGATTGAATGGTAAGTAAGTTAAATAACATAGGTATTTAATGGAAAATTTTAATTTATTTTGAAAAGTTTGTATAGATTTCACTTTATTTCCTGATCGTGTTGTTGTTTCAGAATTTGAGCAATCACCGAGCACTGACAAAGTGTCAAATGAACATACATGGTGTAGAGTAATCAGCTGATCACAAAAAAATAAAGTGAGAAAAGAATTAAAGTATTGAAAATTGCTCCACAATACAAACTTTTATCATAGTTTGCATATGCAAACTAAACTTAAAGACTTAAGACTGAAAAACTTAAGACTTTAATAATAAAGTATATACTTAGGTATCATTTAATTAAAGTATTAAACGATAAGGTTTGTGTATTTACAGTTAGTTCTTTCACAAAAGTTATAATAATTAAGATTCGTGGGTAAATTTTACCTCCCCATTTGATCGAAACAGGGAGAACCGTCTAGAAACACCGCATCACCGAGCGCGTGACGTGTCGAGCGAAAGAGATAGCAATAATAACATCGGCTTTGTGAGTCAGTGCAACTTGTCGAAATGAATTTGAGCTGACAATATTGTTGTTTTTCTAGAATCGCGCTCAGCTGTTATTTTTATGAGATTAATAACGTTGTTTGGCAGTAGGAAAGCAGGCACTATTGTGAAATCGGATTGTCCCTCGTTAGGTGTGTAAAAATGTTAGAAAAGGCGCGAAGATTAATTAATGTTTATGAATGAATATTTTTACGATAGATACTTTTTTCATTGTAGCGTAAAAAGTTTACATTAAACATCTTCAGACTTATTATAACTTATAAGTCTGATGATGTTTAACCCTTGAACCCTACCCATCCTAAGATAAACATTATTCCTACCCATGGGTTTCATAGACCCCAATATTTAAATCATTAATACAAAATAAATAAAACACAAATTTAATAAAGATATTATTTATTTGAGGGGCTCTGACAAATGGAGTAAAACCACCACATGGTACCCCAGAGATAGGAAAAGAAATAGAGGAAGACCTTACAGACGCTGAGAAGACGAAATTGTAGAAGTGGCTGGCAAAACATGGACAAAGATGACTTCCTACAAAAGAGAATGGAGAAGGCTGGGGGAGGCCTTTGCCAAAGGGCACGCGGATGCTGAAGTTGTTATTATGTAAAAAAGTTACTGCTTTAATTTTAAATATTGTAAATTGCATCTGATTTGTTTAAGGCTAAATAAATAAATAAATAATTTATTTAGAAAGGAAGCTTAACTAGCATTATAAAAAAACAAGTTATAAGGAATTCGTAATTATTAAAGGTAGTTGTAATTCTATTTTTTTTGCTCGCGACTGGCTACTGGCGCCATTAAGATGGGGTAGTGGCGGAACCAGTGTTCGACAGGGACCCAGTTATATCGACTGTTTTTCTCTTTAATCGTTAATAATAGGGAACAACAACTGATTTTAGTCTTTAACAACAATAGAATACAGACTATTCGCTTCTTAGCTGTCATCCTAAAATTTTAATGAAGATCTATGTTATTATTTGGCTGAAAGTTGTGTCGAATACTGGTACCATTACCCTACCTACCTACGACCTTAGAATAAATAGGGAACCGTTATTATCGAATATTATTATATACTTAAATTATTTTATAGAAAATATTATATTAAAATTACTGACTTTACTTTTTAAGTTCGTTGTCTTAAATGAATCTAAGTTCGTTGTCTTTAAATACCACGTGCTGAAGACAGCCCAAACTTAGAAAATGACTGTCTAAATCTAAAAGTTAATAGTAATGCTTGATCATAATCAAATTGTTATTTTGTTTTTAATTAAAATTTAAATTGTATAATTGCAATTATTTTGAATTGATTTTATTTTAATTTAATTTAATTTTAATTACGATTAAATTATATTATGTACTAGGTTCCATGGTTACTAACCATTATGATGAGTCTTTGATACTTGAATATGCTTGAATATAAAAAACTATTATTATTATTACTATGATAGTGCTTTGGAACAAGGCATATTACTCGTAGTTCATGCTTTCATGCTACAAAATAATGCCATTGCTTTTTCGCTACAAACTACTACGATCGTCGGTCGCCGCCGTGCCGTGTCGGCTGCTAAATTTAATCGCGAAACTCCGGCACCCGTCGGAAGATGTCGCTAGTAATATTAGCATAGACATGGACAATTGGACATTCCTAGCCCATGGCATAGAACACAGAAGATATATGCCGTTGTTAATGAAAAGTTAAAAATAAAACTACGTAGGATCGCAGATAATTTTGTATACTGACCTCCAAACTTCAGTACGAAGGAAGATGGCACTAAATTATAATATGAAAAGCAATATTACGTGCCTTCCGAAGCACGAAGGAGCTCGAGATGATATATTTTTGGTCACCCATCCGATGACCGGCCTTTGCGAAAGTTGCTTAACCTCAGCACTCGCAGACCGGGCGCGTTAACCACTGCGCCATCGAGCTGCTCGTGCAAGTTTACATTCAATCTATTACTAGACTTTTTTACAAATTTTTCGTCAACGTGACTCGTTTGTCACCAGCGCAGGGTGACCTTATACATAGTCTATGAGAGTGATTATTGCGAGCTCCATTCAGCTCCATTCACCATTCACAAAATAAGTTTTGTGGTATGGCCACAGAATACATAATAGTTATGGCATTAAGGTAGCGCCACCTGACGGAAAAGGAGTAAAACTAAATTTTCTATAGCGAGTTCACGTCGACGACACAGTAAAAACGAAAAACTGGTAAAGCGCCAAAATCATTTGGTGAGAAATGAATTTTAATGTTCAATAATTTTAAAAATTACAACCATTCGATGGTACCTAAATGGATTTTTACCAAATGATTTTTGGCGCTTCAGCAGTTTTTCCGGGAACAGAAACAAATTGCGGCGGGCGAAAAGTCAATGTAAGTGCGGGACTCCTTTACACCCTGTGCGAGTGCGAGTTTTATATGCCATTCGACTACGTTAACGAGAACGAAAAAATCTAAATTTTTAATTTTCCTCGTATTCCACCAGAAGGCGCTGCTTCAATGCCATGCCACCTATTTCGTTATCGTAATAGAATGGCAAAGAAAACTCGCAACCACACCGTTCTCCAGTGTTTGAATTGAACGGTATCGGTAGAAGCGAAGCGAGTGAATCTTGGTACCGACGCCTGCACATCAACTATCTTCAATACATTTTCAACCATATAGCTAAGACATAAAGTTCAAAGTCTATTGAGGATATTTGATAGTTTGTGGTAGTTTGATTTGCATTGCAGGGTTTCATTCGCAATTCGATCACGTTAACGAAAACGAGAATTTGTATGACAAAGTGTTAACTCTTCTCGTATACCGCCAGGAGGCGCTGCTTCAATGCCATACTAATTTTCGTTTTCGTAAACGTAATCGAATGAATACGGATAGTAAACAAAACTCACACTAGGCACCCTGGTGTGTTTACCATCGAGTACGAAACTGTTTTGCCGTATTGGCCGGCCATAGTGAAAAGAAATATAACAAAGATTATAGGTATTTCAATGTAATTGTAACAAATTTTTTGGTTTGCGAGTTCTATTATGTAATTAGCATTCATATTTTTGAAGAGATTGCAAGTTTATTTGGTTTAATCTTATCAACAGTGTAGAGTGGGGACATTCGTGGTGTCGTTTTCCCGTAGCGTAAGCATAACTATGTAAAACCGGACTTTTAGCGGCAGTCTTCCCGCGCCCCAAATAAAGACAGCACATGCCAAACTACCTTTTATTTATCTATCGCATAGGGTAATCGACTGGGGGGTCGGGAGGGACGGATATATTTGCCGCACATAATATTTATACTCGTTCCTCGCAGCGCTCGTATCCTGCTCGCTCAGTTTCTCGCCAGCGTCGTCCAGCGCTTGCCGCACGCTGAACACGTAAACCTCGAGCTGGTTGCGGGACGAAACGCGCTGCCGCTGCTTCTCATCCTCCTCTTTGTACGTCTCGGCCTCAGACAGCATGCGGTCGATCTCGGCCTGCGAGAGGCGCCCTCTGTCGTTCTTGATGACTATGTTCTTGCTGCGGCCGGTGCTGTTCTCTTTAGCCGACACGTTCAGAATGCCGTTCGCGTCCATGTCGAAGGTGACGTCTATCTTCGGAACTCTTCGCGGCGCAGGTGGGATGCCATTCAGGTCAAATATGCCCAGAAGGTTGTTGCCTTTGGTCATCGCGCGCTCGCCCTCGTACACCTGGATCGTGACGGCCGGCTGGTTGTCAGAGTAGGTGGTGAAGATTTGCGACTGCTTCCACGGAATCTTCGAGTTGCGCTCGACGATCATCGTCATCACTCCGCCGGCGGTCTCGATGCCGAGGGAGCCACGTCGACTAGATGTACTTCTTGGATCTTAGCATCGCTGGCGCCGCTGAGGATGGCAGCTTGCACCGCAGCGCCGTAAGCGACGGCCTCGTCCGGATTAATGGACAGGTTCAATTTCTTGCCGCAGAAGAAGTTTTGCAGCAAGCTCTGGACCTTAGGAATGCGTGTGGAGCCTCCGACGAGCAAAACGTCGTGAATCTGGCTCTTGTCCATCTTGGCGTCCTTGAGAGCTTTCTCCACAGGGTCGAGGGTGTCGCGGAACAGGTCAGCGTTCAGCTCCTCGAAGCGGGCGCGAGACACTCGCGTGCAGAAGTCGATGCCCTCGTAGAGCGCGTCGATCTCGATGGTGGCCTCGGTGCTCGACGAGAGCGTGCGCTTGGCGCACTCGGCGGCGGTGTGCAGGCGGCGCAGCGCGCGCAGGTTCAGGTGCAAGTCCTTCTTGTATTTGCGCTTGAACTCGTACGCGAGGTCGTTTACCAATCGGTTGTCGAAGTCCTCGCCTCCCAGATGCGTATTGCCCGCAGTGGATTTCACTTCGAACCGAGATCCCTCGTCGATGGTCACGATGGAAACGTCGAAGGTTCCGCCGCCCAAGTCGAAGATCAACACGTTCCTCTCACCTTTGAAGTTTTTGTCGAGCCCGTACGCGAGCGCGGTGGCCGTCGGCTCGTTGATGATGCGGAGCACGTTCAGCCCGGCGATGACTCCGGCGTCCTTGGTGGCCTGGCGCTGGGAGTCGTTGAAGCAGGCTGGGACCGTGATGACCGCGTCGCGCACCGCCGAACCGAGATAGGCTTCGGCGGTCTCCTTCATCTTCGTCAGGACCATGCTACTGATCTCCTCGGGCGCGAACCTCATGGTTTCCCCTTTGAATTCGGCTTGTATTTTGGGCTTGCCGCAGTCGTTGATCACTTTGAAGGGCCAGTGTTTCATGTCCTGTTGGATCTTGAGGTAGTCGAACTTGCGGCCGATCAGTCGCTTGGCGTCGAACACCGTGTTGCTGGGGTTGAGGGCGACCTGGTTCTTCGCCGCGTCTCCGATGAGCCGCTCGGTGTCCGTGAACGCTACGTACGACGGCGTCGTCCTATTGCCCTGGTCGTTCGCGATGATCTCCACGTTGCTATGTTGCCAAACTCCAACGCACGAGTACGTTGTACCAAGATCTATTCCTACAGCTGGCATTTTGTCGTGTTTACTATGAAAATACTTGTTACAGAGGTAATACTTTTATAACGATTGTTGATAGTTTCGTTCAGTTTGCACTGATCTTTTCACTCTTCGTCTGATTGCTTTCGTGTTTCAATAAGATCTGTCTTCCCGCGCCTAGAATTTTCCAGTAGTTTCTATCGTGTTTATATATGGAACAATATAGCAACTTCGAGTCGGTAACCAATGAGCGCTGCGTACGTACGGTATCCAAAGCGAGGCAGATAACACGACGCGACGTATTTTAAGGTCAGGGTGGCAAGCGAAAAGAAACTTACTTGTTTACGAGGTGATTTTTTAATACAATGATATTTGTACTAAGTTTGTGTTGTGTTGTGTGGAATGGTTTCGTTTTTTATACACGACCTAAATTACACACATAAAAAGTAACACATATTATTTATTTAAACTGTTGTGTTGTTTTGCAAAAGCAAACAGAGGCCTATGCCCAGCAGTGGGTCGGGAGGGGCTGATGATGTGATGTGTGATGTGTTGTGTTGTTGTTGCTATTAAGTTGTTATATTATATTCGTGAACCAACCTAGCACAAAAACTTACCGGATTTGTATCGTAAAACTCTTTAGCGTAAAAGAGGAATACTGTATAAAAATTGATATAGCACTCGACGTACAACGCCTATGTAAATATTTGTACTAACGTTATTTACCTACGAGCACAGATATACTCAAAACTATAGCTTTAGAAAAAGTTAGATAACTTGACCATATAATTTCCTATAAGTATATTTTTTCTGCCCTTCGCAAAGTGACAATGTCCATTACTACTTACTTAGTGAAATAGATAGGGGCCCGTTAGAAATTAGAAGTGGATACTTAATGCGTTGAATGTGTTGAAACGTTGTTTTCCCGTAATAAGTCTTTACAGTACATTTTGTTTCGTACATCTTTTTGATATTAAAATCATATCAACATAGACCGCATCATATCACCGCTGCGCTGGAAAGACACAACAAAGAAACGGTGTGGGTAATTTTACCCACCGCATTAGCTCGAAGTAGGGAGAACCGTCTAGAAACGCCGCATCACTGAGCGTTTGGCGTATCGCGCGAAAGAGACAGCAATAGCATTGTTTGTGTTAAACTCATAATTGAAGCTGTGAATAGCTATATTATGGGCAAACTAGCTATGACGTCATAATTTTGTTCCGTTTATTAATAACTTTCTAGGTTACAGAAATCCATGTTCAGGGGGGCGATTTTTGAACCGGTGATTATTATCTTATCAGGCTATGATATCAATCACAAATGCTCCTTATTCTCTTATTCGAGGTCACTGGTACCTTATTTTGACTCTGAAAATTCTTGAACGATAGGTTTAACCTTTTTACCGCCAACAACTTCTATAGAAGTTCGAGATTTTCGTGCCGTCCACGCCAGCACTTCTATAGAAGTTCTTCTTTGTACTTACTTTATTAAAATACATTTATACGTTGGCGTACAGCGGGACATCGCGTGCAGGATAGTTGGGCGGTGAAAAGGTTAACAATCAAATTGTTCATTATGCAAAAAATATTATAGGTAGGTTTTACCTATTGTAGGTACCTATTTCATGTTAATTTTATTTTGACATCACCGGTCATATAGATAGATTTCTATTCTATCTACATTTTATAATTTTATATTACTACGATATAGGTACCTAAATGTAGCTAAAATAGAAATCAACCAATTGACCTCAGAACAAGAACTAAAGTGGTACCTAACTAATAATAATGATACCTATTACATAAGCAGTCGTAACTTTAAACTTACCTACTGTCTTATTTACTTTGTTGTTGATGGGAAAAATTTGACAAGATTTGATTTGAAATTTGGTTTGAGTTTGGTACATAAGACGAAGCTCTATTTTCTCTGTGGAATGGATTAAACAATTTTATAAACCTAGGTATTTCAAATTCAAAATCAAAATCTTTATTGCCTGTCACATCACATGGTATGGACATGAAGCTGGTATGGATCAGTATGGACCATACCATACCGGGTGGTAAGTTAACAATATGAAAATTAAATAGGTGGTATTGTGACACCCTGTAGGAGCGTTGCATTTCATCCACAGATTTCATCTTACTGCGCTGTGCTAAGAGCAAAGGGCTCCCAAATCCCCTAAAAATAATAAACGAATTTTAAATTTTTAAGACATTATTTCTTTGCACGCTTAGTTTGCACGCATATTTAGGCCGATCAGCTAAAATAAATTTAGCTGCTGGAAACAAAAAATATCACTCTTTTGTTACCCATATCTGCGTCTTGTTTTTTTTTTATATCTATTATGACATATTTTTGCATGGATTTAGTTCGATTTGTTTGTAAAGCTTTTTATTACACAATCGCAATTTTTTGTCAACGAATCGATGCAAACTTTTACGCAGTTATGGGTATAATAACAATTAATGATATTATAATTATTATAATATCATTGTATAGGTAGGTAGTAGTTGTTAGAATAAAATTGCGTGTTATGAAAAACTATATAATTCTATTCTATCTTAACTAGTTATTTTTGTAACAAGTTGCATCATTGATATACACACTCTTCGGCGAACGTTCCAGCTTTTTTAATACACAAACTCAATTTTTTGTCAACAAAGCTATGCAAACTTTTTAATAACCAATCGCAGTTATTGGTTAAAAATACTGTTATTTTGCATTTTATTAGAAATAATATAAGTTTATTCCATCATGTCTAGGTACTTTTGTAACAAGTTGCATCATTGATCCACACTTCGGGCAACGTTCTAGAACTTTCGCCGCCCTGCACCGAGGCGCAGGGCAGACCACCGGCCCCGCGCAGCCCCGCTAATGTAGGTCGTCCGCCCGGTCTAGAACCTTCGCGAACTCTCTGGAAGCTGATGGAGGCCGGACGTGACGTAGATGCAATGGATGCTCCTATTGATTTTCGCTTACTATAGGTACTCACTCAAATAGTTTGCTTTAAAATCGTAGGGAGGGACGCATATTACAAATTTGCTTTCATGTTTTGATTATTATTTTAACAGGGGTCATTTAGTGCGTTACTTTAGTACTTACCTACTCACTAAAGTACCTACTAACTCGAGATGAAACGTAGCTATTTAAAAAAATTATATAGCATCTCTTACGAACACTTTGGTTTACGGATGTTTTAAATGTTTTTCTTTAATGTATTAGGAATCTCTTTTAAGTAACTAGAGCAGAATGTAATGGAACTTAAATCAAGCCCTACCACCGAGTACAAACATATCCCCCTGCTGGGAATCGAACCCGGGATCTCAGACCTTAGACCGGTGGTGGTGTATCAACTCTCTATTTTCTATAATATAGGATACTCTATCCTCTCTACTCTATCCTTAGCGATAATATGTATAGACATATAAATAAACAAGAAATAAGCTTGGAACTGTTATTATGTGTTTTTTAGATTATAGTAAGAGACAAAACACGGAATAACTATTACAAGCTTATTCTTTGTTTAGGCCCATACAGTTTATTTTATTCTAATTAAATATATGTTTTCGTTTCGAAATCAAACGATATAGCTAGCTTCCGTACGTGGATCTGTTTACGTTAGGACTCATAATGACTGACTTACACACTTACTGACTTAAAACCGTCAGCAACTAAAGTGGATGGGCACTTTAGTTTTTTTTCAAAGCAAGGAATCGAACAGGCGCTTGTCAACATCTATCCATGTTTTTTTGCAAATAAATGATTATCCTATCCTATCCTATTCTATCTTAACGATGTTTTAATAATATACCGTGTCACATTGCCGTGTCATAATATTTACCACAGTATAACGATTGCTTGCTAAACTGTGATATTAAGACACGTGCCGTGCCGTGCCGTGCTTCGGAAGGCTCATATTCGCCGTTGAACATAAAGCCGTTGGTCCCGGCTGCATTAGCAGTCGTTAAGGGTGCGCAGACAAAAAAATGACAAAAATGCAGTTACGGTTAAGTAGATATAATTGAAAATACTATCGTATTAAATGAACAAAATATATATTTAGTATCATAGGGAACGTGTTTACAATTTGTCAGAACCATAAATTCATAACACGCTATAGTTTTTTCTACAATATCATTTAAAGTTGGGCAAAAATCATGAAAACGAGTGGCGGCGTTTAGTAGATTTCTTATAGTTTATCTAAATTATTGTACCTCTGATTTTGTCTAAACAATCATCAATGGATAAACTACAAATTGCTAGACTACATTTTCGATTCATCAAGTGGTTATTTAAATAATTATTTTTTATTAAGCACCTTAAATTCCCCATACAAAATTAGTATGGCCGCGCGGCATCAAATAAATATGGACGACGCCATTTCAAATAAAACATATGACACTTGTCAATTATGGACGGCGCACCCCTAACAACCACCAATCCGCACTGGGCCGCGTGGTGGTTTATGGCCCGTTTTCCCTATCCATCCATAGGGACGGGTCGTGCCCCAGCAGTGGAGACATAAAATGAGCTGATGATGATCACACACCCAGGCTATGCATCGAAAAATCCGTAACACACTGCCTGACCTGGGAGTTGAACCCCCGGGTTCAACTCCTAGGTTTTCCCAGGTCCCGACCGGTATAGGGCCGGGCCGTGCCATTCGGAAACCGAGGCGTTCGAGAGGGAGCCGAGAAGTAGAACACGCCTAAGCATTTTGAAGAGCAAATTATTATTTAACTAATATAGCTACTAGGATAATTACAGTTAATTTAGTAAACAACTTCCTGTTTTGCCAAGTTGTTACTATAACAAATTGTCATTATTTCTTGATCATATCTTTACATCAACAGATTGCCTAGTGTGTTATTTTATTTTTGACATTCGAAAATTTGTATGCTAAAATTTTAACTCTTCAAGTATGTCGCCAGGAGGCGCTGCTTCAATGTTATACTAATTTTCGTTTTCGTAAAAGTAATCGAATAAATACGGATAGTGGACTACTAAGCATTTCAGGGTAAATATAAAAAAAAATTGGGTTGTAATAGAATTATCTCGACCCATTGCTGGCTTCATAAAAATCATCATAGAATTTTGGTGATCACAAATTCATAAACCCAATGCATCGACGAAATCCGAAACACACTTTTTTTTTAGAGTTTAGGCATTTTCAGCTTTAACGGGCTTCTTTGGTGGCGGCGAGAAACTTAAAGGTTTCCTCAAGCCGCCGTGTAAAACGAAGCATCGTCACAGGTTTTCTAGAGGGAACGGCATCACCCATTAGTGCGTGTTCCCGTGCCTCACTAGATTCGGTTCGAAAAAACAAGTATTTATTTCAATGATTGGATTGGATGTGTATCGTCACAGACCACCACCGATCTGTGGTATCAGGATGACGATGGCGGGTTTATGTATATTATATCGATGATATTAGCCTTTTCACCGCCCAACTATCCTTCACGCGATGTCCCGCTGTACGCCAACGTATAAATGTATTTTAATAAAGTAGGTACAAAGAAGAACTTCTATAGAAGAGCTGGCGTGGACGGCACGAAAATCTCGAACTTCTATAGAAGTTGTTGGCAGTAAAAAGGTTAGTGCCAGTCGATAGTCCAGTATCGATAGTTTAAAAATAAAATATCGATACTATCCCTCAAGTGTATATTGATTGTAAGTGTGGGCACAGATTACTTAATAGTTACCTACATAAGTGTGGGTTCTAGTACCTAGTTAAATTCCTTTAAAGTAGGTTTTTTCTAAGTATATAAAAATTTTCTATCCTTCCTTTTGTTCTTGAAACTATCGATAGGCAGTACTAGTATCGATTATTGTATTTCATTATTGTTCAGCATTGTTAAATTCAATGGTAGGTACAGACGTAGACTGTACACCTGCACATCTCAACCTATCCAAATCTGTTTATATAATTTTTAACGCAAATTTTGTTGCGAACAAATTATAAAAACATAAATGTTGAAAAAATTTCCACGAGCAGGATTTGAACCTGCACCCTTCTGACAAACCTGACTGAAATTATATAAACATTTTATAAATAGCTTGCCTACTTCTTAACTGATCTTTAGTACTATTTGTAAAAATATTATGATCGGATGTTAATGACGGTAGTTGTTGACATTGAATGGGCGCCTTTGGCTTTCAAAGTAAAAAGTGTTGAATAATTTCGGCGGGCTGGTAAGAACCACGATAGCTCCACCTGACCCGGTATGTCAGAAGGGTGCAGGTTCAAATCCTGCTCGTGGAAATTTTTTCAACATTTGTGTTTCTATCCAAATCTATCAAATATCTTTCAACCTTAAGTCTAGGCTCTTTCAAATTAGGCGTTTCGTTCGTGTCGGACCGCTCTGCCGTGCGTTTGCACTGCGTTCCATTCCATAGTACAGTCGTGCGGTTGTCGTGCGGCTGGTGTTTAACGCACGGCGGCGGTCCGACAGGAAACGCCTAATTTAAAAGAGCCCAAAGGCCCAATTTTGCAATCCTCAGTAAGTCTTACCTATCTAAAGAATAAGGGCTCTTTCAATTTTCATAAAGTTATTATACTTGGTCTATTTGTTCAATTTAGACGTTTCGTGTCGGACCGCGTTTCATTTTTATTGTTAAACGCCACAGTCACTCGCACGACGGTTCTAATATGGAATGCAGTGCTAACGTGCGTTAGCCGTCCGAACCGAAAACAAACGTGTAAATATTGAAAGAGCCATTGTCACTTAATTTCTCTAAAGAGAATCTGTCACAATATGTCAAATCATTCCAATGAATAAACCTAGGGTGCGTTCCGAGTCACGATTATATCGATTACAGCGCTACGAACGCTCACTGCCGTTCCGAGTCGGATATCACGCTAAAACCGACAAATGACAGATGTTGATTCGGAACGCTCGTTACCGAGCTTACGTTATTCATAACCTCGAACTTTGTTTTTTTTTCTTTTTCTTCGTCCCTCACTGACAAAATCCATGTTTAAAAGTTAAACACACGGATCACGCGTCCAGACCTCTGAATAAGGAATCATATGGAAATGCTACAACAACATGTAGATACTTAGCTATGCTATAGTTTAGAAAACGAAATAATATACATGATGGCGTCTTTGTCTAATGTATGCAATAAAAACAGGCCAACTCTATACACAACAATTTCGCTATAATGGCAACCTTTGTCGTGACGTCAGGCCTGGAGGTCAATTCTATTAGAAAACTGCAACTGCACGTTTACGCCTGTCATTTGTCGCGTGTAGGAGTAGTGTCGTGTAGTAGTCGCGTGGAAATAGACGTATTCTATTAAAATTGTCTGCACCACAACTACACTACAACTGCGCGACTACTACACTACAGCTGCACGAATCCTGCAATAAAACTAAAAGAACTAATGTTACAATACGCTAAATACGTAAAATGCTTATAATACGCTGTGCAAAAGTTGCTCACGATCTACTTCAATAAACCTGCAAAAAAACTGCACCAATACTGCTGTCATTACTACACAAATGTCAAAATATTTTAATGGAATACGATTATTTAACAAAACTGCACTACACCTGCACGTTTACTGCAAGTAAACGTGCAGGTGTAGTGCAGTTTTGTTAGTGGAATACCTATTTGCGTTACTTCTCCGTCCCTGCAACACTACAGCAGCAGCATAACAGAATACCGAAACGTCAAAATTTGCTCATTTTGACACACGCGACGCTGCAGTGTAGTTGCAGTTATTTAGTAGAATCGGCCTACTGTGCCGTGTCCGCCATATTGTGACGCGATGTACTTACGACTTCGTTGTTGACAAAATTAAGTTTTAAAGATATTTCTAAGATTGTGTTGTGATTGTGGTGAAATAAAGTGAAAAAACAATACTGCGTAATGCCTAATAAGTGCAGCATAATAAATTGTGGTGCATTAATAAGCCAAAATCGACCAAATTTAACATTTCACCGGTAAGCTATATAACCTGTTGATAAACCTTGTTAATTCTGTAGAGAGTGGTAAAAAACAGTTAAAATTATTCTAAGTAAAGACCAGTATAGTATTCTGTCTAACTTATAGGAAAGTAGAAGAAATTAGTAAAGAATTTGGCATTTTGGTTTTGTTTATTTAGGTTCTATTTGTTTGGACTAGTAGTGATGTTTTTGTTGTATCGCACAATTTATCGATTTGTTGCAGACTTCAGTATATCATTAGATCATTGGTTTCAAATCTATCAATTCAATATCAGAAATGCGCGAAATTGTTTGATTTATCCACATTACTCTTTAAAACAAGCAATAACGAGAGTGCGAGAGTCGGTTCGATATTGGAAGTTTGAAAGGCTTTTTTTGTATACAGCCCCTTCTAAACTTAAGGAATTTCAGAAAATAAAAGCTGATTTAATTGATTATTTATTATAAGTATTTTTTTTTGTTTTCAGACAGCCACAAAGCAAACTTAAAAAGAAATTTGGTTAGTGGTCATTGGCAAGAAAAATATAAGATCTGATTTAAAAAACATTGACATAATGTTCCTTACATTTTCATGAAAGCTCATTTAACAGAACACTGGATGTTATTATAAACTATAAGATGATGCAGTACTATCTCTATTTTTACAGGTGAGAATAATATTACATGACATTTTTTTTGTTTAACCCCTAAGACAGGCAGAATATATAGACATTTATTTTAATATTTCAGTGATTATCAGTGATTGGAGTAGGTAAATTGATTTTTTTTACTTGTATTATAAATTCTCATAGAACGAGAAACAATTGGAAATTTGAAGAAGTACATACTTAAAGTAAAGTTATAGAGAATTTTACAAAATTAAATTTCTCTAAAAGTTTATTTACATAAAGTTAATACTTTCCGAATTATAAGCAAAAAGTCACAAGATAAATTTTTTAGTCTTTATTTTTAAAGTTCCGTTTAGAAATTTTGTTAGCATACCCCGTGTTCGAATTCACTCTTACAAATTTTCTGTAAAAAGCATAAGCTCTCTGTATTATATATTTAAATGTTCAATTTAGCAATTGAAATGTACTCATTAGTCCTGCCTATTACAACAACAGTTCAAACGAATTTTCTTTACAGGATCAAGCGCTTAAGGAATTGAATCAATTACAAGAGAAAGTTTTTAATCAGAAGAAAAAAATAAAATGCTTGAATGAAACTATCCGTCGGCAAAAAATTGAAATGGCAAAGTTTAAAGAAGTTATTAAGGAGCTAAAAGAAAAAAATCTGATGACTCACGAAAACTGCATACTTCTAGAACAGTGCGCTTGGCCAAAAGACTTAATATTAAGACAAATTAGTAAAAGCCAAAGGCTTGTATTTTATAATTAACCAAAATGGCATGTACCTACCTCAATTATCAATTAGGGTGGTTATTATTCACTTGGACGGGGAAAAGTGACTAATTATGCGTTTTAATTACATTGCCCAGTTGCTATGGAGCTTATGTACACGGGCCGGCTTTTATTCATAGTGACTAGATTTCATAAGTTGCCCGTAACAATATTGAAAAGCGAATTAATATAAATAAATAAATACGAATTTTATTTTTATATTTGCAGTACCTATTCCAAACGATATCCTTCTCAATATCTCCATTGCACGGGTACCGGTGTACCATACTATATAATTAAATTATATACAGGATGGCAGAAAGCCCTGGAGGGAAACTACCTTAAAATCCTTTAGCTAGAACAGCTAGATTATTTTACTCAACGGTAACATTCTTTTATTTTAAAAAGATACAGAACTGCAATCAAAGATTTTCTAAAATTTTCTTTTATGTTTTCATGTACTTCGTATGGAATCACGTTTCTTTTATTTCAAGGACTAAATATTTATTAGAGAAATATTATCCTAAAAACACTTAATGCTATCGATTAGTACAATAAATAGAGAGTTACTATTTATTTTTATTTTTAGCCGGTTTGATTCCCGGGCGAAGTAAATCAAGCAAATTAAAAAACCTTGAAAAGCACTATTGTTTCTTGTTAAAAATAAAAAAATGTTTCCTTTATGTAAATTAAACTTACTAAAGGATTTAAGGTAGTTTTCCTCCAGGGCCCATCATTTCTTTCCACCATTTATATATCTCCACTAATACTGAGATAAAATATTAAAACATTTAAAACCCACTATGACTAAGGTAATGTCAAAATAGCCTTCAGTACGGAATCAACAAGCTTCATCGATAGTTTTATCGACAGATAAATGATGAAAGCGATAAGTGTACAACACTAAGCCGCCATGTTTAGCTGCGGTAATACCTAATAGGTATACACGTTTTTTTCGTAGGTATGGCATTTCCATAGGATTCCTTATTCAGAGGTCCAGACACACCCGCCGCGGCCCCGGCGCCATGGGCGGCTACTTTTGACATTAACAGCTAACTGACAGGACGCTCAGTGATATCACTCCGAGGCATGATCGCTGTGAGCGCAAGATGGCGTAGACAATGACGTGAACGCGCTCACGGCGATTCGGAACGACTGTTATCGCGCTAATATCGATATAATCGTGACTCGGAACGCACCCCTAGTATAGTCGACAAAGAAATTGCTTTACCACCTTAGAAGTGAATTTTGTTTGCATATAATAAAACAAACAAGTTCTATTTTTGTTTAAAAGACCAAGTGACAGATACGTTGTCATTATTGACAATGAGCCTTAGCGACATTTTATTGTAATGGAAGTTTGTCACAAAAGTGATAAAGCAATTTCATGGTCGACTATACATACAATTTTCTAGAATATAAAACTTTTGAAAAATCAGCATGCATAGGACAAAGAGCAGTCTATTGAAGAAATTGGGACATTTCTAACAAATCATTGAAGACTAAATTAAATACAATCAAGTGTCTCGATGCAATATTTTAAATGATTTTAAGAAATTGTAAAATAAAAATAAGTTTAGAGCTGATTTTTCAATTGTTAGATAAAGTTTATTCATTGAATAATTTTGACAGATTCTCTTTAGAAAATATATCAAAATTACAATTTTATTCACTGGATAAAACTTATCGGATGATTGAAAATTAGGTAAATAAGTTTACAATTAAAATTTATAAGGTGAATGAAAACAAGTAAATAATTTGTTAAGGTTACCATTTATTTTAAATAAGGGAATTGGTTTGAACTAAATCAGTCTTTGGCTGTACACCAGTGCACAAAACAATCTTAAGAAATAATCACCATAACACATGGAATCACTAGGCGGTATCGAGATTTAATCAACTTCCTCCATGCGGGATGCATCGTCAGCATCACCCTCTAGTGGCGGCACGTCTCCAGCACTGGTCTCTTCAACTTGGATAGGCTCGTCTTCATCAATGCCAAGACCAAGCTTGATCATGCGGTAGATGCGAGAAGCATGCACTTGAGGCTCATCCAGAGTGAAGCCAGACGACAGCAGAGCAGTCTCGTATAGCAGGATAACTAGGTCCTTAACGGCCTTATCGTTCTTGTCAGCTTCCGCCTTCTGCCTCAGTGTCTCAACAATGGAATGATCCGGGTTAATTTCCAAGTGCTTCTTGGCAGCCATGTAACCCATGGTGGATGTGTCACGGAGAGCCTGCGCCTTCATTATGCGCTCCATGTTGGCTGACCAACCATACTGGGCGGTGACAATGCAGCACGGAGACTCAACTAGGCGGTTTGATACAACAACTTTCTCAACTTTGTTGTCAAGAATGTTCTTCATGACTTTGCAGAGGCCTTCGAACTTGGCTTTGTCCTCCTCACGCTTCTTCTTCTCCTCCTCATCCTCGGGCAGCTCAAGACCTTCCTTTGTGACGGAGACCAAGGTCTTGCCATCATACTCCCTCATTTGTTGGACTACATATTCATCGATCGGCTCCGTCATGTAGACTACTTCATAGCCACGTTTCTTGACACGCTCCACAAACGATGAGTTGGCAACCTGGTCACGGTTCTCACCGGTAATATAGTAAATGTGTTTCTGGTTCTCCTTCATACGGGATACATACTCTTTGAGTGAGCAACACTCATCTCCAGAAGCAGAGGTATGGTAGCGGAGCAGATCTGCCAACTTGGATCGGTTCTGTGAGTCCTCGTGGATGCCCAGCTTCAGATTCTTGCTGAATTGCTCATAATACTTCTTGTAGTTTTCCTTGTCCTCTGCCAGCTCTTCAAACAGTTCCAAGCATTTCTTTACTAAGTTCTTCCTAATTACCTTGAGGATTTTGTTCTGTTGCAACATCTCACGAGAGATGTTCAGGGGCAGGTCCTCGCTGTCGACCACGCCCTTGATGAAGTTCAAGTACTCCGGAATGAGGTCTTCGCAGTTGTCCATGATGAACACCCTGCGGACATACAGCTTGATGTTGTTCTTGCGCTTCTTGTTCTCAAAGAGGTCGAAGGGAGCCCGGCGGGGGACGAAGAGGAGGGCGCGGAACTCGAGCTGGCCCTCGACGGAGAAGTGCTTGACGGCCAAGTGGTCTTCCCAGTCATTGGTGAGGGATTTGTAGAAGTCGCCATACTCTTCCTGGGTGATGTCGTCAGCGTTGCGCGTCCAAATAGGCTTGGTCTTGTTCAGCTCCTCGTCCTCGGTGTACTTCTCCTTGATGGTCTTCTTCTTCTTCTTGTCCTTCTTGTCCTCCTCGTCGTCCTCGCCCACATCCTCTATCTTTGGCTTGTCGTCTTCCTTTTCATCTTCCTTCTTTTCTTCTTCCGCCTCGTCGTCAGAGAGCTCCTTCTCACGCTCTTTCTCAACCATAAGTTTGATCGGATAGCCGATGAATTGCGAATGCTTCTTCACAATCTCCTTGATTTTGTGCTCTTCTAAGTACTCGGCCAAGTCTTCTTTGATGTGCAGCACGATCTTGGTACCGCGGCCCAGAGGCTCGTCGGTGTCGGGCCTGATGGTGAAGGAACCGCCCGCAGCAGACTCCCACATGTACTGCTCGTCGTCATTGTGCTTGGAGTGCACGGTGACGCGGTCGGCGACCAGGTAGCACGAGTAGAAGCCCACACCAAACTGACCGATCATGCTGATGTCCGCACCGGCCTGCAACGCCTCCATGAAAGCCTTTGTGCCGGACTTGGCGATCGTTCCCAAGTTGTTCACGAGATCGGCCTTGGTCATGCCGATACCGGTATCGATGATCGTCAGCGTGCCCTCGCTCTTGTTCGGCACGATCTTGATATACAGCTCCTTGCCGCTGTCCAACTTCGACGGGTCGGTGAGAGATTCATAGCGAATCTTGTCGAGAGCATCGGAAGCGTTTGAAATTACCTCACGAAGGAAGATCTCTTTGTTGGAGTAGAATGTGTTGATGATCAGCGACATAAGCTGGGCGATCTCCGCCTGGAAGGCGAAGGTTTCCACATCGCCCGACTGGGTCGTCTGCATCTCTTCCGGCATCTTGTTAATTTAATTTCACTTTACAAAAGAAACTTCACTTTTAAATGATAGCGTGGTTTGAAGAACACGTGTGAAAATCTCGCAGCGGTTAGCGCTTGACTTGTCTCTTGCAATTTCTCAAATATCACCCGACGCCAATGTCAGTTCGTTTATATACTCTCAGCCCACGGGCGACATCTGTGAACGGGTAGAAATTTCTAGAGTCGACGCGCCAGAGACTACCAACTAATGGAAAACTATTTAATATAAATATTTATTTCATAAGACAATGAAAACAGAATTCATTTTGGGATAGAGATAGGTTATTTCTTGTATTAAATTAATTATTTTGCATAAATCTACTTAATAAATGGATTATCTTATTCAATCTGAACACTTAATTGACAAAAAGTTATAAAAAAAACTTTTTTAGGCACCTAACCCTAACAGGAATACAAAATATGAAATTTGTTGGCCTGCTATATGGCCTACCTACTTCAAATCATCACAGCATTGTTCTAGGTACTTAGTAATGTTGTTATTAGTTTCTTACTGAATAATTACTTGCTTTACTTACGTAAAAAGACTTTATTTTTACATCTAAATATTAATAATAACACATAACCTTTTATTTCTTTTCGTAATTTTGTGTTTTATGAAAGTTAAAAAACATGAAATCGTTAAAGAATAATATTTTACTACAGGCTAAACAAAACTGAAAAGTTTAGGTAAAATTAGGTTCTATGTTATTATAAATGAGTTTAGAAACAATGCCACGTGTACGTGATCCTTTCACTTTTTTAACATTGTAATGTAAAAAAATTGTATCAGAAAAGGAACATCGAAATAACTGTTCCTAATCAAAAAAGTTTTTTTCTTTAATCATAAAAAAACATAAGTTGATAAACAGGTATAGCATCCCTGCCTATGTGCGACGTCAACCAGCTACTCGACACCAGGTAGCGCTTCAATCGGCTGCGTAAATGCTGTGGAATGTTCGAGAACATTCGAGAACTTTCTTTATAAAGTATTCAAAGTATTAATTTCTGTATGAAATTGATTAAAAATAATAAAGTTTACGTAATACTATAATTAATAGCTTTTATTGAAATGCTAATTCTAGACAATACTGTTCATTCTGAAGTTATTTTCCAAATTTTAATAAACCGTCTAGAACATTCTTGCCACATCTGGTTGGTAAATTCACTTCTGTCCGCCGTAAGCGCTAGTAGTTTCCGTGTAGCAGTTTCCGTATAGTACATTGATTTATCAAGTGTTACCAGTTAAACATAAATATTACGAATAATGAAATAATTTTATAATTGAAATACCTACATTGATTTAATTACTTTTTGACAATATTTTGTTGAAATAAATCATAATCTTATACAACTTTCTTAATGGTACTTTAATGTATTTTTAATAATTATGAAAATTTATTTTGTAATGCAAGGTTGTCTGGAAGAGATCTTTTATACCTATCTGAAAGTCCACTGTTTGTAAGTTTTTTTTATACGTAACTAGGTACCTAGTACGTAATTTTCTATTCATGTTTCATAGGTCTCTCTTTCGTTATTCTATAACATATCTATATCAAAATAAAGTTTTTCATCCTAGCCTAGCCATAATTATAGAATTATTAATTGTTAACCTTAACCAAGACTTAAAGAGAGTTATTTATTATGAAAATATAATTAATAGGTAGGTAGGTATTATAATTTTGTTAATCTGTTCAATCTCGAATTTAAAACTTGTGCATAAAATTCTGTTCATGGAACCTTTAAAAATAAAATCAGATATCATGATAGGTACAAACCTAAACAATAAATAAATTTTAAAACCTACCTAATAGTAATAAATAAAAGACTGATAAAAATATGTAATACCTATTTAAGCAGCGTAGCGTGGCAACACTCAAACTAGAGATGTATTAAAAAATTTAAAATTTGTAGTTAGTGTAGCTACTTAACTACTTACCTACCTACCTAGCTATGTAGGTACTTATCTTAGTACCCTAAATATAGGTACCTATTTATTATGCGTTATATTATGGTGGTATTGATTTTAACTAATTTTAACCGTAGTAGCAGTTAGGCGTAAGGCATCCAATCGAGCTTTCTAGAAGTATTAAGTATATTATATAATTCATATTATTCATATTATTCATATTAATTTATTAATATATAATAAATTGAACATTATCATAACCAATAATAAAGTGCGACCACGTTTTTAGAGTGGCATTCATGCTTGCATCTTGCATCTTGCATGTTATTTTTATTTGGCAATAGCTGGCCATAGTAGGGATGCAAACAAAGAATGTCTTTCTTCTGTGACAAAGGCATAATATTATATAACTCTCTTGGTCTCTCCTTTCCAGCATTCACACAAAGGAATTTGTAAGTAATAAAAGATGCAGTCAGGGTTGTTGTAGCTTGTAGGCATCGAGGTATTATTGTTGTAGGGTAAGTAAGTACCTACAAAAAACTGACGTCAAACCGGTAGCTTTTTGCAAAATAATAATTATTGCTAACCAAATACTTTATACCTTAAATGCGAATTTAAATACCTACCTTGGTACTAGGTACCTACCTGGTGTCGCCCTAATATTTTATAAACTAGATTATTCAGGATGTAAGTAGGTACTTACCTATGTATTGATGGTAGGTAAGAGCTAAGATAAGAAATAATTTGATAAAAAAAAAGACTTTCTAACTACCTATCGCCCTAGTTTAGGTACTTACCTACATAAGTGAGGTGGTACAAAAAATAAAGGTTTTTATTATTATTACCTACCTGTTATTATTAATTATGTACCTAATCTACTAGGTACCTACGGGATAATCCGACACGCACGTGGTTACAGACAAACATGCTCAGAAACTTGATAAATGTGCCAATGTCCATAAGTAACCTAAATGCAGATAGCGTAATCTATAATTAACTAGGCAAGAACCTAAGAATTTACGGTAAACTAGCGGTTTACCACGTTGTGGTACCTAGGTAGGTACCTACCATGGATAAATAAATGTGCTAGTAGGTACACTAGATAACCTACAAACTAAGCCTATAATACTATCTTTATTCCAGAATATGCGCTAAAATACCGCTATGGTACCTACTCCCAGATCTATATATAGCTTAGAGCATTAAACCAACATTTAGTGTGTGCTGTGGAATAAATTAATGACAATAAAGAGGCTTTGTGCAGCAGGTAGCCTACAATAAAACAGACCTTTAGCCTTTTTTGGTTATTTATTAGGGCGTCTATTTTCAATTACAATTTTTTTGAGAATCTAGGTAGGTTCTAAATGTTTTGATAGAAAATCCTAAGTGTGTGTGTGTATGCAATATGATAATAATAATGGATCAAATAAGCACTAAATTATGAACTCTGTCAGGTCAGATTGAACTAAAAAGAAAATGTACCTATCATACATCGTTTAGTCATTAAAAGATGATGAAATGAAACTTAAATAATGAAACTAAAATGGTGTAGTCATGCGTTACTCGGAAGCATGTGCCGCACTGTCCCCCTCTATTGGGGAGAGGATTAGTTATGCTTCCAAAAGCGTTCGATCAAGTTAAATACACGTATGAGCTTATATAAGTTTACGAATGTTTGCACTTTTGTACTTTTGTTTTAAAATGTTACAATAACGAAGCTTTATCTTGTTAAAATATTGTTTGACACAATTTGCAATTTCACCGAGTTTTTATTTACAATCAAATCTTGAACAGTTGAATGCATCTGTAAGTGACGTCTATGGCTGCATAGCAACGGGTCGCACACTTGTGCCATAGCAACGCGGCGTCATTTTAAAGATGTACAGCTACTAGCCGCTAGATGGCGTAACACGGTGCAGTAAATTGAGAACATTCCACGAGTTTCTTTAGTGATGTGCGAGAGTTACGATGTAATAAACTATTCCCCGCTAGATGGCAGCACAATATTAATACGTGAACATTCGACTCGTTTCTAGAGTGGTCTGGGTCGGCAAATGGGTGTGTTATATAAGCGGAACCGGCCGCGCTACCTGCAGTGTTATTCGGATTCACTTGCAAACAACTCAAGTTCAAGTTCGAACTGCGAAACTGCGAACTACGATTTTATACAGAAAGCTACTGAATTTTAAAATTTCTACCATTGTAGAAAAATACAAGTCATGGCGTTAGTACCTTATTTTCTCGACGACTTGCGTCCACGTCGTCGCGTTAGAAATTCACTATTCGGCTTCGATTTGGCCGACGAACTATTAACCGACGTTTTCGACCGGCCGAGCCTAAGTCTTCGTCAATACGTCCGCCCTTTGAAGAACTTTTCAGCGCTCGGCAGAGACATCGGTACCAACATTAAGAGTGACAAGGACAAATTTCAAGTGAACATCGACGTCCAACATTTCGACCCTGAAGAGGTTTCTGTAAAGACTGCTGACGGGTTCATCGAAGTTGAGGGGAAACATGAAGAGAGAAAGGACGAACATGGCTTTATATCTCGCCATTTCAAACGTCGCTATGCGTTGCCAGAAGGTTGCAATCCGGAGACAGTTGAATCGCGTCTTTCGTCGGACGGGGTGCTATCTGTCATCTGCCCTAAAAAATCGTCAGGATTGAAGGGTGAACGGGCTATCCCGATCACGCACACCGGGCCAGTGAGGAGGAAGCTGCAGGATGATGAGGAAGACGAGGAAGTAGTTGAAGAACAAACGAAAACACCGCAGAAGAAACGCAGACGTTAAACAATACTAGAATAAGTTAGATTAATCATTCAATTTGCATTTCCAGTATTACCCAGTATTTAAGACTGATTTCATTGTAAGTACAATAAATACAAGATTAAGTAAACTTATATTTTCTTTCATTTTGATGTCTCTATTCAACCCCCAATCAAATTAGTATTTGTGCGACAGCACAGCTGAGCCACAATGGAAAACAGACTTTGTGTGGCTATGCCAGGGGAATTTGCCAATTATTAGCAGAAGTTAATCGCCAAGTAACTGTTGACTTATATTTAATTAAACATATAATATCGATGCAAGTAACAGAATTCATGTGGCTCATTTTGGCACGGCCACCATCACCAACCCGAAATCTGAGTTTACAGATAATTAGTGGATAATTAGTGGGAATTAGTGGATTAATCGCAGAATTAGTGGGGCCATGGTTCAAAAGTTATAAGGGATACAAGGTGGCCGTGCCAAAAGAGGCTCATTTTGGCACGGCCACCTTGTATCTCTGAAACCACGGGTCGTAGCGAAGATCTGATTACACCAATAATTAGTGGATAATTAGTGGAAATTAGTGGATAAATCTCAGAATGAGTGGGGCCATGGTTCAAAAGTTATAAGGGATACAAGGTGGCCGTGCCAAAATGAGCGCTTATTTTGGCACGGCCACCTTGTATCTCTGAAACCACGGGTCGTAGCGAAGATCTGATTACACCAATAATTATTGGATAATTAGTGGGAATTAGTGGATAAATCTTAGAATTAGTGGGAGCTTCTATGAAAAGTTATATAAATTTTTCATTTTCCCATAGTAGATGTACAATCGCGTACATGAAGCTTATTGATAATTTGAATTAACAACTAAAAATTAAAGGTATAAAGAGTCTAGGTATATAGAGTGAATGTAAGTAAATGAGAGAGAGAATCGGATACATGTTTGGATATAATTGTACATGACATTAATTTGACCCCTGTGTGGTGCCGGGGATAAAGAATTGCACCACCCCCTCTTTTCCCGTGGGCCGACTAAGGGACTATTCCAGAGGATGGGCAGCAACATCTCTCTGAGGTTACCCTCAACCTACTGCGATCGCCAACCCGCCTGCCAAGCGTGGCGATTACGGCAAATACCCCTCATATCCTTGGGGGAGGCCTTTGTCCAGCAGTGGATGTATTTTGCCTGAGATGATGATGATGATGACATTAATTTAATGTCGGGAACCAAAAAAAAATAAACTAGTTAGTATATAAATGCATTTCTTTAAAAATATAAAGAGGCTTATTTGAGTGCTTTACAATTTAATTATTAACCGACTTCAAAGAAAAGATGAGGTTCTTTTTTAATATTAATTATTAATTTTGCTTATAACACAAGAGACAACGGGATAACAACACCCTTTTAAAATGGCTTGTATAATCTATCAGGCTAATAAATGTTATCTGGGGATTGAAAAATCGAAAAATCTGTTAATACATTTTTTAAGCATTTAATGGCGCCTTTTTTATCGATACAGAATTAAACATACGTACACACATATCAAAGTTTCGTCGTTCATTCACAATTTAATTAATTCAAGTAATAACTAAACGCTTATGTGCGCGACTGCTTATGTTGTTTTTGTATGGAAAAAAGAATTTGCTATAACTTTTGAACCATGGCCCCACTAATTCTGAGATTTATCCACTAATTCCCACTAATTATCCACTAATGATTCATCATCATCATCATCATCTCAGCCAAAAGACGTCCACTGCTGGACAAAGGCCTCCCCCAAGGATCTCCACAACGACCGGTTTTGTGCTGCTCGCATCCAGCGGCTTCCCGCGACCTTCACCAGATCGTCAGTCCACCTTGTTGGAGGCCTGCCCACACTGCGCTTTCCGGTACGCGGTCGCCACTCCAGGACTATCCCGCCCCAGCGGCCATCAGTCCTGCGAGCAATGTGACCTGCCCACTACCACTTGAGCTTAGCAACTCTTCGGGCGATGTCGGTTACCTTTGTTCTTCTGCGGATCTCCTCATTTCTGATTCGATCACGCAGAGAAACCCCGAGCATAGCCCTCTCCATTGCTCTTTGAGTGACCTTGAGCCTTTTTATGAGGCCCATAGTGAGCGACCACGTCTCAGTCCCGTATGTCATCACTGGCAACACACACTGGTCAAAGACTTTCGTCTTGAGACACTGCGGTATATCGGACGAGAAGATATTTCGTAGCTTACCGAACGCTGCCCAGCCTAATTGGATTCGACGATTGACCTCTTTGCTGAAGTTGGACCTACCTAGCTGGACCGTTTGTCCCAGGTAAACATAATTGTCCACAACTTCAAGGGCAGAGTCCCCAACCTTCAGAGGAGTGGGTACGACACGTGAGTTCGACATAACTTTCGTCTTCTCCATGTTCATTTTAAGACCCACTTGTTGAGAGACTCTGTTGAGGTCACCGAGCATTGCGCCGAGGTCTTCCAGGGTCTCAGCCATGACCACTATATCGTCAGCAAACCGAAGGTGAGTGATGTATACGCCGTTGACGTTGATGCCGAGTCCTTTCCAGTCCAGAAGCTTGAAAACATCTTCCAGTGCAGCAGTGAACAGTTTCGGAGAAATCACATCTCCCTGTCTCACTCCTCGCTGCAACTGGATAGGTTTCGAGCTCTGGTCCTGAAGACGGACTGACATAGTGGCGCTTTCATACAAACACCTCAACACTTCGATGTACCGATAGTCAATTTGGCACCGCTGGAGAGACTGTAGCACGGCCCATGTCTCAATCGAATCGAAGGCTTTTTCATAGTCCACAAACGCTAAGCAAAGAGGCTGGTTATACTCTTCGGTCTTCTGTATAACCTGCCGCAGCGTATGTATGTGGTCTATGGTGCTGAAGCCTTTTCGGAAACCGGCTTGTTCGATAGGCTGGAAGTCATCAAACCTGCGTGCGAGACGATTCGTTATGACTCTCGAAAACAGCTTGTAGACGTGGCTTAGAAGTGAGATGGGCCTGTAGTTCTTCAGCAGGGTTTTGTCGCCCTTTTTGAAGAACAGTACCACCATACCTTCGTGCCACGTCTCTGGCGTTCTGCCCCTTAGTACCACGGAATTAAATAGCTTCTGAAGAGCTACGAGTACCGGTCTTCCGCCTGCTTTCAGAAGCTCGGCCGTAATTCCGTCAGCACCTGGTGCCCTGCCATTTTTGAGCTGTTTGAGAGCCATACTAATCTCGTATAGGCTGATGTCCGGGATGTCTTCGGTATAGTGCCGGGTTAACTTAGCTCTAGGGTCTTTAGCTAAGCTTTGTACAGGTGGCCGTGTGGATGTGTAAAGCTGTCCATAGAACTTCTCGACCTCTCCCATAACATCGGACCTGGTCGTGACAGTTCTGCCGTCATCGGTTTTCAGCGTCGTCAGTTGGCACTGCCCAATACCCACGGCCACCTTGTATCCCTTATAACTTTTGAACCATGGCCCCACTCATTCTGAGATTCATCCACTAATTCCCACTAATTATCCACTAATTATCTGTAAACTCAGATTTCGGGTTGGTGATGGTGGCCGTGCCAAAATGAGCCACACACAGAATTCGGCCTCATGTTTGTTTCTAATAGTAAGTAGGTAGGTATATGGGGCTTTTTGTGGCACAGCTGTGATGACGTCAGGGTACCTAGTGTGAGTCTGTTTACTGTCCGTATTTCGATTACGTTTATGCAAACGAAAATTAGTATGGCATTGAAGCAGCGCCTCCTGGCGGCATACGAGAAGAGTTACCCCACATTTTTTTAATATACATATTCTCGTTTTCGTTAACGTTATCAAATCACTCAGTACAGGTACACCTGCATCTCAAGAATGGAACCACGTAGCGAAGACCTGATTGCATGGAGAATTCGATAATTAGTCAATATGTTACTGTAAATGTGGCAAGGCAAATGTAATTAAATTATGGTAGGTATTAAACCTTGTACGCCAAGCATTCAATTCAGAGTCATTTGCAACAGAAATAGGGATTCCAAATTTTCCCAACATCTTTATTTTGTGTATTTGTAAACGACAGGTCTTGTCGACCATTGCGCCGTCGTAAACAGCATTTAGTAATTCTGCATATCTCTCTCCACACCGCTTCTATCATGGACACGCTGCCGGTGCCAGCCTCCGCTGCCGGTCGAGACGCTGACCAACAGGTGACTTGACTGCGTGACCGTTTTAAGAAAAAAAAATGCACTAAATTCATAGGTAACAATAGTTTGTTCGAAAATCCGGTTCTGAAATCCACTAAACTCCGTTGAGTTTTATGAATTATTTATATGTTTATAGTAACGTTGTCATTTGACTCTGCCTGATGCGATGACACCATGACCTAGTGCAGCAGGACTGTGCCTCAGTAGCCGACGACCTCACCATGATGTGAAGTGTGATTAAAAACTTCATCATCATCATCAGCTCTTTTTATGTCCCCACTGCTGGGACACGAGCCTTCCCTATTGATAGATGGGAGAACGGGCCATAAACCACTACGCGGGCCCAGTGCGGGTTGGTAACTTACCTGCGAAATAAACTTATAATCAACAGACCTTTTGGGACATATTAAATACTGATTAAATAATTAAATATATACAGATACTATAAAATACAGATAAATAATAAAATAAATATTTTAATGACATTCTACATTGTTTTTTTACGACGAATTTTGGCGTCGAATACTGGTGACAATATGATATACACTTTTGACATTTCAGGAACCCTTACATAGGTATTTCACGTTATTACAGTCGAAAAACATATTTTGAACATGACTACAGTTTTTTTCCCGTCTTATAGGTAGGTACTTGTGTATGTCTGTGTTTCCTGGTGGGCGATTTTTGAACCGATGGCTAAGTCTCACGCTAATTGATATCAAATACATGTGCGCCTTTTTCTCTGATTCAAGGTCACTGTTAACTTATTTTTGAAACCAAAAATTCTCCAACGGTATTTAATCTTTACAATCAAATTGTAAATTATGCAAAAAATATTCCTATTTCATATTATGTATTCATTCGATCACGTTTACGTAAACGAAAATTAGTATGGCATTGAAGCAGCGCCTCCTGGCGGCATACGAGAAGAGTTAACATCGCCATTCAAATTCTCGTTTTCGTTAACGTGATCGAATAGCGAATGAAACTCGCACTTGGCACCCTTCCTAGATCTATTCGACAAGCGATATTCATCCTACTAACAAACTAATAAAAGTCCATGGTCCTACCAAACGTTAACTAACCTTTTTACCGCCAACAACTTCTATAGACGTTCGAGATTTTCGTGCCGTCCACGCCAGCACTTCTATAGACGTTCTTCTTTGTACCTACTTTATTAAAATACATTTATACGTTGGCGTACAGCAGGACATCGCGTGCAGGATAGTTGGGCGGTGAAAAGGTTCATTCGATCAATTATAAGAAATGTCAATGGTTATATCGACAAAATATATATTGGTCAGTCATTTGTTATGATAAGATACTTTGCGATTTCGACTAATTTCGACTGATTCTCCATGCAATCAGATCTTCGCTACGTGATTCCATTCTCGAGATACGTGACTCGGCTGTACTTACTGGCGTCAATACAGCTGAGCCACAAGAAACCCCCTATAACTTTAAAACGCGAGACCGACAGAACTAATTTCGACTAATTATAGGCTAATTCCTGGCACAGCCAAAAAGTCTGTTTTCCACTGTGACTTAGCCATATAGCTGTGCTGATGCTCACATACCTACATACAGAATGTTTTAATAATTATTTCAACATTCCTTCCGTCCATAAAGACGTCCACTGCTGGCCAAAAGCCTCCCCCAAGGATCTCCACAAAACTTCAAACGCTTCTATTTTTAAATATATTTATTTTATTTCAATATATTTCAGTATAATAAAGTAAATTAAAAGTGATTGCTGACCAACTTTAAATTTCTCGGTAATTACGTAATTCCACGAAATTTTAATAAAAATTAAACGAATTTATATGTTTGGTCATAGAATAGATTTTATTCGGCTCGTTCACTGGAGAACGAATCCCTAACAGGGTTCAATTCCCAGGTCGTGCATAGTATAAGTGGTATAAGTGTTAAAAAAATTATGATTGCATATTATCTCGAGTTAGTGATCGGTCACTCACAGACCCATATTATACTATTACTTATTCTGTGCCCATATTAAAAGCGTGACCAATACCTGACATTGTGGAGATGATTTTATTTCAATGATGGAAGCTTTTGCCCAGCAGTGGGATAGTAAAAATAGTCTTATAATTACTACCTACATGCAAAACTTGTACGTTTGTTACTCCTGGCAAAATAAAATAGCAACAATGCGCTGTCGACGCATTGCCAATGTACAAGATAAAGGCGGTAACCAGAACGCCGACCGGATTATCTCGCTATAATACTAAATACTAAATGCTTTATTATTTTAAATATCTTATCTTATAAGTCTTATATACTCGTTATTCAAAATAGTCTTTAAGGTGCGGTATTGTTCACCACATGAACGAATATGGTCCTACAGCGAGCAAATCAGCTATTTTGTGTCCGGCCGCGATGTGAAATTTTTACTAGCACATTAAATCTATTTGGCTTATAAGACTTTTAGCAAATATTTACTTACCTTAATAGCAGTTTTAAGGACTTTGTCAAAGCTAGTACAAAAAAACTGTTCACTAATATTGATGTAATCAAAAATATCTGGTTAAACACAGTATTTTAAACCTATTAAGAAACAAGCACCGAGCAGCATAGCCTTATCGTCAACATCTAGCTGTGTAGGAAAGGTCACTCCCAGATGTTTGTAGTCCATTACTGCTCTAACCGTCCAGCCTTTGCTGATGCGTCCTACCAGCTCATCCCTTGACATCACATCGTAAACTAAGTCACATGATTTGCGAGCCTTAATTTTCAGGATCACTTCACCGGTCCTATTCTTCACCAGCAATGTGCAATGACATAGTATCTTTTCTACATAGCCTACGTAGTTGCCAGGAGGTGCCCACACTAAAACCTTGTTGGAACACAGTGCGAACGGTTTCTTTATAACGATGACCTCGTTACCGTAGAAGTTGAAGATTTTGACAACGAATGTTCTGCAACCTTTTATTTTGACTGCTAGGAACGTTTTCTGGCCTTCCCCGTTGAAGATCGTGTAGCCAATACCTTTTTTGCCGATAACTTCGTGTAGAACGTCTAGTTTTTTAGCGACAATCAGCTCGTTTAGAGGCACCAGATAGTCTAACCCTGGGTGTTGGGTCACTATTTTAGGGCAGGGCATCCGTTGTTCATGGTTCAGTTTTAATTTCATTAGTTTCGGTGGGCGCTACCGATTGGTATACATTTATGTGTTGGTTTCACATGATTTAGATCCTTGTAACATTTCCATGTAAAAACTAGTCAATTTATGAATAAACTTTCTTCCATTCTTAATTGAAACATGGTTGTGTTTTTTTACTGTTTTTTTTTAACAAACGGGAGAATATTAATTTACTTTTTTAAGATAATAATGTTGCATAAAAGGAATTCCTCAAGCTACATAGCAGTGACAAGTACTCTTCAGTTTCCATTGTCATTTTAAATGACAAGAGGTGGAAAATGAATAAAAGGAAGAGAATTTTTAGGCAAAGAGAATAAATAAGTCAACGTCTATAATTTATTTCTAAATCATGGTACTAAATTTATTCCTAGCAATCCTCATTCACACTTTCACACACACAGCATTTTTGAATGTATCTAGGTGTAAATAACAGATTTATTTGTGGCTTTAGGTGGGCGCTAACAATATTACCACACAGCTCTCGACTACTGCCATCTATTGTCATCTATCGGAACCCACTCATAAAACATATTGGTTCATACTTCGTGCACAGAGGTCACTACTGACTAATTATTTAGAAATTATTAATATAATAATAAAGTATTAATGTAATAAGAATAATGTAATATATTTACAAAATCATTCGATTTTATTGAAACGCTGGTCGGCTGCTTTTAAATGCCTGCCGCCATGTTTTCAACAAACATGTTAGTTCATGATTAGAGCACAGATGTTGTTCAAAAGCTTAAAATATAGCTCGATCAAATAGAAACTAAACAATTCATATTAAATAAATATTAAATTAAATAGATTTTAGGAATTTGATAGCGCTGTGGTTTGCGTGTTCCGGTTGCCATTTTGGCAAGTTAGTAAAGTAACACTATTAAGTTAACCTTTTCACCGCCCAACTAACCTGCACGCGATGTCCCGCTGTACGCCAACGTATAAATGTATTTTAATAAAGTAGGTACAAAGAAGAACTTCTATAGAAGTGCTGTGGACGGCACGAAAATCTCGAACTTCTTTAGAAGTTGTTGGCGGTAAAAAGGTTAAAACAGATTTCCATAGATGGCGCTGCAAAAATGTCAATGCATTGCCATCTATCGTCATAACTCACAAAACAAAACCTACTCATAAAACGTATTGGTTCATGGTCAATGCACAGAGGTCGCTTCTAATTTTTGTGAACAAAAACATTCGTATAATTCCTACATTAATTTAATAAATATATATAACCCTTAATAACTTATAAATTACTTTATATTTTTATATAGATATAAATAAATGTTTTAGGAGCGGTTTTGCGTACGGATTACGAACTCTCTTGTTGTAATTTCACCGGATAGGTGTCAAATTAAAATATTCTTTCAGTGTTGTTCTGTATTCTGAGTTTCAGCGACGGTGGTCGTTAAAGTTTACCAGCACATACAATGGGCCAGCGCGTTGGGTTAAGATTTAGACCCAGAAATCCCAGATTCGATTTCCAGCTGGGGAATAACATATTGTAGACAAGCTGGTTGGTTGGCTTGTTTAAGTCCGCCATAGCTACCATTACGTTATCTGTGTCTGTCGTGAATTGATAACGAAATATTAATAGCAATTTTGTGTTCCGACAGTTAGAAATAAGCTGCCAGTACCCAGTAGTTGAGGGTTTCGTGTGAAGCGCGCTTCCATCTACGGCCTTATCGCTAGATAACGTTAGGTCAAGAAAATCCCAGTAAGAATAAGGAAGATGATGATGATGATGAGGGTGAAGAAGAAGATGATGATGATGATTTCTTTGCTCCAAGGACTTTAAATTCTTGATAACGCACACATTCTATTGACACGCCGCCGCCGCCGCTCTGCCTATCTGTCGCCATGTTATTTCGTAATAAAATATTTCATGATTGAATTTGGGCGTTGCGTTGCGTTTCGTTCTGCCTCGCAGTAATGAATAATACTGCGTCCCGCCTTGAAATAAATTCTATTCGTAGCAAGCATGTAGGGAATGAATATTACTGAACATGGAAAATGCTGAAACTTTTATTACTTATAGTAATTTTTTTTATATGCTTTAACATATTAATAACAGGTCCAAAGAAGCGATTTTTGGATCTTACCGGTAATCTCGAAAGTCACATGAAATACACTGTGAAATAATAATAATGTTGGCATTATTGTCAATTTTATTATAAACACACACTACACAGCGCTGTTAACGAAGCAACGCAAGGTTTTGATACCGTTACCAAATTCCCACTATAAGTACTGGTAAGTAACGATATTTCTTTAAAGGTAATTTGGTACCGGTAACGCCGGTAACATTATCTAGAAAAGTATCGCAATTTTTCGTTAAATATTGCGCTTTAGCCAATCAGAGAAAGAGCGGTTATTCAATTTACCGGTAAAAATGCAACCCAGGTAACGATACCAAGCATACCGGTACTTTTTTACCGGTTCTTCGTTTGACAGAAGTATTTTTTAGCGGTTGTCTATGTGTACATTTTTCGAGCGTTACTTTACGAGCTATCTCCCTATTATGTGACCTACGCGACGCGATTTTCTGTCGTTGTTACTTTTACGTTAGAAGTATTTGCCGTTTAAACACAACTAGGCGTTTTAGCGCGGGGCATTAGGCCATAGGTATTCTGACAACAAATCCAAATGTCAATATTAGGCGAATACAGACGGACGCAATTGAATTTTAATTGTTTGTAGGACGGATCTGACACTAAACAGACGAAAGGTAAAAACACAATCATCTTCGTACCGGCGTAGGTCGCTGTAAGTCATACCTGGTTAAATGGGGCTATGCCGCGGGGCTCGGCTGTGACTGTGGTGCTCCAATTCAGGTTATGACTTGATGACCCAACTGCTTTCGTGCCCCTTGTGGCCAACCTGATCAAGGGAAGACTTAATGAAGGCCACGGATGCTGCAGTGTGCGGGGCCGGTTTCTGGGTCGGGAGGATATAAGGCCGTAAACAAGAAAAAAAAGGAGAACAAGAAAACACAGTTGTAGACGTTTTTAAATAACAGAAACGCGGCGCTCTAACGCGCTGAATACGCGTTCTGTTTTACCAAACCTTTACCCGAAAGGACTTGAAAACATAACAGTCGTAGCTAATTTGAAAAGATGCTTTCCTATGGCATCATTATTACTATAACTTACAAAGAAACACGAAGCAATACTACAAAGGGGAATTACAGAAATCTTAATACGAACGGAGAGGGGAAAAATAATAATGTATTATAAGTATAGTTCCAAATCTTCCTACTTCTTATTAGGAAAATCTTTAATTGAGTTCCCTCTGTTGTGTTTGTCCATATGTACGTGTTCCCGCACACGAGCGCACGCAGAGACAAACACTTTCGCATTATATAAATAGTTGTTCAGATATATAGTAATAAAGTATAAATGATGGAACTAACATATAGGAAAATATAATATATTTGTTCGCATAGCTACGACTTGAGCTATATATATTACTCGCTGATGGAACTAGAGTGGCGTGGATGCGACGCTACACTGATATTTTTATTTGTATTTTGCAGTTGTGAAGAGCTAGGTGACTTTCAGCTGATGCCAAGACGAAAGGCTTCTGAGAAACTAATTTTTAATTTATTTAAAAAATATTAATATAATTTCCACGTGTCAATTTACAGAACATCGCATCAGGAACTATCATGCAGCCACATGCATACATATTCAACATTTGTAATAATAGATAGATAGATAGATAGATAGATAACGTCTTTATTTGGACACTATAGACACACACAATATACAATCGTAAATAAAAAAAACAACAATTACACTAAACATAATTTCATAAGGTAAGGTCTATTGTAATTACTAACAATCTATGGAATTATTCTGAAATAAATACTTATTATTATTATTATTATAACACAAGTATTAAAATTACAAAAATGTGTGTGTGCCGCAGCATCTCAAAAGGGTCGTTGCTCAGCGTGGTATTCACTCGCATAGCTAGTGAATCGCTGATTTTCAGCAACAACCAGGAGTGACCACGAGGACGGTGCCCGTAACGATTATCAGTAAAGTGCCCATGAGCGTAGCCTTGACCGTGTTGTAAAAAAATATTAAAATTTGTAAATAAAGATTTTTAATGTATAAGCTGTGCAGTGTATATTATGTTTATAAATGACATTAAATTGGATAAGGGTATAATAATATATAAGTAAAATGCAAAGTAAAATAAAAAATAAATAAAAAAATAAATAAATAACTAATATATATATATATATATATATATATATATATAATAAGTGTGCTACCTAGTTCGCTTTTGTTACCACGCCACCTACAAAAATTGTTTAGGAATACCTAACTTCTGTTCGGCGAGCAGATGAGACTTAAGTTGTTTTTTAAAAGAGAACTTAGAATGCAACCGCCTTATTGGGGGAGGGATGTTGTTCCAACACTTAGTTGCATGATACCGAAAACTTCCAGTGAAGGCAACAGTCCGATGTTGTTGAACCCTAAGTGGCGGACGTGTAGACCTAGGTGCATGATCAAAATATTTTACAGAGCTGTTAAAATTCAATTTTGAAAATAAATATTCTGGACTTTTAAAGCGAGTAATATCAAACAATAGAGATGCTAAATGTAGGTTCCTGCGCGCTTCCATGTTCAGTATTGACTCGTTATTAAGAAAAGGAGAAACGTGACTACGTGGGGGAATATTAAAGCAAAACCTAAAACAAGCATTTTGTACACGTTGAATCAAACGTTGTGATTTATACAGTAGACGAGGCCCATAAACAAGATCTGCATAATTAAGCCTTGATAATACCAATGCCTCAACAACATTAATGCGTGCAGGTTGACTCAACAGATTACGTATTTTGTAGAGCACTTTTAGCCTAAAAAAACATTGTCTAACCAGCTTCTCAATGTGGTCCACAAAACGCAACTCACTGTCGAGATTAACTCCCAGATTCTTAGCCATATCCACGCGATCAATATTTATCCCAAGAATAGAGACAACCGGAGACTTGGCAGCAATTTTCCGTATTTGGGTCTTTGTCCCAAGTACCATAAACTTAGATTTATTAGGACTAAGAACCAGACCACTCCTCCCACACCAATCAGTTACACCTTTCAAATCTTCATTAAGCAGTTCCACCGCATGCGGAATTTTATTAGGGTGTTCAGATATATATAACTGGAGGTCATCTGCGTACAGATGATATTAGCTATGTTTTGGAATCCTAGCAAGATCAGCACTGAAAATAATAAAAAGGAGAGGTCCGAGGATTGAACCCTGAGGCACGCCACGTTCAACCAGCCGTGGTACAGAGACAAGAGTGTCTCCATTTCGTCCCGTGAGTTGAACCATTTGGTATCGGTTACTTAGATAGCTACTGAACCACTTCAAAGACTGGTTATCCAACCCATAGTAGGTCAGCTTCGAAAGTAGAAGAGAAATATCAATACAGTCGAACGCGCGAGAGAAGTCAAGAAGAGACAGGATGGTACCCCTTCCAGCATCCTGTTCCGCAAGTATATTGTCGGTGACATCAAGCAACGCCGTAATCGTTCCACGCCCTTTACGGAAACCGGATTGACGAGAAGGCAAAATACCGTTGTTTTCAACGTACGTGTTCAACTGACGGTATATCACCTTCTCCAGTATCTTGGACAAAAACGGCAGCACACTGATGGGTCTTAAATCCTTATACTCGCATGGGTGTTCCACCTTAGGTAAAGGTTTTACAAGCGCCTTCTTCCATTGACCAGGGACAACTCCCAAGCGCACCGACTCGTTAACAATACTGGTAATTACTGTCAGAGTTCTGGGTAGTATAAGAAGGATCATGTCTCTACTGATACCATCAATTCCTATAGCGTCAGACTTAACAGTCATAATATGTTTCATAACGCTGAGTTCATCAACAGGCTGTAATGTAAATGTAGAACCACCAAACCTATCAAGTTGAAATGCAGCGATCTCTGATGCAGGGATCGTGTTACCTCCGGGTATATAAAAAAAAAAAGTCATTAATACTATTGGGGTCTGAGAAGCAGTCCGGCAAACAAAAACTTTTGCCTGGATCAATCAAAATTTTTTGTTTCAGATTATGCCAAAACTTTTTACTATTTTTTATGTTACAGTTCACATAATGGTTAAAGTACGCTTTTTTCTCGTTTTGAATACTTGATGATACTAATTTTTTCATGTCTTTGTAGTATTGCTTATGTACATCTGATTTAGTTCGCTGATATTTCGCATGAGCTTTATTACGCAAATCTGTCATAAACCTGAGATTGTCTGTTATCCACGGCAAGGCTTTATCAGTCTTAATACGCAATGATTTAACTGGCGCGTGAATATCAAAGAGCCTTAATAGCAATGAATTAAAGCCGCTTACCATTTCATCAACAACGGAAAGCCGATAACAGACTCCCAGTCTAGCGAATTCAGATCCCTTTCGAACCTTTCCATGTCAATGTCTTTTAAAGGTCTGTAAGTAATAAGCTTCGGTGATGGTCTAGCTCTCTTTAAAGCAACAGTTACATTGACCATAGAGTGTCCTATTGACCCCGTTATGTTTGTAACTAGTACCTCACGAACCTGGCAGTTAGTGCATACAACATCGATCAGTGACTCCGAGTCGGTTGTAGAATGGGTAGCTTCAGACACTACCTGCGAAAGGTCCATGCACCGCAGAAAGTTACGTAGCTTATTGGTTTTGCTACCAGACACTTCAAGCATATTAATATTGAAATCTCCCATAACAACCAAGTAATCGAAGTATGAGAGTCTAGTGACCGAATCCGTTAGAGCGTCCAAAAACGTGTCGACATTCATCCATTGCGGCCTATAAGCCGTACCTATTGCTAAGCTAAACTCATTAGTTCGTGTAGAAAGCCACATTTGTTCAATAGAAGCGCCCATATCTTTTATGTATCGAACTCGAATATCATCCTTTATGTAGAATCCCACGCCTCCGCCCCGTCCCCCGCGCATGTGCTGCGTAAAAATACAATTACAGTAAGCCTGTATCCCAACCCAATGTTGGGCAAAGGCTACTCTCCGTTCCCGCAACTCCACAGTTTGCCAGTCGATTGTCAGTCGTTTGCCAGTCTTTTTGGAAGGCGTCCCGTCTCGCCACTGCCCGCTTGCGTGGTCTACGACCGACGACGCGACGCTGCCTCGCTGTATCAGGGTGCATGCGATCACATAAACGAAAACGTGAATGGCAAAATTTTAACTCTTCTCGATTGCCGCCAGGAGGCGCTGCTTGAATGCCATACTAATGTTGGCTTTCGTTAACGTAATCGAATGAATACGGATAGTAAGCAAAACTCACGCTAGGCACTCTGGGCTCCACATTGCGGAGATTTTGGCCCGCAGCGCGAAAAATAATAATTAATCTATAATAATAAAGTAAAGAGGGTTGAAAGTCTGTACATGGAAGATATTCGAAAAAAAGTTCGCTGGGGATACTTAGAATCGATAACAGAACACGTTCCAACAGTTTTTAGACTTTTTGTCTGTTTATCTGTTTGTCTGTTTATTTGACCGCGCATCACGTGAAAATGGCTGAACGGATTTAGATGAAACTTTGCCCGGACTAGGACATAGAATACTTTTTATATAATACGTTCCTGTGGGGTAGTGTAGTCTTCGCGAACGAAGTCGCGGGCGACAACTAGTTTAATAATAAAAACGTTTATTCTCAAACAAAAATCCACAGTGTTTAGTACCAAAACAATGCTTTGGTTATTTTAGTAATATTGTTATATAAGTGCTTCCTATAAATCTAAATTCGGCTCTGTTCGACTCACGCAAAGGAGATTGAGAGCCCATCTTTATAGAAGATTTGATTCAATTGTTGCCCTGGAATAGAAATACCTGCATCGAATCCTTGGCACCCTATATAACTGTAATTCCATGCTAAAATGTTTTTAAAACCAAACACAGGATTAGAATAAAAAAAAGAAACCATTTAGACGATTCGAGTAATACTTAACGAGAATCTTACCATGTTTTTTCCTTTATAGTATCCGACCATGATTAAGTTATATTTAGATATATATTTTATGTATTTATATTTATAAGTTGTGTTTCTTTTGTGTTATCATTTGAACCTTTAATTTTTTAATAATATAACTGTACACAGACAAACAAAAAAGTTTTATGTTTTTTGTATTATTTTTAGTGTGTCTTTTATGGATTTCTTTACACCTGTTTGGGTCTCACTCAACCACAGAAGAATGAACACTAGTCTCAACTTCATTCCTTTTAGTGTTGTTGGGAAGTTATAGTATGTATTGTACATTTTTACCATAATAAGTATGGTTTTAATTTTTAAGATCTTGTTTACAAGTCAAGATCGCTTCCATGGCCGAGTGGCAAATCGCTCGGCCCGATACCCGAAAGTCCTGGGTTCATACCCCAAATCGAGAATAAGTGTTTTGGATTTTTGATTTCGATTTATTTTATGTTAAAAGGAGGCAAACGAAACCAAAGTGAAAAAAGAAACGAAAAAAGGTGATCGCTCAGATCCGTCCAACTACAGGCCTATAGCCATCACCTCTTTGCTCTCCAAAGTAATGGAGTCCATTACAAACTGCCAGCTCTTGAGGTACCTAGAAGAGAATCAGCTACTAAGCGATCGCCAGTACGGTTTTCGCCGCTGTCGTTCGGCTGGTGATCTTTTAGTGTACCTCACTCACCGATGGGCGGAGGCAGTCGAGAGGAAAGGGGAGGCACTGGCAGTTAGCTTGGACATAGCGAAAGCCTTCGACAGGGTATGGCACAGGGCTCTTCTCTCGAAACTTCCATCATACGGGCTCCCTGAGAAATTGTGTGCGTGGGTCGCCAGCTTTCTTTCTGGGCGTAGCATCAAAGTCGTAGTTGACGGATCATGCTCTGACCTGAAGCCCGTGAATGCTGGAGTCCCGCAGGGGTGTGTGCTGTCGCCTACACTGTTTCTTCTGCATATCAATGACATGTTGCATAACAACAGCATTCATTGCTATGCAGACGACAGTACTGGGGATACGCTTTACACCGGACGTACTAATATTTCTCTGGAAAGCGTTATCGAGAACCGGAATAAACTTGTGACTGACACTGAGAACATGTTAAGTCATGTCTCGAATTGGGGCCGACTTAATCTAGTCCATTTTAACCCTTCCAAAACACAAGTTTGCGTGTTTACCGCTAAAAAACATCCCTTCGTCGTATCTCTAAACTTTGAAGGAGCTCCCCTTGATACCAAACCGACCATTGGAATCCTTCAATCAATCAATCAATCAATCAATCAAAAATTTATTTGCATAAATATGGTACAAAAATGTTCTTAAAATAGTGTTAACCAGCATATTCTATCGTATACGATCGATGTGCAAATATTTAAAACTACATTACTTAATTACTAACAAATTATAATAAAATCATAGTTAACAATAATACAATTAAAATATAGCATGTCAAATATTATCATTTAAATAGTCGTTAATTGTATAGTACATTTTGTTCATTAAAAAATTAAATAATTTTGATTTAAATTTATACAATGTCAGTATTTTAATATCACTAGGCAATTTATTGAAAATTCGAATTGACATGCAATGAACGTTCCTTGAATATAACATTAATCTTTGGTCAGGTATACATAGATTTTCTCTTTTTCTGCCTTTATATTCACATCTATTCTTAGTTTGAAATAGATTGCTATATTTTTTAACAAATAATCCTATTTCAAAAATGTAAAGACAGGGAAGGGGTAAAACATTTAATGCCTTAAACAATGGCTTACAGCTATCTAGGAAGTCTGCTCCACAGATTGACCTAATACATTTCTTTTGTACCCTAAACGCTCTGATGATGTCAACAGAGTTTCCCCATAGAATAAGCCCATACCTCAGCAATGACGAAACGTAGCCGTGATATGCCATTAGAGCTGCTTCTTTAGATGCAACATTCGTGATTCTATTAAGAACATAAATATATCTTTCCAATTTAGTTACTAATGTGTCAATGTGAGCTTTCCAATTACACATTTTATCGATAGTTATGCCTAGAAATTTTGTTTCATTTATAATGTCTATTTTATTATTGTTATATTTAATGTTGATATTAATATTTGTCCTGTTATGAGTTTTAAAATGAATGCACTTAGTCTTATTTATATTTATTTTGAGGTTATTAATTTTAAGCCATGTAGCAATTTTATTAAAGCTATCATTAGCAATAGTTTCTAATTCTCTTTCACTTTTACTTTTGACTATTAGTGTTGTATCATCCGCAAACAGTATGCATTTTTGGTCTGTAACATTTGGCAGATCATTAATAAAGAGCAAAAACAATAAAGGTCCCAGGACACTCCCTTGCGGAACACCGCATCGGTTATAATCATATGTAGATGAAAACAACTTTCTGGTGTTACCAGAAGTTCTACAAATTTCAACACATTGTTGTCTATCAGACAAGTAGCTGTCTATCCAAGATAAAGCCGTTCCTCTAATACCATATTTTTCTAGCTTTATGAGGCACAAAATCGAACGCTTTGCTCATATCCAAGAATCTAGCTATAATACTCATTCCACTGTTTATGTTTTGTGTCACTTCTTTAATTAAGTGGTAGCACGCTAGAGTGGTCGAGCAACATTTTCTGAAACCAAACTGATCACTTTTTAAGAGATTCTGCGAGGACACAAAAGAATATATTTTCTCGTGCATTACCTTTTCAAATATTTTTGAAAATATAGATATAAGGGTAATAGGTCTATGATTTGAAATTTCTAAAGGTGAGCCACTCTTATATATTGGTTTCACTATAGACCATTTAAGTTTAGAAGGAAAGTGTCCTTTAGATAATGAAAGATTAATTATATGAGTCAAAGGTAAAATAATAAAAGAAGCAATTTTTTTAATTAAATCAGTTGTAATATTGTCGTAGCCAGTGGAATAAGAATTCTTAAGCCCCATAATTATTTTGTAAATGTCATCTTCATTCATAGGCGTTAGGTATATACTATTTATATGTTGTTTTATGTCATTTAATGTATTTCGTAGATCTACTTACTACTACTTACTACTCCTTGGCGTCGATATTTCGAGTGACGTTCAATTTCGCGGTCATTTGGAAGGTAAAGCTAAATTAGCTTCGAAAAAGCTGGGTGTGCTCAATAGAGCGGGACAGTATTTCACGCCGACCCATCGCTTACAGCTTTACAAAGCACAGGTCAGGCCTCATATAGAATACTGTTCCCATCTTTGGGCTGGAGCGCCCCAGTACCAACTCCTCCCATTTGACCGCATTCAACGCAGAGCTGCTCGAGTTGTCGGCGACGTGGTAACCTCTGGTCGGCTCGATCCACTGGCCCTTCGGAGAGACGTTGCATCTCTCTGTATTATCGCCTTTATCATGGGGAGTGCTCTGAGGAATTGTTCGGTTTGATCCCTGCCGCTGATTTCCTTCACCGCACTACACGCAATCGACTGTCTTTCCATCCACACCATCTTGATGGATGGCGATCTACTACTGTGCGTTTCTCACGTAATTTTTTACCACGAACTACAGTGCTGTGGAACCAGCTCTCAGCGGCGGTATTTCCGGACCAATATGACTTAGGAATCTTCAAGAAACGAGCCTATTCCTTCCTTAAAGGCCGGCAACGCATCTGTGATTCCTCTGGTTTTGCAGGTGTCCATGGGCGGCGGTGATTGCTTTCCATCAGGTGACCCGCCTGCTCGTTTGCCTCCTTCTAATATAAAAAAAAAAAAAGTAATCGCAGATGCGGTTCCAGCCTTGAAGAAGGAGTTGGATCTTGAGGAGGGAGTAGGAATTGGGAGGGGGGAGGGGTGAGAGATGGGCCTCCGGTACTTTCACTCACCGGACGATACTTAACAGCAACGGTGCCATTGTTTCGCGCCGGTATTCTGTGAGACGGTGGTATTTTGCCGTGCGAGCCGACCCATTTCGTGCTGCAACGCAGCGTGGCTCTACCACTCAGACAGTGTTCATTTACCGCCGCCCAGGGGTCACGTGTAGGGTCTCAACGGTAAACCTACGGATGCGATTAACTTTAACCCCCAAAATTATGTGACTAAGTCAATAAGTGCCCATCAATTGTAGCGATGACTTGATTTCAATGATTTCAATCAATCTCTGTATATCCCTAAACCGCCTCTGTGATAGTGGTTAACACCTCCGGTTTAGACCCAGAGGTCCAGGTTCAATTCCCAGTGGGGGTTACATGTTTGTGTACCCGGTTTGGTTGGTGGTAGGGCTTGTTTGTTTGCCTGGCTAGCTACTACCATCTCATCTAAATATGTCGCCATAACATCGATGTTTGTAGCATTGTTGTGTTCCGGCAGCTAGAGATAAGATAGCCAGTGCCTCAGTAGTTGAGGATTCCGGGTGGAGTGCGCTTCCACCTTCGGCCTCATCATGACTTAACCGTTAGGTGAAATTAAGGCCAAATACTTACCCATCTCAACCCGTGGGTGTCGTTCCCTGTGTGGTGCCTGGGATAAAGAATTGCACCACCCCATCTCAACCCGTGGGTGTCGTAAAAGGCGACTAAGGGACCATTCCAGAGGATAGGCAGCAGCATCTCTCTGAGGTTACTTTCAACCTACTGCGATCGCCAACCCGCCTGCCAAGCGTGGCGATTATGGTAAATACCCCCCATCTTGGGAGAGGCCTTTGTCCAGCAGTGGACGTCTTTTGGCTGAGATGATGATGATGATGATGACTTACCCGTAAAATATTAAAAAAAAATGAAAGAATTACTATTAGAACTTTGAAGTTTGTACCTATAAGATGACGAAATGTGTAATATAGCTCTTGCGCTAGGACCAGCTTCCAAAACCCTATTGACTCGAACTTGCTCACGCTTACTACAGACAGAATCAGAATGCGAAATGGCACTTTTGATATCTCTGTGACTTTTACGTAGTGTTGTAAAAGACTTGACTCTTTTAGTCCTAATTTGAGACTCGAATCGAGTCTTTTTTGGAGCTCATGACTATTAATCTTACAAGTCATGAATCATGAATATTAGTCTTCTTTTTTTATTTTTATTGTGAGATGGGCTTGCTCTTGGCCTCATTCAATCAAATCAAAAAAACCTTGCGAAGATCGTCGCTCCACCTAGTCTCACCTATCATTGCATCATAGCGTGATAGGTACCTAGTCACCGGCACCGGTTCAAAAATCTCAACACAGGTCGTTTTAATATATTTGGATCATTAAAACAAAAAGGCGACTCCACAGCCGCCCTGCGCCCCACACATACGAAGCGAGCGCTCCGTCTTAAGGACGACATATGAAGTAATTTTTTTTCCAACAGCCATCCGTTCCAAACGTCACCCTAACCTAACCGCCGTAAAGTTCAAAATCGTTATGTCCGCGAAATATTTTTTCCATTTCATATTTACGAATATGCCCCAAATTCCCCAAAAATTAGAACCGTGAAAGCAAGGGGGGGCGGTGTCGTTGTGTGGGTAGCATTTTTGTACACGCACGCACACACGCGCGGTGGGGAGGCGAAATGAGATAGTTGATAGTTTTGGAGAACAGAAATATTATGTTCTGCGGTTTTGTATGTCTTCAATTTGACAGTTCGTGTTTGATTTGTTCATAATTTTGGTTGCTATTAACTCCGGTCGAGTTACTATTGCGTTCTAGTATTTTTCCACTGATGGGGCACGAGCCTTCCCTATGGGTCGAAACACTAAAGAGAGAACGTGCCATAAACCACGCGGGCCCAGTGCGGTGCGGTGGTTGTAACGAATACTAGTGCAGCCGGTACCAACAACTGTACGTGCCTTCTGAAACGGAGGAGTTCGAGATGATAAATTTATGGTCACCCATCCGAAGACCGGCTTTTGCGAAAGTAGCTAACCACTGCGCCATCGTGTATTAAATGATGTACTATACCAGAATAGTAATAGCTCTTGAAAAAACATAGTTTTAACTTACTGGATCCAGTACCCTTTAAAGCGAAACACTGCAATATAAAACAATGCTGCTTGACGGCAGAAGGTAGGAAGGCGATGCCATCCATTCGTATTATGTGCAGAATCCTTCCCACCCACCGCGCAAAATAATGTATGCTAGCAGTAGGTATGTTTTTTGTATGTATGTATGAATGAATGAGTGACTGAATGAATGTATGTAATAAGTACGTATGAATTAATGAAATTATGTATGTACGTTTGTATGTTAAAACATACATGTCTGTAGCCAAAGCGATATCTTTGGCTGTCACTGTAAGTGCAGTAAGCATCTAGATAGATTTAATTATTATTTAAACCATTTTTTTAATAAGACGTCGTATAAATGTTACTTTAAAAATAATCCAAATAATAAACTATAATATACCATCACTACACTACCACTATACTATACTATACTATACAACTACAAGACTACGTCAACGATGGTTCAATGCCCGTAGCCGAGCTACGCGGCGTTACGCGAACGCTACGAAACAGATTGTTTTGTTCTGTAGCAAGCATTAGAATGTGCTGAAATTGTCACGTTTGATATTTTAATAAAATTTTCACTTCTGTTCATTATTAATAGTTTTCTCTCGACATTTAGTTAGTGTGGCTGCATGTTTTGTATTTCTATTATCTCTCAAAAAATGTGTACTCGAGCAGAGTAGACTTACGAACCGATGGCATAGTGACATTCACAAGAGCTACTTGTAGCCTAAACTGAATAAATTATTTTGAATTTTGAGAAGAGTAAAAGGGTAAATCCCCTAAGGTCGCATGGTCCGTTCACGGTTTTAATTTTAAAACTGTTTATTGTACACTTCATAATTTTCAAATAAAGAAACTTGAAACTCTGTTCATTATTTTATTGTGTATAGCACAAGGATTTGTAATTAATGTAACTTCCAATATACAGTTTAATTTCAATGTGTGCGTCGATGGCCAAACACGAAATTATAAAAATAGCGAAAAGTACTGAAAACAGTTGCTAGTTGGTGTCGGTTTTGATGAAAATTACAACTGCATCCTTTTACTGATTACACGCTATTGTAAAGTGCAATAATACAAATTCAAATAGATGTGAAAAAAGAGTAGGTACATTTTTTAATCAACGGATTCCCAATTAAGTTACTTTTTTAAAAATCAAAAAACTTTTTTACATTTCATCATCATCATCATCTCAGCCAAAAGACGTCCAATGCTGGACAAAGGCCTCCCCCAAGGATCTCCACAACGACCGGTTTTGTGCTGCTCGCATCCAGCGGCTTCCCGCGACCTACACCAGATCGTCGGTCCACCTTGTTGGAGGCCTGCCCACACTGCGCTTTCCGGTACGCGGTCGCCACTCCAGGACTATCCCGCCCCAGCGGCCATCAGTCCTGCGAGCAATGTGACCTGCCCACTGCCACTTGAGCTTAGCAACTCTTCGGGCGATGTCGGTTACCTTTGTTCTTCTGCGGATCTCCTCATTTCTGATTCGATCACGCAGAGAAACCCCGAGCATAGCCCTCTCCATTGCTCTTATTTTTACATTTAATTGATAATAATATTTTATAAGAATATTTTCAGCTTTTCCATGGATTTAGTCATCGGCGCAAAAACTTTTAAAGTTCAACCTGTATAGTCGCTATAAAATACTATATTATTACTTCTTAAAGATTCGTTCAGACCGTGTTACTAAACAGATTATCTACAAAACATATTAGACATGTGTTCTTAGTAAATTTTTACTTTTTATTTTCAAGTGCTAATTGCTGCACTGAAGCTAAATTAAATATTTATAAAATTTACAAAATACAGTGAAAAAATTAAACGCCTACCCGACCCAGCCAGGAATCGAACCTGGGTCTTCCGCAATCCGGGCGGCTGCACTGACCGCTATGCTACCGGGAAGGCTGTGCCGCTATTAGCACTCTAAAAATTACAAAAGCGGTGACAAAATTCAGCGTCTACGTCAGCCTTCCCGGTAGCATAGCGGTCAGTGCAGCCGCCCAGATTGCGGAAGACCCAGGTTCGATTCCTGGCTGGGTCGGGTAGGCGTTTAATTTTTTCACTGTATTTTGTAAATTTTATAAATATTTAGTGTGTTCTTAGAATAATAATTAAAATCTTTAGATATTATCCTGTTTAAAAAAAAATTCAAAATTCAAAATTCAAAATCATTTATTCAGTTTAGGCTACAAATAGCTCTTATGAACGTCATTTTAAGCCATATTTAAAGAAAATAAAGATGCTAAAGTGTGTATTTATGCCGGCAAAGAAATCAATTATATATATATATATATTTCATTGTCTCGTAAATACTTCGACCAATAATGTATAGATAAAGGATCCGGAAAAAAATAAATCTCAAAAGTGGTCCTGTTTGCTCAATCTTACACTTAAATTACGAATAACAAAATCTGAAAAACATTGACTAGCATCAACAGCTTCAACTTACTGTGAACCTAAAATCTTAAAAAAAAAAAAGTATAGTCTTTAGTATTTGTAAAAATATTATGATCGGATGTTAATGACGGTAGTTGTTAACATTGAATGGGCGCCTTTGGCTTTCAAAGTAAAAAGTAAATAGTGTTGAATAATTTCGGCGGGCTGGTTAGAACCACGATAGCTCAATTGGAAGAGCACCTGACCCGGTATGTCAGAAGGGTGCAGGTTCAAACCCTGCTCGTGGAATTTTTTTCAACATTTGTGTTTTTGTAATTTGTTCGCAACTAAATTTGCGTTAAAAATTATATAAACATTTCTAAAATCTTAAATTAAGTCGACGCATTGGAAATTTACGTGGCGGGATCTTGATTTTCCCAACAATTACAAAACATATGAAAGTGATATTTGATGACATGATTTTTCATTTAATTGACTTCATTTTGCTAGTTGCAGAAACACGATTTGTCAACTTTTATAACAGAGAAAAAAATATCAAAGTAACCTCTTTTAAAACATAGATTTGCATTTTACAGGCTAACCAGACCGATTTAAGCATCTAAATTTTTTAATTAGTCTTAACACACACTTCAATATTGTAGATCATTTTTTTTAAATAATTTGTAGTTTTAATTTGAAGGAAAAAAACAGTTTTTCTTATGGTACGGAGCGCAAACGCTCCGTATGAGATTTATTGTTTAGCGGTGCGTCGCCTTAAGGTTGCAAAACATTTGTACTTAATATTGACTGTCATCGCCGCAAACGTCATTCTAGCTCCGTGATGGCCCGAAAGTCGCGTACCGTTTTTCATGCGCTCATCGGGAATGTAGTACATTTCTTTTTTCTTTTAGTTGATGGCTTCGTGCGATTAGCACATTTAGCCAGTGTCAAAGTAATTTTTCGTACAAGTAATACATAAATAAACAATATTTCCATAAATGATGATGAATGATATTAGAAATGGGAAGTGAGAAATGATATACCCCCCAACCCCTCGAGTATCTCAGTAAAGATGTGGGGCTTTACTAAGTCCTCACGCGAGCTTCTTGAGAGAATTTGAAAAGTGACGTTGCACTGTTTTGTTTCATTTGCCAACACTTATGCACACTCACGAACACTTAACGGTTAATAATTCACCATTATTTCACATTAATATTCGACATAACACAAATTTTGGAAAATAAGACAAAACCGCAGACATGACGCTTCACTTTCCCGCCAAGAAGTCCATGTAGTACACACGGCGGCAGATCAACCTACCCAAAACTGTCAAATTTCTACAATCAATTTTGAACTTTATAGTTTGGCTTTAAGGATCAATATTCATTGGAGAAATTTGACAGATTTGGGTAGGTTGATCTGCTGCCGACTGTACATTATTGATCAAAGCGTAAATAGGAACAATATACATACTTTTTACTTACAAGTAAAAAGTATTTGTTATATGATTCCAATAAATACTTTTTCCTACTTGCTTTCTTTATTTCTTACCATGCTATGTAACGAAAACTGCCGTCGAAAATCGAATATTTGATTTCTGGAGGCACCCCTCTTCTTGTCGCGTGCAACCGAATTTCAGTCTTAATGTAAGCGGTTAAAGTAGAAGCTTGAACGTACCGATCAGCGAGTGTGATAAACTACGTGGTTTTTTTTAAGAAATAAAAAAGTTTTCATTCTAGCAACCTCATTCTGAAAAGCATGTGAAAGAAACTAGACATACGAATTGGGTAGAATCCTACCACCAAGCTATGAATAAAAAGTAAAGCCTATGATGCCGTCCCACTGCTGGGCAAAGGCCTCCATCATTGAAATCATGTCATCGCTACAACTGATGGTTATTGCCTCATCACCACGCTCGCCAAATGCGGGTGGATGATAAACTCGAGATAAAAAAAAAACACTTACCGCCTAAGAATTTTCAGGGCTTAAATACGAACCGATGGCACAGCGAAATTAATAAGAGCTATTGTAGCCTCATCATCATCAGCTCATTTTTTAATGTCCCTATTGCTGGGGCACGAGCCTTCCCTATGGATGGATAGGGAGAACGGGCCATAAACCACCACGCTGGCCCAGTGCGGGTTGGTGGTTGTTAACGACTGCTAATGCAGCCAGGACCAACGTCTTTACGTGCCATCCGAAACACGGAGGAGCTCGAGATGAAACATTTTTGGTCACCCATCCGATGACCGGCCTATGCGAAAGTTGCTTAACCTCGGCACTCGCAGACCGGGCGCGTTAACCACTGCGCCATCGAGCTCCTCCAGTTGCTCCATTTGTAGCCTACTGTGCATAAACAAAATAAAAGATTTTTGAATTTTGAATTTTTGGAATGAATAATAATAGTAATGCATAATAACCGTTATTTCCATAAAACTTACACATACTATTTCATAATAATAAATAGTTAAATAACATAATAGGTTTACAAGACGACAAGGGTTAACATGCCAAGATGTAAAGTTAACAGCGGTTTCCACACTAAAACGGGTCTGACTCGAGACATGATGCAACATATTATTATAAAAATTAAAAAAAATATTAGACATGGTTCTGCTCCCAAGGTAAGTAGCTATAAAGCACTCGTTTTACAAAAATCAGAAACAACGACGGACGGAACCACAACCACCCAGACCCGACACAATATCGAAAAGTTCGTTTTCGACGTTGACCCGACTGGGAATCGATCCCGGGACCTCAGAGTTACTCGGCTACGGAGGTCGTCAAATTATTATTATTATTATCAGCCATTACTTTCCCACTGCAGGGCAGGCCCTACCTCTTTCCACCAATCCTGAGCTAATTAGTGATATTTTATGATGCGTCTTAAAAAATAGAAAAAAAAGATGAATTTAAATTAAAAAATCAATTGAACCCAATACGGGAATCGGGCCGATCCTTCGCCACTTACGCACAAAGGCTGATAGCCTACATAGTTATCCAAACTATCAAAGATTGTATTTTGTACGCAATAGAATCGAACATTCTGCCAACATGACATCCGCATCCCTGCGCCAACATATAGGGCAGTGGGAATTTAAACAGAGCCGAATTTGTGCCCGGGGACTAAGAGCTGTCGGGACCCGGGTGGGCCAGGAAGAAAGCGGGAATATCTCGCTTCATAACTTTTGGTATTCGGTTATGGGAGCAGTCATCATCATCAGCTCATTGTATGTCCCCACTGTTGGGGCACGAACCTTCCCTATGGATAGGGAGAACGGGCCATAAACCACCACGAGGGCCCAGTGCGGTGCGGTGGTTGAGACCAGTACTTAAAATTAATCGCCTCCGTTGTAAGAGAGACCGGTCTGAGAGACAGAGGTCCCGGGTTCGATTCAAAGCGGGAGGTGTATAATTTGAGCTAAGTTTGGTTGGTGGTAGGGCTTGTTTGTTCGCCTGGTTCGCTACCATCATCTTATCTAAATACGTCGCCATTAGCATTGTTGTATTCCGACAGTTAGAGATACAATAGCCAGTTCTTCGGTAGTTGAGGTTTCCGGTTGCTGCCAAATTCGGCCTTACATTTTACCCGTAAGGGTAAAAAAATGAGACACTTAAAATAACAAAAAGAAACATAACATAACTTAACTTGAAAAAAAAACAGAAAAATAATTAGAAAATTAAAAACTAAAGACCTCCAACTGTGGGCTCATGGGTACGGTCCCAAGAATGCTGGCAACATTGCCCCTTAGGATTGCCTAACTAATACGCTTGTTATAGGTACTTAAAATAACAGAATCGAGGTTTTCATGAGAAGCACACATTTTCTATTCTACAATGACGATTCGTTTTCCTTGTTTTGTAACAAAAAAGACATAACATAATAAATGTCAGGAATTAGGTTGGGGAATATGATACTTACCATCATCACTTTATGTAGCTTAAATATAGCTTGCCTAATTCTTTGATCTTTCAATTGAAATGACTAGTCTCCTGTGACCACGGACCCTGCAAAGGGTTCGAAACGTCAGGTTAAACATTAAATAAGTAATGTGTAAAATAAACGCGAGTAGATCCGTAAAAGTTGTTTCATTTCAATGTGTAGTGTTCGCGTAAACTTTAGAAAACAATGTGTGATCTTTCAATATTTGTACAAATATTAAGATCGGATGTTGATGACGTAGTTGTCGACATTGAATAGGGCTCCTTTGGCTTATAAAGTGAAAGTAGATAGTGTTGATTAATATCGTCGAGTTGGATTGAGCCACGATAGCATAGTTGGCAGTGCACCTGACCCGGCATGTCATGGGGTGCGGGTTCGAATCGAGCTCGTGGAGTTTTTTTCAACCCTTTGTCACAAGACCTTGTGATCACACCACTAGATGGCGTTTATTTGCATTTGAACACGAAAATATAAGACGGTGAGGCCACAAAACTAGATAGTTCAATACATATTAGGGAAAAAGTCTTTTCACATATAATATGTATGAACTTATAATAAAATCTCTTTGGCTATACTATTTGTATCTGGCTGGTTTTGGTATCATTAAAAGTTTACATTTTAACCTTTTCACCGCCCAACTATCTTGCACGCGATGTCCCGCTGTACGCCAACGTATAAATGTATTTTAATAAAGTAGGTACAAAGAAGAACTTCTATAGAAGTGCTGGCGTGGACGGCACGAAAATCTCGAACTTCTATAGAAGTTGTTGGCGGTAAAAAGGTTAAAGAAGATAATTCCAAATTAAAATTAGGAAAATGTGTGATTTTCATTTGTTTTTCTTGTTGTCAAGATGAGTGAATCTAATGAAGAAATTCGATACATTTTAAAATTTTACTACAAAAAAGGTAAAAATGCAACACAAGCCGCGAAAAAAATTGCGATGTTTATGGACCTAGTGCAGTGTCTGTGAGAGTAGCACAAATTTGGTTTAAGCGCCATTTTTGAAAAAGTTTGTACACAAAAAAGTGGGTACACAAAAAAGCTCGATATTTGGGTACCTCACGAGCTCACTGAAAAAGAAACCTAATGAGCCGTGTACTCATTTGTGATTCTTTATTACGACGTAATGAAACCGAACCATTTTTGAAGAAGCTGATAACTGGTGATGAAAAGTGGATCACGTACGAAAGGAACGTGCGAAATAGGTCGTGGTTAAAGGCCGGTCAGGCTCCACAGACTGTGGCGAAACCTAGGTTAACTCGCAACAAGGTGATGCTGAGTGTGTGGTGGGATTGGAAGGGCATTATTCATTATGAGCTGTTACCACCAGGCAGGACCATCGATTCTGAACTCTCCTGCGAACAACTGATGAGATTAAAGCAAGAAGTTGAGAGTAAGCGGCCGGAATTAATCAACAGATTGGGTGTGGTTTTTCATCATGATAACGCTAGACCTCACACATCTTTAGCCACTCAGCAAAAATTAAGAGAGTTTGGCTGGGAGGTGTTAATGCATCCGCCGTATAGTCCTGACCTTGCACCTTCAGATTTCCACCTGTTTCGGTCTTTTCAGAATTCTTTAAGCAGTGTCAGGTTAACATCACGAGAGGACTGCCAAAACCCCTTGTCGCGGTATTTTGATCAGAAGCCCCAAAATTTCTATAGCAATGGGATCATGTCGCTACCTACAAGATGGCAAAAAGTTATCGAACAAAATTTTGTGTGGGCCATTGTTGCCTGAAATAAAGTTATTCTATTCTATTCTAAAATGGCACCTACATACTTTAGTTAAATGTAAATAAACTATATTAAAAAAAGTTTAGAATTTTCTTAAAAAATGCGACGAAATTATTTTCCCCAACCTAGGTATTATAAAATATATATGTCGGCGGCGAGGTTGTTTGTAGGTAGGACGGTCGAGCAAACTCGGATTCGTCGATAACACAGTTAATCTTGGATCTTCAAAACAAAGACGCAGTCGTATTCCTTACAGTCACTTTAATGTTATTTTAACATCACAATTAAGTTATTTAGAAACAGTTGCCCGATGCAAATGGATTTTAGAAACGAAGTGAGTTCTGCGCGTGCGTACTCTCCGACCGCTCCCGTTCAAATGTGTCCAGTCCGTTGTCGCGCCAACTGACGTTGACGTTTCGCGTACCATAGAACATCGGCTGCGCAGACCACACTCAAGTATAGACTATACTTGTCGTTTCTAAGTGATCTTGCTCAGAACAATAACTGAAGCTAGAAAGATGGCTAAAATAAAAAGTTTTTTATTTTTTGTATTGTTATGTCAAACGGTCATCACATAATCGGTGATCAAAAAAATTCTTTGAGTCCCTTATAAAGTCACTCACTACATTACCTCAAATATGACGTCACATATCTGGTTACACCTTCGAAATAACGAAAGAAAAGGGACAACCGATCTCTTTCCAATACATCACTTAGGTTCATTAGTTAAAATAGTACGAACTGATGAATGAGTGTTGCTATTTTAGTCCGGTTTTTATAGCTTTAGTTATTATTCTGAGGATCTTGGATCTTCAAAATAAGTTTCTGTTTCAGTTGCTGTTTCTGTTCAAATGTAATCCTGGCAAAATCTGGTGTACCTCAGGGCTCTCATCTGGGTCCAAATTTTTAAATATTTTTATAAACGACATTGCATCATCTTTTTAGCACTCCAAAAAATTGATGTTTGCAGATGACTTGAAGGTGATGAAATCAATAGTAACCACCTATGATACTATCCTACTACAGGAAGATCTAAACAGATTTACTAATTGGTGTGTCGACAATCGTATGACTCTGAACGAAGGTAAATGCAAGTGCATCCAATTCACTCCCAACAAAGCCTCTCCTCTAATGGCATATACGATTAATACGGTTCTTGAAGAAGTGAAGAACTATAAAAGACCTTGGAGTACATCTGGATGTCAAATTACAATTTCACATTCACATGGACAAAATAGTTATTCATGGTTTTAAGATCTTGGGTTTTGTTCTAAGAAGTACAAAGGACTTCAAAAGTCCCACTGCTATTTTGGCTATATATAACAGTCTCGTGAGGTCCGGACTAGAATACTGTTGTACTGTTTGGTCACGCCTCGAAAGTATCCAGAGAAGGTGGCACCTGTCGTTTCGATGCTTCATCGTCAAAAGTCTCACTTCCTACTTGTGTCGCCTTAAATATTTTAAACTTAAGCCGCTAAGGGAAAGGAGATTCCTCCTGGATGACATGTTCCTATATAGGTTGATGCGTGGTGACCTCGATTGTTTGAATCTCCTAGGACAAATCAATATTAACGCACCAAGAAAATTGCCACGCATCAGTAGATTTAATCTATTTGCTCTAAGAGTAACTTGGGTCACAATTCAACACTCATTTGGCTACAGCGACATCATAATGTTTTGTCACGATCCAACGCTGACATTGACATATTTCATCTAAGTGTCCACAAATTTATAAAACTTATGTCCGAAAGCTACGTAAACCCTACGTAATTCTTACTAGCATTTGAAATGAGTTGTATATTTTTGCACTTATTTATATTGTTAAGTTTGTTATTACTAATTACTTAGAAAATTGATGTAGTTTTTTCTCTCTTAAAATTTACACAAACTCTTTACATTTGCATGCTGTGGCGGTCAATTAGAAGGCTGTACTTAGCATTTAAGATGTTATTGTATGTTACATAGTTTTTTTATTTAGTAAAAGTTTTCGCTGACTGTCCTTAATAAATAGGTAAAAGGTAATAGGTAGTAAACTATACGTGTCCACGAGGCGACTAGCTTGAGACACTAGTCTTAAAGTACTGGATGAAGGATGCGTACCGGCGTGTTCTGATCTGGCGTTATGACCTGACGTAGATGGTCCCTTGCGCTTGCGTAAGGATGTCTGACACACTTTGTAACCGATAGGTTAGTAGTGTCAGTGTCAGTGTCAGTATAAACTTTAAAGCAGTGTATAGCAGGATTGTCCTTAATAAATAAATAAATGCTAGCGCCATGTCTCCGACTTATATTTGTCTTCTCATCTGGACTCTGCTCACGGGACGGCTACTGAGGCACAATCCTGCTCCACTAGCGGTCTTCGCATCATGACTCTGCTTCTGCTTAACGTCGAGAAGCAGAAGAAGAGAAGAGTTGTTCGCCGAACCTGCAATAAAAGTGAAATTATAGGGTAATTCTTTAGCACTTTTTATACTTCGTCACCATTCAAATTTTAGGTGGAAGTACTCATAAAAAAATAGCTTTTTCATACCATTTGACTCCATACAATTTGTTCATTACCTCCTCACCCAAAGAGTATGGAATTGCTGATACTTTTCTTAAGAAGATAAGCGTTGTTCCCATAAAAATAGTTGTTCCTTCATAAAATGTGGTCGGTGACAAAAAAAATGTCTTGTATAGTTACATCGAGTTTTTTTAATGCCTAGCTCGTCTAATGACTCCACTCTACCTGATGTTGAGTGGAAACGGACACCAGACGCAAGGACAACTGGTGCAGCGTGAAAACAATGCAGCATCAGTCACTTTCAGCCTGCCGGCCCACAGGGTGCCTCTTCACGCCTCGTTTGAAGGACCCAAGAAGGAGGAAAAATAACTGCAGCAGCAACAACAACAGGAGAGTATAAGAACCTAAAAGCAGTAACGTATCAAACAATTGTAAAATGGTTTTTGAGGAATGGTTTTAACGATTAGTGGAAGCTAAGTGAACTTCCGCTGAGCGTGGTTCTAGACCAAATGTTTACGACAATGCCTAATGAAGTAAGACACCGCAGAAACAGAAAAAATCCTTAATTCGGATTAAAATACAATTTATAAAATAAGGACGCGCGTAAGAGATGAAATCACGTTGAAAGATGTCATTGTCCGGCCGTCGCCGGTGTCGCTGGTGTCAATGCGTCGTCCTTGCTCCCTCCCCCATTGCCGTCAGTATGCTTAACATCCGCCTTAAAATTATTATGATGTATATGTTCATCTGTTCACCATCGACTAACGCTGGGCTTGTTTGTTAGGTTCATCATTATCATCATCATCAGAGCGTCCAGAAACCTTAGCCACAGAGTTTACGTCAGTAGTCTAAGTAGCTGACTGACGTGGATTGAACCGTTTCCCGCAGTCAACTTAGCATCCGTTTGGGTACTGACGCTAAATATCGTATAAGGGTGGGTGGGTATCCACTAAGTTCGCGCTTTAAATTCAAATTCGAATTCAAAATCATTTATTCAGTTTAGGCTACAATTAGCGCTTGTGAATGTCACTATGCCATCGGTTCGTTAGTCTACTCTGGGCGGGAGATCTTGTACTGAGGAGAACTGGCAACAAACTTTGCTAGGGTATTTCTTTTCTCCCTTTCTTTTATATTAAGGTCACTTTTAAGAATAGAATCTTCCCTAAAGGTTGTGCTAACATCAGCACTCGGAAGGATGAAGCGAAGAAATATTAGGTCCTTACCTATGAAATTGACGTTTTTTTTCTCACTTATTAAAAGGTCTAAAAGTTCTAAAAGTCAATACCGGTTGTTAATGTTAATATATTATACACCTTTAATTAGGACTATGTTACTTAGGCTTCAGTAATAACAATGATTATTAATTTTGTGTCTTTATCGCCCAATATTTTTTTTAAATTGACTCTTTTTTATGTTCGCGGAAATGGGGAAGGGACTTGATTTTTTTTCTTTTTAATTTCTGCTATTTTTAGCTAGTGAAACAAACACACTACTCTAAAATTTTTATAGTATTAACTTAATTAGATGCTAAGAAAATTAAAAAAACGTTAGTATGAAAAATAAAATATTATAAAAAATCTTCATACAAAACGTCAATTTCATAGGTAAGGACCTAATATAAATAGTTGATAGTAGTGTCTTAGTGGCGCGATCAATTTGGTCGAAATATCATAATATAAAGGTGTTAGCGGCTGCTCGCGGTTTCACCCGCGTGGTTCCCGTTCCCGTGAGAATATCGGGATAAAAAGTATTCTATGTGTTAATCCAAGTTATTAACTATCAGTATCAATTTCATCCAAATCCATTCCGTAGCTTTTAAGTGAAAGAGTAACAAACATCCATCCGTACTTACATACTTTCGCGTTTATAATATTAGTAGGATTGAAACTTAAAAAAAAACATTGAAATCTTTATTGTTTTCTAAAGTTTACGCGAACACTACACATTGAAATGAAACATTTTGCAGGGTCCGTGGTCACAGGGAGACCGTGGTCCCTGTGACCACGGACCCTGCATAGGGTTCGCAACATCAGGATAAACATTAATTAAAATAATGTGTAAATTAAACGCGAGTAGATCCGTAAAAGATGTTTCATTTCAATTGAAAACTTTGTCAATTAAAAAAAATATTCACGTAAGAAACTCTTTTTCGATTAAACTATTTGTTATGATAAAAATGAATTATTATATTATTAGAGCAAAGCCCTTATTAAATTGCGGGTCTCCGAAGGGCCGCGTTTTAAATAGGTCACGTGGTACTGTCGTATGAGACGAGAGAAGGGTCTCTACTTTTTTCACAAACAATTTTTTAAAGTATTATTTTCATATATTTTTTGGAAAAACATGATATCTGTTTACGATTTATCTGCATTGTTACAACATTCTATTTTTGATGGACAGTAAGTTTAAAAAAAAACCGGGATTTTTTGTTATTATTATTTATGCCAGTCACATAGTTAATTACAAGGTTCTATCAACAACCTTACCAAATTACAGCATTTATTTATAATTTGAGGAACATTGCTGAACTAAGATGATAGCTTCTTAATATAAGCAGAACGTATTTGGGGAACTACTCACAAAAAAAAAAAAAATTATTGCTACATACTTAAATATCTGTAGATAAATTAATAATTTTAATATTGTGGCTTATAAGTGATGTGTAAAACTTACTCCGAGGATAGAGGCGCTGTATGCTGAAATACGGGACTGACATCCCAGTTCGGTAGCAGATGCTACAATTGTATACAAAATCTACATACCATTAGTTATAGGCTTTAAGTTGGTGTTTAAGTTGGTACTATATGCCGAACCGACAGATGCTTGGGTTGAATGCGAGATACCGTGGTTCAATCCCCGCTGCTCCGTTAGGGCCAAAAAGGCTTCGCTTGTTTTTAGGATGTCACGTCATAAATTTAATTAATAATAGTTCTGCTAACCTCTGTTATGTACACACAATACACAAGTTTTAACAAGGTAGTTATAACCTTTCGTCTGTTTAGAACAAACAATTAAAATTCTAATGATGCTCTACGTTCTAATGTGTCTGTATTCACAGCGAGAACTATTTATTATTAATTCAATTTATCTTTAAAAAAAGAAATCATTCGTTTTTCACATGAAATTGAACACAGGTGACTTGAACTGCGAATTCTATCAATATCGTAATTGGTAGAGGTTTTAGTAACTATTGAGGTTGGATTTACAAAAAAAAAGACAAAATATAATCTTTTGAAAGTAGCATCAAATGGGACTCGAATCCGAAGTCGCTATCCGGGCGAGAGCTCTTCGAAATGAGGCAGTCTTTGTAAAAGTGCTATTCTTGGTTTCAATATACATAACTAAATATCATATTTTAAATGCAAAGTAATAAAAAATATGTAATATAAAGTTTGGCATAAATATTTTAAAATAAAAAAAAATACTTTATTGTTTATGGCTGAGAGTTAAAAAAAGATGGATTTTATTAAAGTTTCCAATTGTCATGTTCTGTGTAACAACATAATATGTTAAAATATATATTACTGGATATTAAGCATGCAGACAACAATTAATATTAAAGCATTAGTTGCTGAACCATTGAACTATTGCGTGATGTAGTATCATGGCTGCATATGTACGCTTACAATACGCTTGGATACGGAACTCCTAGTTATTACTAGCGCACACACTTTGGTGGTCCCCGAAAAACATGGCCGCCATTCAAATTACATTTTAAAAAAGAAATTCCCACACCAAGGAGTTCCAAGACGTCCGAAAAGGTCTGGTGCTAAAATTTAAAACTCGCGCTGCCATCAATCTCCGCGGCCCGGTTTAAAAAGAAAAACAATATGAAAAATTCCTCTTTATTTTTTTCTTAAAAAAAGAGCGCTCGGAGCGGTTTAAAAATCGAATCAGGCCTCCGGCCTTGAGAAAGAAAGGAGGCGCTCTTGCCGTCAACACATAAATCATATTTCTGGAGAATTTTTAAAAGTCCTATTGCTTTCGCGTATTTGCCATGTACTCCCCTCGGCCCCCCGTTTGGGGGGGCGTGTGTACTTACTCCCTCGTTTCCTAGTTCTCTGTGGATACAGGGTGTTTAGAAGCGGACGTGTGGCCTTGAAACTTGAATAAGGCAAAGGTATTGTCTTTGGGAGCCGAGACGTCTTCGTTGTTATTTATGGTTTCTTTTTGGATTTGATTGACAAGTATTGTTTGAGGATAGTCATTATTAATATTACCAGTAGTGTCTTAATAATGATATTGTCTTGTTTGTCCAGTACTTTTCCCTGTTTAGCTGTCGGTCAGGGCTTATTGAATGTTGGCGCCAGAATCCTATGTCCTAAGGCGGCAACCTTCATGTCATTTACTTGTCACGTTGTACTGTGTGTCTCATGTTACTGAGCAGGCAACCCAAGGACGCTCGTAACTCCAAGAGTACATTCAGTTTTTATGCTTCTTTGCTGTAAATCTTACTAAATCTTACCAATCGTACCTTTTAAACAGCAATGCAAATTTAGTATTATAATATTAAAGAGTTGGGGTTGTCATAAATCCCTGTCCTATAAGGACATAAAACAGTAATAACACGTTTTTTCAAGTAAAAAACAATACACATAATAATAATTTATAACTACCGTACATGCAAACAATTAATGATAAAAAAGTTTCTAAAAAAAATTATTGGCTAACTTTTTTTTCATTTGTTCCAGTCGAACACTAACCCTACCAGAGCAGTTGACACATTGTACTGTATTAAGTGTTTTTTTAAATCAGTATATAGTGTCTAATTACAATGTGCAGATAATTATAGTAGATACGAAAAATACAAAAATACAAAAATATTTATTTCATTACTAGAGTAAAGTAATTATTAAGTAACAATTAAAAGAGTAAAAAAATTTACATATTTTTGGGGACTTCTTTTAGACATACGTTTATATCTGTAACAGAAGACCGCTCTCTTCCATAATAGCCATAAACATTTCCAGTTTTTTATTATTAACTAATTTTACATAATTTACATGTGAGGGTAGTGTGTGAGTGTGTGTGTGTGTGAGTGTGTGTGTGTGTGTGTGTGCGCATATAAAATAGATAGTACACAATCAGCTTTTGTAAACTAAAACAATATTTCACCTGCTTAGTGAAGTAAACACAGACTACGCTACTATATCAATAGTATTCATACTCTACATTAACCTATTCTTGATTAATAAAGATAAAAAAAAAATATTATAAAATGAAAACTAAAATAATAAAAAGGCAATGTTTGCATCAACCTGTATAGCCGTAAGGCGCCGCGAAGGAGCGAGGGCGGCGTCCGCACGCGGGGTACAGTACACGCTGTGTTTACAGATGAAACATTATATTTAATACAATTTCCACTATTAAGAACTTTGTTTGATATGGAATAGATATATTTGTAGCAAGATACTTGGTACAAAACCGGTCGTCCTGGAGATCCTAAGGAGAGACCTCTGATGATGATGATGATAATTTATATAATTGTATGATATAGTAAACATAAAAGATAGATAGATAAAATCTTTCTTTAAATATATTATGCACATGTGTGCAAATGTGCACATGTGTGTAATTATTGTTATCTTATGATTATGTATATGTTACATAATCATAAGATAACAATAATTACAATGAAAGTAAACATAATGATAGGTAATAGAGATGTGTAGAACTTGATATTTAGACAATTTCATATAAAAGATGGATAAAATCTTCATTTGAATACTGTACAACAAAAACATATAATTATAAAATAACAACGACAATAAAGATAAAACATAATAATAATTGTATGTTAAGACATAGGCAAGATATCCTCATAATTAACTATGATCATGAATTATAAGAAATTAATGTCTCGACTATTAAAATTTTGTGCAAAATAAATGTTTCTAGTTTCATAACAGAATTAGACCAGAAATATTTCAATGGACAGTCTATTACTTTCAAATGTGACGAAGCTTTTATTCTATTAGCCTTATATTTTTGAAGTAAAGTAATAGTAGTGGTTTGTTTAACCATCACAAAATAGGAGTGCCGTTTTCATAACATTCAAATTATATCGACATTTACGTTATTTTGATAATACATTCCTCCATGCAACGCCATAAACCTGTCAAAACTGAATTTACAAATAGCATTTAAAGCAAAAGTTTTGTACGATTTGAATTACCGCCCACACTAATTATTATTAAGTACACTTCCACCCTCCGTTAGCCAGGAGTTCTAATAACACCAGCACTATTAATCAAATCGTAAACCGGAAACGCAGTGGCGCATCTGTTTCTTTTGCGTATACTATACCGACACACATGTGGTGGGGCACTAGGAAGAAAGCGGGCGAAGAAAAAATGAGGGAGAGGAAAAACTAGAGCGGGACGGAAAAGTGGGCGAAAAACGAAAAATTTCACCCCTGCTGCCCCCCACTCTCGCCCCGCCCGCCGCGCCCGTGGCCCCACTCGCACACGCACACATGCGTGCGTGTACACCGCGACTTGCGGAATTGATACTAGCACTTTCACTTTCTTGGAAAACTTTATTTTAATTTTCCCAAAATTTTATGTCAGTTTGAAGATTTTGATGTTGCCTAAGTTGACACGAGTTTGCAGATGTATTTGTTGGAAACTCTTACAAAAATATTTTTCCTTTTATCAAGAGATGTCTATAAAATGATTTAGTCTTTAATATTTCTTCTGGGGTATACGAAATTATGTTTTAATATAAAAAAATAAGAGATGTTTTCATGCGGGTATTTAGATTTATGTGAAGGTTTTCCCAAATACATTACTTTATAATATGATTTTCATATTTTATTGAGTTTACCTTTACTTTATTCCTGCAGCTGTTATAAGAGTAAAATAGCCCGAAGTATGTAAAAAGATAATCCCTAAGTGGTTGAGAATTTCTGGTGTGGTGAGCTCCATCTTCATATTCTTCATGTTCTTCTTTCTGCTTTCATTCCTATCATCATTCACTGCTCATGATAAAACCGAAGGTCCAGATCATAACTTAATCATGTTTTATACAGTTGGAAAAACTCCTCTAAGAAGTGAAATTTTCCGGAAAGTAAAAGTATCAAGATGGCCCGATCTTCCAGCGGGCTATTGTAGCATGTTTTTATACCCAAAAATTTTAAGTCAGTAGGCGCTCGAACTCTGAGCGGCTTGAACGTTTTTATTATTATTAATATATATTTATATTTCGTTTTAATTTACAAGTTTTCCACGGTTCATAATTTTAATATTTTTATACCGTTTTATACAACAAAGTGTTTATAGATAGGCGTAATTACAACAAGGAACGAACTTAACAAAAAAACTATCAACCGAGATCGGGAAGCGGGATTTCGAAAAAATAAAACGTTTAAGTTTGACAGCAAGTTTCCTGTGACAGTTCGCGGATTCGAATTTTAAAATTGACGTTTAAAACAACATGGCGGAGTGCGCGGTTGCTGGTTGCGGGTTCGTCGACCTCGTCGGGAAGCAGTAGGATGATCAACTTCCAGAACATTTGACGACTGCTCTACCCGTAAGTACATGCCATTTCGAATTTGGTTGGAATTATTGATGGTGTTACATAAAGGTGCGTTCATAATGTCACATGAATATTGTACTAGTTAATATGCGGGCGGGTGTGTGCGTGCGTGCGGACACACTCACACAACGGCCGGATTGTTTTTATCGTTGGCAGTAAATTAGAGGGGCAGCGATAGTGGCCGATACCCACTGACTAGTGTTGGTATTGATTTTTTTCCCTCATTCTGTTAAATTTCATTTATTGGGGGAGCTTGGACACGCCGATGACGTGTGCCGAATTGACCGTTGTTGTGCGATAGCTAAAGAAATTGGACTCGGAATAGACTTACGGAGGTTGCTTACTGCAGAGGTGTCCAACCTCCTTTGAATGTAACCTCTAGCGTAACGTAAGGGCGACTTTTAAACCTTTTTAAAGTATCTGCGGAGTTGCGTTCAGGCATGGAAACTTTTTAATTGTTTCTCAAGCGTCTCCAATGAGTTTGGCTTACGTCACATGTTCCTTTGATGGTGGTTTATGAGTTTGAGTTAACTTTTCGTCACAAAGCATTGTGAAGGTGGTCAATGCTTTCACGGATTTGTGGGATTTAATTTCTTTGATGTCCTTTGTGAGAAGAGTTTGTGTGGACTTCAACACAATGTCATAAGAGAAATTTTAATTGCCCGTTTACATTTTAAATGATGTCCTTTTTCATGTTGTTTAAAATATATTATTTTATATTGATGTTTTTTTGACGACCTCCTTGGTCGAGTGGTTTGTACACCGGTTCTCATGGTGTCGCCATCTCTCTGGTCCCGGGTTCGAACCCCGGTCGAGTCAATTTAGAAATAATTGTTTTTTCTAAATTGTCTCGGGTCTGGGTGTTTTCTATGTATAATAAGTATTTATTTAAGTATTTTAAGTATGTTTATCCGTTGTCTAGTAACCATATAACGAGTTTCATAACGAAGCTTCTCTTGGGCTAGATAATTGGTGTGAGTGTAGGAAAATTTATTTATTTATTTATTTATTCAAATGCTCGTTGTTTACTTATAAAAACAACGAGTATTTTGAATATCATGATCAGCCTGCAATGTCCCACAACTGGACCTGGACCACACCACGTGTAAATAGTACCTTCATGGTATCACACTGATCTAATGAGGGTCGGTTCTAACGACTTCCATCTTACAACAACAAACCGGAGTCAACGGCTCACCGTGCTATCCAAGGTGGAGGGGGCTCGAAATATTGTACTTCGGTCACCCATCCAGCAACAAGGCATTCAGAAAGGTGCTTAGCTTACAAGATTGCAACCCAAGCCACTGCACAAGCGGCTCCTCAGAATTAAAGATACAATTCCAAAAACGTCAATGTTAAATAACATTTATTAAATAATAGCTGTGCTCGCGACTTCGTCCGCGTGGAATAGTGACTTTCGGCAGCATTTTAATTTTTTAGGCTCTTGTTCCCGTTTTTGCAACATTTTTCACTGATGCTTCGCTCCTATTGGTTGCAGCGTGATGTTATATAGCTTAAAGCCTTCCTCGATAAATGGACTATCGAACACAAAAAGATTTTTTAAATTCGAACTAGTAGTTCCTGAGATTAGCACGTTCAAACAAACAAACTCTTCAGCTTTATAATATTAATATAGATAAGCCTTCACAGGCATTTCACGATAAAACTATAAAAAATCTAAGTAATAATAATTAACGAAAATTTGGTTAAAACTAAACTACTGAATTTACCACACCAGTTCAGATGTTGGGAGGGCTTTCAACTAAGAAAGATGGCTAGAAGCTCGAGAGGCTTTAAACCGTCTCACTGTTAGTTCCACGAACTGTTTCCGGAATTGGTAAATAAATGGGTTTGCATCCCGCCTGAGGCAGTAGCTCTTGTAAGTTGTACAAACGTAATATATAACATTCATACCATTTTATATTCATAACGGCTCGGTGGCTGATTGGTGAAACGCTCGGCCCGATGCCCGAAGATCCCGGGTTCAATTCCCAGGTCAGGCAACGGATTTTTCGATGCACAGCCCTAGTTTGTGATCACCAAGCCGCATTTGGCAAGCGTGGTGATTAAGGCATTACCTATCAATTGTAGCGATGGATGACTAGATTTCAATGATGGAGGCCTTTGCCCAGCAGTGGGTCAGTATTTAGGGTAATGACAAACCATTTCTTTTTCTATTTTCGATTCCCACTTGGCCTTCATCGCTTAGCCAAAGTAACATTAAGAAAACGATAGCGAAGTTCGAAAAGAATAAAATGTATGGGATTGACATAAGCCGCGCTAAATCACGTGGTCAATCTTATGTCAATCCCGTACATTTTATTCTTTTCGAACTTCGCTATCGTTTTCTTAATGTTACTTTGGCTAAGCCTGATGTTAAGTGATGATAAGGTCGAAGGTGGGAGCGGTCCTCACCCGGAAGCCTCAACAGCTGAGGTACTGGCTATCTTCCTTTCCCTGTTTCTAATTTGCTATGCCCGCCCGGATCCATGATGTACCAAAAACGATTAACTATCCTTATGTATAAAATTTCATTTTTGGATCCATAAAGCTCCACCCGTGAACCCATACCTTACTCTCAATTTATGCTTTCTAAGTGGGTGGATATTACTGTTATTAACGTGTATACAGGGTGGAAAAAAAATACCGTGGTTGGAGGAAAGGTGCCCTTAATATTGATGATGGCAAATTTTACTGAAAGGAAACATTCCTTTATTTTCAAAAATAATTAAAACTGCATTTTAAGATTTTTGAGAAATCGTAAGTTAAGTGAACTATTTTCTTTAGATAGTGATAGTAAGCTTTACAATAAAAAAATATTTTTCTTGGTATTTCTTTAATTTAAGATACGATGTTGTTTAAAAGGAATTGATCCTTATGTTTGACTCTTTCAGTTGGTATCATAAATACAGTGCATAAAATACAGGATGTTTTTTTTTACATTTCACCGGTTCGATTCCCGACTCAAGCAGGTGATTTTTTTTAAATCTTTAAATGCAGTTTTAATTATTTTTGAAAATAAAGGAATGTTTCTTTTTAGTAAAATTTGCCATCATCTATATTAAGGGTACTTTTCCTCCAACCACGGTCTTTTTTTTCCACTCTGTATAGCGTAGTAATATAATCTTTAAAAAAAGTATCGTACACATACGATAGTATAGGAACAGCATAGAATAGCATAGTACAGCATAGTGCATACATTGCTCTGACTCCAAAGACTAGCCTTTCCATAACTTGTGTTATGGAAATCAGGAACAACGACTGTACTACAACCACTCAGACCCGTGAAAATATAGAAAAACTTAGTTTTTCTACATCGACCCGACCGGGAATCGAAGCCAGGATCTTGGAGATGGCGACATCAGAAACCGGCGTGCAAGCCATTCAACTACGGAGATCCTCATAGCAATGCTTGTATTCTATTTTATGTTCGTTTATTTTATTGTTGTGTATGTTTGTGAATGTATTTTATAAGATAAGATAAGATAAGATAAGATAACTTTTATTGCCATAAAATTGTGTAAATACATAGCAGGTGTTAAGCATATTATAATTGGGAACAAACAATTTACCCTAGTCGGGCATGCAATTTTTAGTAGGTAGGTACATGTTACATACAAACAGCCACTATGCTGTTTTTGTACCGAAATATTCAGTCAAACTGTAGAACGCCTTATCTATAAGCCATCTCTTTAATTTAATTTTAAAACAGCTTAAATTTACTGAGGCTTTTTGATCAGTGGGCAGATGATTACATATTATAGTGAGCATATCAACCCAGTAAAGAACTTTTATTATAATGCAAGTATTGTTGTCCGTCACCATCTTATTTTTTGAGTCCCTACTGCTGGAGTACGAGCCCAAAGGGAAAACGAGTCCTAAATCACCACGCGGGCCCACCAGGATTAGTGGTTGTTAACGACTACTAATGCAGCCGGGGACAACTGCTATACGTGCTCTTCGTAGCATGGTGTAGCTCGGGTTAATAAATTTTTGGTCACCCATCCGATGACCGGCCTTTGCAAAAGTTGCTTAATTTCAGCAATCGCAGCCCGTGTTTATCACTGCGCCATCGAGCTTCTTTGTTTTCTGTTGTTGTTGTTGGCGCTAGTTAAATGATTTATTTAATTAAACTAGTGGTCGCCCAGTGGTCGTTAAGGCTGCACGGATTGTATCCTAAGCAATGAAAAATTAAAAAAGATAGAACGTGAGTTTGGATCATAGTACGTTTGGATTGGTATTGACCTTAGGTATTGACAGATTTCGGCCGCTCCTCTTCCATTTTTGAAATTTTTGAAAAGAGTATATATGCGTGCGTGTGTGTCAAATACATGGTAGTATACCTATGTAATGTTTGTTTTATTTATTTAAAGTATTTTTTATGCATAATTTAAAAAAATATTAACATTCTGTACTCCTTCTCTAAATAAACTAATATGTGTGCGAAATTTCATACTCCTCTGTCCGCGCAATTTTCGTAAAAAGGGGTATAAAGTTTTTGCTTCACGTATTTATATGTACATTTTATTTGAGAATTAATTGGAGACCCTCACACGAAAAAATATCGATGTTAGAAAACTAACATTTCAATCTAGAAACTGAATAGACGGAATAATATAAAATGAAACGGTGATAGTTTTGATGTTATCAGCGTAATCTTAACCTGTGACCCTTCGAAGTCCTCCGCCATTTCTCAACCATTAAGCCAATGGGCTTATCATTAGAGGGAGGAACTGTGTCTTTTGAAGCCCTTCGATTGTTATAGTTTCAACAGTTCCAACAGTTTTTAGAATTTTTGTCTGTTTGTCTGTTTATTAGACCGCGCATCTCGTGAATATGGCTGAACGGATTTGGATGAAACTTTGCACATAGACAGACCATGACCCGGACTAGGATATAGGATACTTTTTATCCCGGTAACAGGTTCCTGTGGGATAGTGTAGTCTTCGCGAACGAAGTCGCGGGCGACAACTAGTAGTCATTAAAAAGGTATTTGCATTATTTTTTAATTTTGACAATGCTTTTGATACAATCGATCCTCATTCTCTCACAATTATTCTCAAATAGCTTATAAGTTTACGCCTCTAGATGTCAAACATTGGCAAATGAAGTTTAGAAGAGGATATCTTACAGAAAGTACACAATTTGTTAAAATGGGTAAATGCCTTTCTGAAATTTCTTCACCAAGGTGTACCTCAAGGCAGTATTGTAGGGCTTACTTTATTGTTGGTTTTCTTAATGACCCTTCTAACTTTATGCTTTTTAACAACACAATCTGTATCTGCATATAATACCTATTGCGCTTACTTTTTATGCTAACATCTGGCTGAAACTTCAAAGTGTCCTTTAGACGGCTTTGACGCTGATCCTCATTATAATTTTCATCTTTACTTAATTATTTTACAAACTGAATACATATGGTAATTTTAAAATAAATAAATAGATTGACAGTCACAATCAGATCGGATTTATTTACTGGATCGGTCGCCTGCAGCAGTGAATGCTCTCCTTTAAAGTAGTGCAGTCAGAACTACTTAAGGAGACACCTACATACAAGTTTCGTGACCACGCTTTCTAGTAATGTGCAAATGAAGAATGTTTGACATTCACCACATTGTTTGGTCACCACAATGCTTGTGGGAAATCACAAGTTGTACACTACCTATTAAACATACAAAAATACAGAACCTAATCAGCTGCAGGAAAATTACCTCAATATATATTTTTTTAAATCCAAAACGGTTAACGGTTTACCCCCCTTATTCATAAAAACTATTTGAGCATTATTTAGTTAAATATTGTTTTGTCAACGTCACACAAACGTCATTTTGAATTTGAGAAAAAGAGACAAAACAATGAATAGCGAAATAATGCTTAAATAGTTTTTGTGAATAATAAGGGGGTTAGCTTCTATCTCACAGTGACGAGAAGGCTGAGGTGTTCTTTATCCAGAATCCACCATTTTTCAGGCACTGGCCATCTTATCTCTAACACAACAATGCATCTAACTTTGTTTTATGGCGACTGATTTAGATAGATGGTGATAGCTATTCATATTAGTATCGGGACCACACGAGTTGATTAATAAATTAAAGCTTTAAATCGTTTTTAAATAGATTTTTAACTATTGAACTGTACATTTGAATAAACACTGAAATGGATCTAGTTTATAATTAAATAAGAACTTGACTTTTTTAACATATTAGAAAGAAACCACGAAACCAGATAACATACGATCTCCGTAGCTGTGTGGCATGCACGGACTTTGGGCGATACTAACTCTGAGGTTCCGGGTTCGATTCCCGGTCGGTTCAATGTCGAAAACGAATTTTTCGATATTGTGTCGCGTCCGGGTGGTTGTGGTGCCGTCGTTGTTTCTGATTTCCATAGAACGAGTGCTTTAGCTACTTACAAGGATCAGAATGATGTATGTGATGTTGTCTAATATTTTTAAACATGAACATACAAATTAAAAAAAAGGAAACAAGTGTTTTGAACTAAGGTTTTTAAATATGTGCTCTAAATTTATGCGAAGGCATTTCAACAACTTTCCGTCTTAAGTTTGTTAGGTAGCGTTGCAGATATGTCCAAGAGGACCACCTGTAATAAGAAGCTTGAAATTTCCGGACGCCAAGTTTATTTTCCTTACGAGATTTAAACTGTGAAGGTCACTGTTTATACACAGATGTGTTAAACAGTGACCTTAGTGAGATTACTTTACGTTACGTTTTCAAAATATGTTTTTTTATCTTTATAAAAATCAGCTGCAAATTTTTTCTTGAAAACATTTAAAATTCAAATTCTAAGGTAGTGTTTGTTTGAGATGACGATTGCTTTTTTTTTGGGAGAGTTTACTGATTGCCACTGTTCATTTGCGGCGAGAACCCTAAAGGGTTCCTCAAACCGTGTGTAACGAAATACCGTCTGAGATTTTTTAGAGGGAATGGCAGCACGCACTAGGGGTGTCCCTACCCTACTAGATACTCCGAGGGGTTTCGATCGGATCGGGAAATTGACGACTGCATGCGAGTGTATGTCTATCTCGTTACTCTCATCTATCTATACATATAATAAAGCTAAAGAGGGTCGAAAGTTTGTACATGGAAGATATTCGAAAAAAAGTTGGCTGGGGATAGTTAGAATCGATAACAGAACAAGTTCCAACAGTTTTTAGAATTTTTGTCTGTTTGTCTGTTTATTTGACCGCGCATCACGTGAAAATGGCTGAACGGATTTGGATAAAACTTTGCACATAGACAGACCATGACCCGGACTAGGATATAGGATACTTGTTATCCCGGTAACAGGTTCCTGTGGGATAGTGTAGTCTTCGCGAATGAAGACAACTAGTTATAAATGAAATATCTTCAAGTAATTGAGGCTATATAGATTTTGTAATAAATAACTAGGTAATTATGAGTATAGTATTAAACGGAACTAGCCCTTTATTTATTCTGTATAACCACACAATATGATTTTGAGAATTTTCTACTACAACACTTCACTTCAACCTGTTTACATCTTACTAGATTAGGTATAAGATTACTCGTATTTTGTATTTCTATTGTAAGTTAGATTTTACCATCTACGCATTATTCTGATGAGACTATGAGAAACAATTTTTTTTAGGTAGTTATTTCGGTAAAACGAATATGGTGCAGAGAAAACAAAATCGTAGAAATAATTTATCCTCTTAATTACCTAGAAGTTTCCATTAAATTCAATTTTACTATATTAACAAGAAGGACTAGAAGGCTGACTGAGTGGTGGCCGAGAGACGGTTACAGAAAAAGGGGACGTCCACCGGCGAGATTGGTCGACGATATACTAATCAAGACCGTGGGTTGCACGTGGCCCAGAGTAGCTCAGGATCGAAACGGATGGCACAGGCAAAGAGAGGTCTATGCCTAGCAGTGGGTCGGGAGGGGCTGATGATGATGATATTAACAGATTTAAAAAAACAGAAAATATAAATAAATAAAATATGGCATTTTCATTCAAAGCACGGACTAATACAAGAAATTAAAAATTAAATTAAAATTGTTTTATTTAATTAACAAACCACATGTTTACAATGTTGTGGTGACGTTCCTGGTAAGTATAATAATACCTTTAACAGGGCGTCACCGATTGCTCTTATTAAATAATAAATATTTTCTTCTGTCTACATTTTTATTTCTTCCGCACTATGCGAGTGATATTCGTAGGTGTGCTTCGTGGAAGAGAAAATTAATAATTTTAAAATTTTATTTGTAGTACACCTATGGGTGTGCTTCGAGGAATACCTAATGTGTACCAACTTTGTTCTAATAAATAAAAATTAAGTAAATTACAATCTTAGCAAGCGAAATTAAAACGGAAGTCAAAACAATAAGTCTTTTTTACCATTTCCCACTGTGAATCGATTTTGGGAACTCCAGTTTAGAGACTGGTGGTTTAACAACTAGACCTTCTGGTCTAGACCCTCTGGTGGTAGTGTCTCTACACTACTTCACTAGCAGGTAAAGCCACCCTCGGGTCGTTTCGCTCCCGATCTGATCCGAACGCCTCGGAGAAACTAGTAGGGCACGGGGACACGCACCTCAGAGGGTGTTTCGAACGCACGGCTTGAGGAACCCTTTAAGACCCCTTGTCTCGCCGCCCCCAAAAGAAGTCTGGTAACGTTGAGAAGGCCGTCTGAGGCAATCAGCTCAGCTCAATTTCTCCAAAAATAAGAAAAAAAAACTAGTACGTTTTTTGGCGTAGGTGGTCTAAGTGGAGTACCTCACTACCACAACACCAGACTGTTAAAAATAATAAGTATTTAATTCAAGGTAGGAAGTGCAGGAACTCGCGTTAAAGAACATAATGTTCTTATATAGCCGACGTCTCTTTCTGCGTAAAACATGAGGGTATACAAGCTACTAACTAATTACGAGACGACCAACATCTCAGTCACCCTGTGACCACGGACCCTGCAAAGGGTTCAAAACATCAGGATAAACGTTAATTGATAACATTTTTTTTGTTTAAATTAAAAGTAATGTGTAAAAAAAAACGCAAGTAGATCCGTAAAAGTTGTTTCATATCAATACTTAATTCGAATAAACAAAGTTTTATTATTAAAAACAAAATTTTTTTTTGAGTTTTGCCCCGAGAGGAAGTCACAGGGAACACGGCAAAAGTTTTTTTTATTTAGTCGTTAACTTTAACTTGGGGAAGTTCGTTCGCGCTGTTATTAGCGAAATTATGTCCACAACATGGAATTTCCTATTTCGAACAGTAAAATATCAAAATCATAAAATTAGATATAGTTACTAATTATTTACTATGTAATAAATTAATGGGTTCTTGATCAAAACGTGTCTACGTTTAAACTAAAATAGCAAGCGGTAAACACATTACGTACAATATACATTGCTGCTCCATACTCAGCTTTCAAACATCCGGACCTCACTAATTGCGTAATGTAAGCTGTCATAATCGATTCGCTCTCTCAACAACGTCAGCTGATTACACCGGGGATTTCCTTTATGCAAATAAACTTGTTTGTCTACCACCAATCAAGTTTTACTCTTATTCTTGATGCGTAAAGACTGTGTTTGCCTTGTACAGTTTCTCTTTTTGATACTTTACTTATTATGACGCAGATCTTATGTTTTTTTGTTGGTTTGATAGTGGGTTTTCTGTAAGTAGTGCTGAACGTAGGCGCTGGGAAAATGCTGATGCGGTATAAAATATAGCTTACGTAGTACAAAGTTGCAATTAAAATAATAATGTAAATACTTAGTGTAAATTTGTAAATTAACTTTGCAAGCCAAAGTAGGAACCAGGCTAAATAAATTTCAAGGAAACAGGAAACACACACAGTCATAAAAATCAGTCCAGCCGTTTAGAAGGAGTTCAATAACATACACACGCACAGAAGATTTATATGTATATAAAGATAAATAAATACAAATACTACGCAAATTGTGTTGCAAATAAATTCGAAATACACTTCGAAAAATAGGTAGACAATTAAATAAAACAATTTAATTCTCCTCATACTTACGTAACCAATTATATTAAAAAACACTGAAACCACCAAATGAATCACTATACTTAGGTACAAAGTACAAAAAACCGATGCGTAATACGCGTAGACAACGAAAAATAAACATTCATACTAACTAACCAATAATACTACGAAACGTCCGTCGTTTAGTCAAATGACGCACTTTAAATAATGTCAACCGAATTGTAGCAGTTCGTTGTCGCTTGAGCTATAGCGGACTGTATATGGTTCTGTAGGGTTTGCGAGTTACATTTAAACACTGTTTGGAGTGAGACACTGAACTTTATTAAATCAAGGAATGTAAAGAAGAAAGAACAATAAAATATAATTGTTGTCAGAACAATATGGCAAAAGTCAAAACCGACAGAAGAAGAAAAAAAAACAAACAGATGACAATCAATTAAAATACATAATACAAAAAGGTTTTAACATATTATTGTATTTTAAATATTATTTTTAAGTGCTCTTAATTGCTGTACTGAAGCTGAATTAAATATTTATAAAATACAGTTAAAAAATTTAATGCCTACCCGACCCAGCCAGGAATCGAAACTGGGTCTTCCGTAATCCGGGCGGCTGCACTGACCATTATGCGACATTATATTATTATATGTGGTCTGTTACCATTGCCAACACCGAATTAGAAACATCTGGAAGCATCACAGTACCGGTGCGGTGAGGTCAAATCAGCAACTATTCCGAATGCCATACAAAGCTTATGTCACCGCATTGTAGTGACGATCCGTCTGCCCGCAAACGACGTTGGTTAATGTATACGTAATTAATGACGTACAATAAAATAATGTGATGGTGACATTAGTATACGTGTATTGTACGAATCTGCTTTAAATGGACTGCTCTATCCTCATTTGACGTCATGTGGTTGAACCAAATAGTTTTATACGACATATTATGATATATTTGTATGTGGGATGTGTAGTCAGGATTCGCCCATATGAGTCCTGTATTTAGTTATGATAAGATTGGTGACGATGGTCATGTTTATTTTTAAATTTATGCCGCATAATGTATTTCTTATTTTTGGATAAAGTACACTTAAAAACAATTATCATTTTGACATATTATAGTACAGCACACACACAATTAGCCTATATTCTGTCCCACTGCTGGGCAAAGGCCTCCATCATTGAAATCAAATCATCACTACAATTGATGGGTAATGGTTTAATCACCACGCTTGCCAAATGCGGGTTGGTGTCATAAGCCCGGGATATGCATGTATCGAAAAATCCGATGCACTTTGCCCGGCCTAGGAATTGAACCCGGGACCTTCGGGTATCGGACCGAGCGCTCTGCCACTCGGCCACCGACAAATGGTTTTAAAATTAATAAATTGCTTATAGCAGAGCATTTATTACCTATTGAAACATTTTAAAATACAAATGGTCTAAATTGTATGAAATCCATTAAAATTTAATTACTACTAGTATATTTTGTTTGTATTATAATAAATTGAATAAAATAAAATTTTATTGTAACGGTTTTTAATTATTAAAATGTATTTTGAAATAGCATATTACTATATAACTCGAAAATTGTTTGCAAGAAAAAAAAGATATATTAAAAAAAAATGGGTTAATTAATTTAATTAGTAAGAAGAATTAATTAAATGTTGAATACTATAATAAATAATCAGAATTACAATTTGAATTAAGTATATAAATAGGAGTTTAAACTTTGTTAAAAATATGTGGTGCGCCTATACTGGACCAGCACCCTGTCTCAAGTACCTAAATATTTTAACATCTGTGCTACCCCATCCAACAAAATGTATAAAAGAAAATACATAAAAAAACCTGCAAAGGCTCACTTTAATTAGTTTCTCTTTATAAATACGTTTCAACACGCACTTGCAAAAGCTCAAAGCACTAATTACGTAATGCGCCGCGCCGGTACGGTAAAGACGAAACGAAACGTCATAGACATATTAAAACCGCCTCTGTGGTCTAGTGGTTGATTAAGATCACCGACCAGACCCAGAGGTCCCGGGTTCGATTCCCAGCGGGGGGTACGTGTTTGTGTACTCGGTTTGGTTGGTGGTAGGGCTTGTTTGTCCGCCTGGCTAGCTACCACCATCTTATCTACATGTCACCAAAACATCAATGTTTATAGTATTGTTGTGTTCTGGCAGCTAGAGATAAGATAGCCAGTGCCTCAGTAGTTGAGGGTTCCGGGTGAAGTGCGCTTCCTTCTTCGGTCTTATCATCACTTAACATCAGGTGAGATGGAGTCCAAGTGCTTACCCGTTAGCAATAAAAAGAAAAAAAAATCAATTCAATTCAAAATTCAAAATCATTTATTCAGTTTAGGCTACAAATAGCTCTTATGAACGTCATTTATGCCATCGGTTCGTAAGTCTATCTACTCTGGGCGGGAGATCTTGTACTGAGAAGAACCGGCAAGAAACTCAGCAAGTGTCCAGCTCTTTTCTTCCTTACAGCGTCATAAATATTGGAAAATGCCCTATCATAAAAAGACACTTTCCATCACAAATAAAAACACAAAACGTAAAGGACAATCACAACATTTAAAAAACACAAAAAAAATAAAAAATAACTAAATAAATATTTAAGTCTGCAAAAACATAATTAAATTTTTTACAATGTAATACATAGTTAGTGCCTTTGTGTAAGTTTTGTTTACGATTCGTATTCATTCGATCATATCATTATTATATCTATATGCATACTTTATTTGCAAGGCTTTCAATACCCATGGTCAGGTGGACTCTGTCTATACAGACTTTCAAAAGGCCTTTGACAGAGTCAATCATAGAATCTTGCTTTGTAAACTAGAGAGTATGGGTGTCCACGGCTGTCTTTTACGCTGGCTAATGTCTTACATCTCTAACAGGAGCAAGTTGGTCGCTCTCAAGGGTTATCTTTCTCAGTCGGTCTCTATCGTGTCTGGCGTCCCGCAAGGGTCGCATTTGGGGCCTTTAATGTTTATTATTTATATAAACGACTTAATCCCTAAGCTAAAGAACTTATCTTTATTAATACGCAGATGACCTAAAAGTTTTTTGTCAGATAAATACGGTTAAAGACTGTGTAAATTTCCAGAGGGACATTGATGTTATCTTGAACTGGTGTAGGGTCAACGATATGTCTCTCAGCATTGAAAAATGCTCTGTTATATCATTTACTCGCAAAAGGAGCCCCATTGTTTTTGACTATGCTATTGATGGTATAAAACTTAAAAGGAAAACAGTGTTGAGTGACCTGGGTGTGATCTTTGACACTAAGCTAAGTTTTAATCACCATTGCGAAGCACTGTCAAGAAAGTGTAATAAGCTCTCAGGTTTCATTTGTCGCGCATCCAGAGAGTTCAAATCTCCGAGGAGCCTACTCATTCTTTATAAATCGCTGATCCTGAGCCAGCTGGATTACGCTTCTGCCGTTTGGTCTCCACAATACAATGCGTACGTCGACATGCTAGAGTCGTCTCAAAGACGCCTACTCAGAATCCTGACGTTGAGATTTGGCCTCAGAAGAGAACTGACAACGTATGAGGACTGCTTGTGTTACTTCAACGTGAAAAGCCTAGAAGTCCGACGCAAACTGCATGACCTTACCTTTCTGCACAAGATCTTAGGAGGCTCGTTGACAACTACCCTTTTATCGGAAATTAATTTCAAACTTCCAAGTAAATCCTCGAGACGTGATTCTCCATTCTCAGTTCCGTTTTGTAATAATAACGTCTCCTTCCATAACCCTATCTTTAGAATGTGTCGAGAATTTAACGCGCTGCAGAGTCAGTTATTGAGTATGCCTGACATCTATGGTTCATCGCTCGCTAAGTGGAAGTATATTCTTCATTCAATTAATAAATGATTGTTTGAACGGCACTAACTTAAATTTAAATAGATTCAAATTAAAAAAAAATTGTCTTCCTATATTAAATTTTTTTTTGATTTTATTTTATTTTTATTTTTATTTTTTATTAATTTTTATTTTAATATTTTATATGTTCTATTGAAATCCATTTTATAATCAACATTATTTACAAGATTAAGTTTCTAATGAATTGTTTTTTATTTTATTGGTATGTTTTATTTTTTTGTTTATTAATATAATTAATTATTGTGGTATGCTTTACATGTTGTCTGCACATGCCCGTGGAGTTACAGCATACCAATGTTCCTGTGTCCTGGTTTGTTTTATTTTTTTTTCTGTTGTAACTCTGTTATGTGTGGCTAATAAATAAATAAAATATATATTAATACGTGAAGCAAAAACTTTGTATCTACCCCTTTTTACGAGAATTGCGCGGTCGGAGGAGTATGAAATTTCGCACACTTATATTTTATATAGAGAAGAATATTAATTTTTTTTTTAATTTACTTTAAAAAATACATTAAATCAATAAAACAAACATTACACAGACTACCATTTATTTGACACACACGCTTAAATACTTACACTTCTAAAAATTACAAAAATCTAAGAGAAGCGGCTGAAACTGTCAATGCCAATCCAAACTCACATTCTATCTTTTTAATTTTTCATTGCTCAGGATACAATCCGTGCAGCCTTAATAGAATTAGGGTCGAACTTCGACCACTGGGCGACCACTAGTAAAGGTAAATCGCCAATCGTAGATTTGATTTTAACACTAGAAGATAAACCACGACGTTCGAGGAAACAAAACATGCCTGTTACCTCGGCTCGGGTCAGGTGCGACAGACTGGAGCGTTCTGCGCGAAATAAGAAAGTCGTAAGCGCCGAATAAGTTTTAGTTAAACTACTCGTAAAATATACATTATTTTTTCAAATCGCTAATAGGGTAATAATTTGATATTATGAGTTAAAATATTGGCTCAGGTATATGCATCGAATCGAAAATAAATTGATAATTGAAAATTAGAATAGTTGAAAAGTAGACGTGAGTTCGTGATTTTTTTTATCGATAAAATTTAATAATATTATGCTTTCACTTAGACCAGTCGCTTTCAAGTATGCTGTAGTATCTATGATATTTTTTTCGGGTAAATCGTGGTTTTGTGTCAAATGACGCAACCGAGCGATTTCGATGTTTTGTCTTTTCGCGCGGCGATGCCTACGTCATTATTCTAATTATATGATTGTGTTTTCCATATCATAACTCGATGGTTTTGTGACGACACACGTGATGCTAGTCTATTTCTGGATTGAGGAATTACGAAAATTTTAAAGTTTTTATTACGACTTTTTAATTTACTTATAAACTAGCACACTAGTGGGCTTATTGTCTAACTCTAATACCTATCGTAATACCTTTCAATATGACATTTGAAAGCTATATAAAATTTTTAAACTAATTCACAAATGTCAGTGATTGCAATCGCGTTGCGTTTATGAATATTGTTGTATGAAAGACATCGTCAATTTGACATATATTTGGAATCGTCTATGCAAAATGACAAGCGTAAATAACTTTTGAAAGTATCAAATTCAAATTCAAATTCAAAAATCATTTATTCAGTTTAGGCTACAAGTAGCTCTTATGAATGTCGCTATGCCATCGGTTCGTAAGTCTACTCTGGGCGGGAGATCTTGCACTGAGAAGAACCGGCAAGAAACTCAGCAAGTGTCCAGCTCTTTTCTCCCTTACAGCGTCAAAAAAAATAAAAATTGAAAAATGCCCTATCATAGCAGGACACTTTCCATTACAAATAAACACAAAAAAAATATAGAAGACAACCACAACATGTAAAAAAAAAAAAAAAAAAAATAAATAAATAAACAAATCTAATATATCAAATTTACATCTGGTATAAGTTTCAATTTCCACAATGTCATACAGTACCACTACAGTACTCTAATAAAAGTCAAAAATTGTTTAAGAAAAACAAAGTCAAACTATAGTAATTAATACTAACAATAAGATAAGTATGCAAGAGCAGACCAGCCTCCACAGGCGGCACCCGTTCACGAGTATGACATATGAATCAGCCATCGCTATAATAATATCGTAAACGAGGTTGAAATTAAATAATAAGCCCCCTGATTTAGCCAGTGTCAAGTGGAATGTTGTAAAGTTTTTTGTTTTACAATAAATAATAATTATATATATGATAATGAATGAGTAATAATGATAATGATGAACAAAGGGTTCGGGGGGAATATAATAATTGTTGACAAAATAATCTGTTGATCTAATGAACCATTGATATAACAAATTATTGATACAATAAATGGTTGACCTGTTCCACTGTTGACCTATTGGTGTTGATATAATGAAATTTGATCTAAAGAATGTTGATTTTAGGTACCAATCCCCATGATGTTGATAGAGATTGACCAACAGATTGTCTTTTTCTAAATTTCTTCTTCCATAGAAATGGCAAAAGGAAGTCCCATGCAGCCTAGTCATCCTCAAAAGTTATATTATATTAAACTCACATAGTGACAGATTAATTTATAGATTTGCGTAATGGATGCGGTGCATTACCGGTTTGTCATTGTGGTCATTATATTTCTGATTCACAAAACGTTTTTATGTTGTTGTCACTCCAGTTACATATGACATGTGCTTAGTCAAAGCTTATGATACAATAATACTGAAAAAGTTTTAAAATTAATTTTATGTGTAAACCTTTTCAGAATTCGAATTTAAAAACCTAGTTATAGCATGCCTCGCTCGTCATAGTGAATCACTTTGGAACCAGAGGTGGAATTTATAAATTGTTTATTATTTATTCGATACTTGATGGTAGGTTATCTGCTCATATCTATACCAATATTATAAAGAGGAAAGCTTTGTATTTTTGTATGTATGTTTGTAACGAATAAACTCAAAAACTACTGGACCGATTTAAATAATTCTTTCACCATTAGAATGCTACATTAGCGCTGAGTAACATAGGCTAATATAAAAAAAATGTCCACCCGTGCGAAGCAGGGACGGGCCGCTAGTAGTTTATTGTAACTTTTTTCAATGAGATGTATTTTCTTAACATTGGTATATTTATGCTTTTTAATGTGCCTTTTGCTATATTTTTATGCTCTTGTTGTAAATATACTCTTTCATTAATTTTATATCATCATTCATCATCATCATTTTATATATTAGGATATATGTAAATCATATTTTTTATGTAGCTTTGTTTCATACTTAACTATTATGATAATTATGATATTAAATAAATGTCTTAAGAAATCAAGATGGACCTACCTATTAGTACTTGTATTGTTTTTAAAGTTTACGCTAAATACGTTGTTTACGTTCCCATTAAAATTAATCTTACTTTTCGTTTCTACATGCGATAATTTATTACAATTCGAATAAGTTCGAATCCGACTCCGCCGTGATATGCACATCCTGTCCCTTCTATATAAAATCCTTCATTACCCTCAGCTTCCTCATTACCTACGTTCCCGTTTTACTCTCTTACCAGCCACTTCCCGCCCCAAAAGGTCGTGTGACACAAGAACCCTTCTCTATCCACAATCCAATTCCAAATTTTTCTACAATTCTTACACCGTATATGCAGCCAGATTGTGGAATAAACTGCCTGCCAGCATTCGTGAGAGCCCATCAGTAGCATCTTTTAAACACAAATTGAAAGAGCACTACCTCTCTAGCTTGAGCAGTAATCAGTAACATCATATAGTTATACAGTCAGATGATAATATGTATATATTAGATAATTAAATATTTATATATATATATATATATGTATATGTGTATAGGTATGTATGTATATGCATTATAATTAGTTTAAGTACCTATTTATTTTATTTATTTATGTGTAAGGTATTTAATTATGTTATGGTCGACAATTGGTCCCGCAAACTTTCTTTTCCAACTACAGCTAGGGTTGGCTGGAAGAGATCTCTTTTAGAGATAAGCTCACCCTTGTATATGTTTTTTATAATGTAATTTAGACTGTAATTTTTAATGTACAATAAAGGATTGATTGAAAATCAAAATTAATCAAATTCAACGCGAGTTAATTCGTAATCAATGCTTCATTTCAATATCTACTTGCGTCAATGTTAATCGCATTGGCTAACTTTTGCACGAACATTGCGTAAAATGGAAAACGTTCCACGATCTTTGGTTTAATGCGGGATACCTGACCTTTCGTAATGTTAGGCGCGTCGCACACTTTAGACACACACGTGTGCTATCTCGAAATGTCTAGAGAGAGACAGGGAGATAGCACTGTTCACTCCTTGATACAACAACATTCTCTTGACTTCTTGAGGTGTAAGAAGCAACGGGTCGGCAAGGTGAGGCTAAACCAATCATGCTGCACTAGCTGGGTGCCTGGTACGAGTTTCATTCGCTATTCGATTACGTTTACGAAAACGAGAATTTGTATGGCAAAATAAAAACTTTAAATTTAAAAATTTTAAATTTAAAAATTTAAAATATTTTTTTTTAAATTTAAATTTTCCTACACTCACACCAATTATCTAGCCCAAGTGAAGCTTCGTTATGAAACTCGTTATATGGTTACTAGACAATGGATAAACATACTTAAAATACTTAAATACATACTTATTATACATAGAAAACACCCAGACCCGAGACAATTTAGAAAAACAATAATTTATAAATTGACCCGACCGAGGATCGAACCCGGGACCTCAGAGATGGCGACACCATGAAAACCGGTGTACTAACCACTCGACCAAGGAGGTCGTCAACTTTAACAAAATACAAATACAAATTTTAACTCTCCTCGTATGCCGCCAGGAGGCGCTGCTTCAATGCCATACTAATTTTCGTTTTCGTAAACATAATCGAATGAATACGGATAGTAAACAAAACTAACAATAGGCACTGGACTCCGCTTCTGTTTAATAGAGGATGGAATAAAAAGAAAATTAAATGTCCTGGCTTTTCGAGGCGTGTCAAGGTATCTGCTCCCTTCGATTGATTACATCAGAGAGTAGAAGAGAAACATCGATTACCACAGAGAGTAGAAGGGGAAAATAAGCTGTGAAAGTGTCTATGGCTATCGTGGCTTTTGGACTCTCTACAAACCACCACGATGCCGATTTGTAGAGAGATCAAATGCCTCTCGTGGATTTTTCTTCATTACTTTTTTCAACAACTAAAATTAGTTACCAATAAATCATGCGTAACATTTATATTGTTTATTTATTTAATTAAAAACTTTTGCAACATAAATTACACGACGAACTTAATTCCTGAGGCATTCTTTACCAGTCAACTATAGGGTGTTGCAGAGATGACATGGTGGGTGCAATTATGTGTTGACAAAAAATTTAAGTGGTAAAAATAGTAATTTATCACTGTATTATTTTAATATGACTCATCGATTCCCACAAAAGTGTTTTAATTAAACAGTATCGTGTGATGCCGCCCTAATGCCTTAAGGCTGTATACATCGCAACCACAGAAAGACAGCCTGCGAACGTGCACCGGAAATGCTCCTCATGCCTTATCCCCAACCGGGTTACTCACAGTTCTCGAACGGTTTTCACTTTTATTTTGTTCATTTACCACTCAAACTTCAGATAACGTCTGTGCCATATACACATTGCGTAACTCGAAAAAGAAGTTAATTTGTAGGTTGAGACAGTGTTATTTAAGCGGCTTATGCTATTTGAAGATAGGAAATAAGTCTTGTCTGCTGCTACTCCTGCTGGACTGTGCCATCTCTACATCTTTTGGTTAGGACTTTTTATTTTATAAAAAAGCACGGCATATGACTCCACTCCACCTGATGTTATGTGGAAATGGAGTCCAGATGCGAAGACAACTGGTGCAGCGTGAAAACAACGAAGCATCGGTCACCCTCTATTTATCAAAGGTCCCGGGTTCGCTTTTTTTTGTGATCACCAATCCGCATTTGGCAAGCTTGGTGATTAAACCATAACCCATCAATTCTAGTGATGATTTGGTTTCCATGGTGGCCTTTGCCCATAAGCTTATCTTATCTTAATCTTAATTTTATCTTTTTCTAAATAGCTACTATTACTTTTATTTAATGGGCCCTGCCTCAGCATAAGTAAGGAGATATCATAAAGTCAAAAAAGATTTTTCTCATCTCTACATACTCTACATCTATTGGTTAGGACTCTTTTATTCTGGCATTAAATGCACTTCATGTTGATAATATTATTTAATTTTCAATTTTATGACAAAATTATAAAATTAAAATAGTTAACCAATACTAAGGGTTAATCGTGCTCGGTGGCGTGCACTTGGAGAGGCCTATGTCCAGCAGTGGACTAGTATAGGCTGATGATAATGAAATCAAAATACAATATATCTTTTTTATTAACTATCTTGAGAAGTTTAACATTGCTGTTTCTAACAGAAGGCAAGAACTTTAGGGATTGGTTCGGAAGGATAGTCAGCAACGAAAGCTTTTTCGTATATACAAAATAATCTAACAGGCTAAGTCAGTAAAGCTATTATTATGACATAGTACCAAAGAGTATAGCTATAATATTTTTTATGTACGGTCTTTATATTGGGTTGTCTTCAAGCCCTACCACCGAACCTAGTTAGGTCTTCAAAATAATATTAGGTCCTTACCTATGAAATTGACGTATTTTATTAATACCTACCTATTGGTATATTACTTCTAAAAGTCAAAATCGGTTGTTAATATTATTATACACTTTTAATTAGGACTATGTCACTAGGCTTCAGTAATAACAATGATTATTAATTTTGTGTCTTTATCGCCCAATTTTTTTTAAAAAATTGACTTCTTTTTTCTTCGCGGAATTGACCTTTTGTTTCATTGTAGCTTTGAAGGGTCTTGTTTTTTTTTCTTTTATTAAAAACATACATTAGTATGCTATATTTAGCTAGTGAAACAAACACACTGCTCCACAATTTTTATAGTGTTAACTTATATAGATGCTAAGAAAATTAAAAAAACGTTAGTATGAAAAATATAATTTTATAAAAAATCTTCATACAAAACGTCAATTTTATAGGTAAGGACCTAATATTATTTTTAAGACCTAACTAGGTTCGGTGGTAGGGCTTGAAGACAACTTGACAAGAAAAAAAAACAAATTTATTTTCTTTTACAGTTGAGTAGATAACTGGTTAGTCAATATAGAATCTTTCAAAATGATTGTTTTAAAGAAATTGTGTGGGAATGGCAAACTATGACGTCACCATTGTGTTCCGCCAATTGAGTGTTTATGAAAAACTATTTAGGTTACCGAAACTCATGCAACGGTCAAATATAAATAGGTTAATGTTTTGAAGAACTGTAACGTGATGTCATTTAAATACGTTTAATATTCTGGAATTCATTATTGTTGTAAATTTTCATATTTATGATTATAATTATCACATTTTGTTAAATCACAAGATCTCGATTAGTTTGACATATGAATTATGAGGAACATGTCAGAATTAGACCATTGAGACACGGTGTAGCACGATTCAAAATAGTAGAATTAAAGCCTGATATAATGGTAGAGTGGTGTTCAAGTTAGTGAGATTACCGTGTATTATGAGATCCAGGGTTTGTAGTAGTTTGGGTAGTGCAAGATTTATTTGCCAATCAATAATGTTAACGAAAACGATTGCATGGCAAAATTTTAACTCTCTTTTTCCACCTGGAGACGGTATGCTCTACAATTTCTCGATTTCATTAACGTCATCGAAGGGCAAATAAAACTCGCACTAGACACCTAGCTCGATTTATCTGATGTTGTCTGTACGTCTAGAAACTGGACGCCATTGGTATTATCGGAGGGAAAACCTACAACACTTGTTTCAATGAATCCTATAGCGGTCCTATCGGTGCGCATCTGGGGATTGAATCGACGATATTTTTAGAAGCTGACTCCACAGTGGGGGCAATTAAGAGATCCACTGTTACTTATATATTATTTAATCCATTTGACAGATCTACTTATTGCATAAAATTTTCCGCTTAATGCATAATATTTTATTACATGAAAAAATATTACATTAAAATTACCTACGTTGGCGAAAGTAGATCCATATTATAACAGCCTGTTGCTGGCATAGTTTGAAAAATGCTTTTCTTTTATATAAAAAAAATATTTCTTTACCATTTTTTTCTCTTGAAAATTAATGAAATTGAATAACTCCGTTTATTGTAAATAATAACGTAAAGCATTTAAAACTTAAGGTCTTGTGATTTGTGTGATCTCTTTAAAATATTGCGACATTTTCAATTAGCAATTTTTTAAATCTAAATATAGAAGGCACGTAGAGCCGTTGGTCCCGGCTGCATTAGCAGTCGTTAACAACCACCGCACCGCACTGGGCCCGCGTGGTGGTTTATGGCCGTTCTCCCTATCCATCCATAGGGAAGGTTCGTGCCCCAGCAGTGGGGACATATAATGAGCTGGTGATGATGAAGATGGTGACGAGTATTCAGGACTTTAGTTTGGATTTTAATCATTCATAAAATAAGGCCCAGTAGTGGGAAGTTTGGAGGCTGTTTATGATAATGATAATTAGCATTTATGTTTCATCTTTCAGGCTTTCGGTGTTTTAAACATTTATACTGTGTAGACGACTGTATATCACACACATGTCAAATTTCTTCAATACATTTTCAACCATATGCCCAAGACCTAAAGTTCAAAGTCTATTGAAGAAATTTGACAATTTGTGGTAGGTTGAAATGCAGGTGTTTGTACATAAACTTATTCGTAATAAAATTATTAATTTACTTATAATGCGTCCATGCTTAGTAATTTTCATTAAAATTATTTATAGATCAAGATTTTTTTGTTTTCTTAATAACAAGTTTTTTGTTGTTTTCTCTCTCTCTGTTGATCGAGATAGTAAAACGTCATAAGTAACATTGAATAATTTATTTGGTTACCTAAATTATGAATTATTATATATATACACATTGTTGCATTGCAGTACGGTACATGTCTAGTATATCACTACATAGTATAAAACAAAGTTGCTTCCCGCTATCTGTCTGCCCCTAAGTATGTTTGCTTACATCTTTAAAACTACGCAACGGATTTTGATGCGATTTTTTTTAATATATAGAGTGATTCAAGAGGAAGGTTTATATGTATAAAACATGCATTTAATTGGACCCGGTAGGTGGCGCTGCGCTGCCATAGGGTTCTATAGGATACGGGTGTTCACTCAAGCGGACGAAGTCGCGAGTGGGCCGCTAGTTTATATAAATATCATTATCTTTAGTGGCAGTCGTAAAGCTTAAACGTAACTAATCAACTAATTAAATTAATTATTAACTAACATAATTAGATATATTACACATTCCTGTATTGTTGTTTTTATGTTGTTTTAAACAACATTTTCTGCGAAAATTTTATTAACATCATCACTATGTATATTTTTTGAGAGATTATTCGCAAAGTCACTTTCACTACCTGTTCTTGAACAAAACACATAAAATCTTTGGTTTTAACTTCCACGTCATTTGGTAACATTTCACAATAGCTTGCCCATGTCCACACATCTGAATCCGATCCGGCTGTACCCGACTGGACATCTGCGATCCGATATTAATGGGAGTGAATCGTAATCTTCTGCATCATCAGGTACACTTGGCACTATGGTCCTTTTCCTCCTAGAGTTGTCCAGGCAGTTCCCACATGGCACAAGAGGGCTCAACACTCCCGGCAAGATGCCCTCCTCATCGAAGCCGTCAGGATATTTCTCCAGGAAGTTCCATATAGCTTGTTTCTCTTCTGTAGTGTAGTCTTTACAGATACAGTCGTCGTCAGCGTTTATGACTACGACATACATTAATAGGAGCACGATTCTCGACATGTTGACTGTCCGAAGTTGGAATGCGATTTGAGGTACTTTTGGTCTGGCGAGCTTATATATTCCGTTGAGGGTATTCTACATCGTGAATCAGCTGTGAGTCACGTACATTTAACAGTTCTAAACTATATATTTTCTAATTGGTATGTGTTTTGTTCTCGGTAGCCATTTGTTCATAAGTTTGTATAAGTATTGTTGTTTTGAATGAGTTGTGAGTGTCTTATGTGTTGCGCAAGAGATGTAATGTTTTAGTGCGGAAAGTGGGTTTCGATCTGGGTTTTTTGGACATGGCGATTGGATAATCCGTGGGTGGTATTGTTCGGTGGGAATTAGCAATGGTCACTGTGGCGTTGGTGAAATGTAACAATGGTGCAAGTAGGGGTTCATTGGATGTGGTGCTAATGTTTAGGTTCAAAGATTTTATATGTCATAAGATCCGATGTACACTTAACGTGAGAAAGGTACTAACTTATTTTTTTATTTATTTTTAACAACAGCGGTCATTATTAAAATAATTATTGTTAAATGCCCTACATGGGTGACAAATAGGGCCAATAACAGTTCCAATAATTGCATTTTACAGCTAAGCTAACGAAAAAGGCATTTAATAAAAATAAATAAAAAGAAAATTAATAATCGAGTAAAATTTATTTTTTTCGCACAGCTTATTGCAAAAACACCTGAACTGTTCAAATGAATTCAAAATATTTAACATATCTTTGTAATAATAAACAAGTAGAATATAATTTTTGATCGCTGGATGCGAGCAGCACAAAACCGGTCGTTGTGGAGATCCTTGGGGGAGGCCTTTGTCCAGCAGTGGACGTCTTTTGGCTGAGATGATGATGATGATGATGATGATGATATAATTTTTAAACGGTTTTATTTAGCTTGCCTTTTTTTTGGGTCAAATCTAGTAATTGAAATTTGACCCCTTTCCTGTTGACGGATTGAGCTAAAATTTTGCATTAAATCGGATGACAATGCAATGGAGTTGATCTGATGATGAAACCGGAAGGTGGCCACAGGAACTCGGTAGTTAAACGACACAACTCCATCGAGTTTGGACTCGTTTGATCCGTCTTAACTAGTACTTTGGTGCTAGATGGTAACAGGGTCTGATGATGGAACCGGAAGGTGGCCATAGGAACTCGGTAGTTAAACGACACAACCCCATCGAGTTTGGACTCGTTTGATGCGTCTTGACGAGTACTTTGGTGCCAGTAGGTAACCAGGGTCTGATGATGGAGCTGGAAGATGGCCATAGGAATTCAGTAATTAAACGACACAACCCCATCGAGTTTGGACTCGTTTGATCCGTCTTGACGAGTACTTTGGTGCCAGTAGGTAACCAGGGTCTGATGATGGAGCTGGAAGATGGCCATAGGAACTCAGTAATTAAACGACACAACCCCATCGAGATTGGGCTCGTTTGATCCGTCATGACGAGTACTTTGGTGCCAGATGGTAACCAGGGTCTGATGATAGAGCTAGAAGATGGCCATAGAAACTCGGCAATTAAACAACACAACTCCATTGAGTTTGGGCTCGTATGATTCGTCTTGACGAGTACTTTGGTGCTAGATGGTAACCAGGGTTTGATGACGGAGCTAAAAGATGGCCATAGAGACTCGATCGGGAAAATAGTTTCGTTCGTTCGTTCGTTCCGTTTGTTATGAATGTGGATTCTGTCTTTGATTAGATGGATTGTATGGATGACCCAATGCCAAGGTAAGCACGTGCCGAGGGCTGAATGGTATGTAACTATGTACACTTTGAAAATTCATTTTATCAATATTTAAAACAGTTAATGATTTTGTGGGATGGTTTCAATGTGCTGATGGTTTTAAAGACCTGAGTCCAGCGGTGAGACGTTGATAAAAACGAATAAGTATGTTGAGATCTTGAAGCGATGTTCCCACGACATCTATAAACTAATATACACTCTGTTTCAGTACAAATATTTTTTTATGGTTAAAAATTCGGAGCCTGGGTGTCAAACCCATGACCTCCAGAAATCATGCAAAATGTTTTGACACTTGGCCACCGAGGCGCTAGAAACAAGTAAATAATTGTTTTTATCATGTAGGAATTTTGAATTACTATTTCTATATTTATATTATTTTGTATTTTGTATTCACAATCAAAATTAAAAATAACGAGTCTTCTATGGTCTCGGTAGCTCAGCGGTCAGACCATTGGACCGGTTATCAAAGGTCGTGGGTTCGATTGCCACTCGAGCTTCCTGAGGCTAATTGATTTTTACTAATAAAACTTTATGTTGTAAAATTTATTATTATTATTTCTTTATTTATTTTTTTACATATTAATTTACATTTTTAAATATTTTCTAAAACACAAAACAAACATTTAAAAATATAAAAAATAGGGGTCCACCGGCAACGGGACCAGGGTCCAAACTACCGGTGATTAGGGCTCCAGAGACAGGAACCCCCTCACAATGTTATGAGGAGCTCGATGGCGCAGTGGTTAACGCGCCCGGTCTGCGAGTGTTGAAGTTAAGCAACTTTCGCAAAGGCCGGTCATCGGATGGGTGACCAAAAATGTATCATCTCGAGTTCCTCCGTGCTTCGGAAGGCACGTAAAGCAGTTGGTCCCGGCTGCATTAACAGTCGTTTATTACCACCAATCCGCAGTGGGCCCGCGTGGTGGTTCGTGGCCCGTTCTCCTTATCCATCCATAGGGAAGGCCCGTGCTCCAGCAGTGGGGACATAAAATTGAGTTGATGATGATGATGATTAAAATATTATTTTGTACTATTTCCATGCCAAATATATTTAGTGATTAGGATTACACTTAAGTGTACTATACAATCTTTCTTTTGTATAACTAAAGTTTTATTACTATTACCAACGTACTTTGCGATGCTTGAAAGACGAGGAGCTGGTGAGATAAACTATCTTATCTCTAACTTTCAAAACATACTAATACTGCTATTGTAATATTGATTAAGGCTACATAATGAGATAAAAAGGCGGTAGCTTAGCTAGTAAAACGCGTACTTAGAATAAGCCCTACCACCAACAAAACCGAGTTTAAATATCGACTCCTTCGGGCAGTTAAAATCGATGACCAATTTTTTATATTGACTGTACTATTTAATACCTTATGGCCCGTTCTAACGGGGTACCACAAAAGCGTGACGTTGAAGGCTTTTGAGGAAAACCATTGCTACCTCATTCTGTGTAAAGGTTGTGTCGAGAGATAGCTACTTCCTTATAACCTTCACATTTGAGGTTTCATTCACTGATATAGTACATATATGCTGTAGGTAATAAAAACTGGGTTTACAATCTAGAATTATAAAGATTATATGTTAAATTAGTCCACTGCTGGATATAGGTCTGTACAAGTGCACGCCATTTAGTACGATCGATCACATTGAAGGCTTAATTGGAATATTCAACAACAACTTAAGCCGCTAAGGGAAAGGAGACTCCTCCTGGATGACATGTTCCTATATAAGTTGATGCGTGGTGACCTCGATTGTTTGAATCTCCTAGGGCAAATCAATATTAACGCACCAAGAAAATTGCCAAGCATCAGTAGATTTAATCTGTTTTCGGAGCAGCTCTCTAAGAGTATAACTTGGGTCACCATTCTACACTTAATAGGCTACAGTGACATTATAATTTTGTGTCACGATCCAACGCTGACATTGACATATTTCATTTAAGTGACCACAAATTTAGAAAACTGATGTCCGAGAGCTGCGTAAACCCTATGTAATTCTTACTAGCATTTGAAATGAGTATTTGTATATGTTTTGCTCTTATTTATATTGTTAAGTTTGTTATTACTGATTACTTAAAAAAAATTATGTAGTTTTTTTTTGAAATTTTAAAAGAGGAATCTTATAAAATTTACACAAACTCCACATTTGCATGCCGTGGCGGTCAATAATAGAAGGCTGTACTTAGCATGTAAGATGTTATTGTATGTTACATAGTTTTTTGTGTTAGTACAAGTTTTCGTTGACTGTCCTTAATAAATAAATAAATTCGCCTTGCGACCTTCGAATAGGAATGAAATATAAAGTCTAAATGTTTTATAAATACATATAAAAATAAATGTTCCAACTTAATATCTGTTTGATTTATCAAGCCCAGCCCAATGCCCAACCCCTTGGATCTAGAAAGCTGAAATATACAGAGGTTCCTTTTTTGATGTAGACCAGGAATGAGGATGGATCTTTCGAAATTATCTCTATATAAATTAGTAAAATCTGGGAATCGAACGGAAACCTATATTAACTACTGCTCGCCCAGTGGGTCGAAAGTCGACCGTAATTTTTATAAAAAGCTGTTTACTAAACAATATTTTATTAAGACTGCACGGATTGTATTATAAGCAATGAAAAATTAAAAAAGATAGAATGTGAGTTTGGATTGGCATTAGCAGATTTCGGCCGCTCTTCTTCCATTTTTGAAGTTATTGAAAAATGTATGAAACAATATTTACTTGATTTAATGTATTTTTTATGCATAACTTTAAAAAAAAATTAGCATTCTGCACTCCTTCTCTATATAAACTATAAGTGTGCGAAATTTCATACTCCTCCGTCCGCGCAATTTTCGTAAAAAGGGGTACAAAGTTTTTGCTTCACGTTTAATATAAAGATAAAAAACAATTGCCACATGTATGTCACAGCATCACTTGAGAACGGCTCCACTATTTTTTGTTGTGTTCGTAGTTGTCAAGGCAAGGTTTGTATAAAAAAAAAAATAAAAAAAGGTTTTTCACGGGATAGGTGCTGGTGTTCATGTGAATGATATTGCGGGCGGGCCACTAGTAAAAGATAAAAAAGGTTTTATTATTTTATGTTTGGGTTTTTATTTGGTATACATCATCATTATCATCATAATCTGTATTTATTGTTCATTTAGTTTCGGTTATAATAATTGGGCTTTTATGTCACTGCGCCATCGGTTCGTAAGTTTAATCGGTAGACATTATATTAGAAGGACCGGCAACGAAATACAAAATAAGCAAGTGTATTTCTCTGTTTTTTTTTAAAAGGGTAATAATTAATTAATTAATTAATTTGTCAGAATTGGCCACCTATTTCGACGCAGCCGTGAGTCACTTAAACATTTTTTTGTTAACTTCTTCCATTTCCTTTTGCCTCTTGTCTATGTTAAAATTAATGTTTTTATTTCTTCTTCTTCTAATTTTACAATAATTTTGTTGCGACCTATTTACGATTGGTTTTAGTATAGGTTGGTTTCATATATTATTGAATATTACTGTGATATTGTAATTGTCTGTTATTAACTGATAAATTTTAGTGCTCGTTAACGTGCCCCGTGTACGTTAGGCAATTGACAAAAAAAAAACAGTGCAACGTCACTTTTTAAATTCTCTCCGCGCGAAGTCTTTGTATCATCAAATTTTGATGTATCATGAAATTTGATTCTTTAGTGTTAAATTTTTTTTAATAAAATTAAGAATCTTCTTCTTAATTTTTAAAGAAGAAGAAGAAAGAACATTTATTGGAATCACATAACATAAACACAATTGAACAATTAATTCTTAATTTTTTATTGACCACAACAACAACATTTATAGAATTACAATTAATCTCTCCATTAACCTCGAATAATACTGAAGACATGGCTGTGTGAACTAGATCTCTTTGCTTTCTATACATAAAACGCAAGAAGAAAACTGTAAATAAATAAACAGGGTAAGCTAAAAAACCGTTAAAAAAAAAACATTTTTTAACTTAATTTTTTAGATGAAAAGCAATAAAAATACTTTTAAAATTTATTATTTCATCTACTTCAAACTAGATTTCGCTGACTTGACAATAATTTGGGGTGGCCATTTCGTGTATGAGCTTAATAGTCGTGAACAAGCCCACTCGTGTATTGGCCGTGTCGAATGCGACCAATAAAAACACAATTCCACTTTATTATATCTGGGCTGGGCTCTCAGGAAATTGGGCTGGCATACATAGTTAATATACTAGCTGTATATATGTCTGTATGTCAGCTTTATTATTGTATAAACCTACCTAGCTGACGATGAGTGGCGAATCCTTTGGTCCAATACCCGGAGGCACCGGGTTCAATTCTCAGGTCGGGCAAAATGTGTTTCGGATTCGTGATACATAGCTTATGTTTGTAATCACCTACATTTGGCAAGCGATTACCAATGATTTTAGCGATGAATTGATTTGGAGGTATTTGCCCAGCTGTGGGACATTAGAATTTATACTACTAATAAGAGGTAAAGTTTGTGACTAAGTATGTTTGAGGCGAGTAATCTCTATACTGGTCCAATTCCAAAAATTCACTGATAGATAGATACATTCCTTGCAAGTATAGGCTATATTTTAGTTTGTGAAATCAACGTGGACGATGTCGCGGGCAGAGTGCTAGTATATAACTTAATTGGGTGCAATTCCCACTAGCAGTATCTTAATTAATTTACTTTCTGCCGCTTGAAGCTAAATTAATATTAGGTTACCTATGAAATTGAATAGAATAAAAAGAATAGAATAGATTTTTTTTATTAACATACACACTTAATTATCACAAACAACAATAAAGAAAAAAGAAAAAACAGATAGACAGAAAGAAAAAAAAAAAAAAAACAAATTTGTAGTAAAAAAAAATAATAAATAAAGTGTGAAGTTAAAGGGCCCTGTCTCAGCTTATGCTGCCACGTTAATGCTTAATTGACGTTTTTTTCTCACTTATTAAAAGGTCTAAAAGTTCTAGAAGTCAATACTGGTTGTTAATATTATTAGACACCTTTAATTAGGACTATGTTACTTAGGCTTAAGTAATAACAATGGTTATTAATTTTGTGTCTTTATCGCCCAATTTTTTTTTTAAATTGACTACTTTTTATGTTCGCGGAATTGTCTTTTTGTTTCATTGTAGCTTTGAAGGGTCTTGATTTTTTTTCTTTTTAATGTCTGCTTATATTTAGCTAGTGAAACAAACACACTACTCTACAATTTTTATAGTGTTAACATAAATAGATGCTAAGAAAAATAAAAAAACGTTATTATGAAAAATAAAATTTTATAAAAAATCTTCATACAAAACGTCAATTTCATAGGTAAGGACCTAATATGCTAGCGCGTTCAGTTTGTTCTCATGAAAGTGAAGCAACTTTCCCAATGTCTGATCACTGGCTAGGTGACCAACTTAAAATATCTCAGTGGTTAGAAAGCATGGTAAGGCGTCGGTGGTGGCCGTTAGACTCGCAGATAGTCGTTAACATCCACTATTCGTATCGGGCCAGCAGCGTGGTCTGATCTCCTATTCAGCTGGGCTATTCTCCAAGTTCACGGGTCAGTGTAAGTGTATATTGTAGCTAATTGAGAAAAGCAATTAACTTAATTATTACTTATTAGACAAAACAGAAATCGACAAATTTAACTTTTATATACTTTATGCTAACGATATAGAATATACCAATCCCCTAACAAATAAACAAAGAATAAGGTCTGAATATATAGTTATTCCGTGATTTGTTGCTGTCATGTAAACGTCATTTCAAATTAGAGTAAAAGAGACAGAACACGGAATAAATATTCGGACCTTATTCTTTGTTTATTTGTAAGGCCCTTAGTCTATTATAAGTTTATCTTCTATATATATAAAATTCTCGTGTCACAATGTTAGTTGCCATACTCCTCCGAAACGGTTCGATCGATTTTTATGAAATTTTATATGTATATTCGGTAGGTGTGAGAATCGGTCGTAATCTATTTTTCATACCCCTAAGTGATAAGGGTGGTTCACCCCAAACATTTTTTTTACAATTTAATTTTCCAATACAAAATGTTCGATTTGTTTGTTTTGTTGTATAGAAACTGTTAAAGTGGTACGAAGTCCACCGGGTCAGCTAGTATTTTTATAAAAACCTATCTATGAGCTTATGTTTTTCCTTCTGTGTCTATAGTTATTGTAACTTTGTCAGTTGATAAAAAATAATTACAAAAAAACCTAAAAAAAGAACAAGGAAATGAAATTTCAATTGAAACACTAACCATCTTCCTCGAGACCGTTCAAGGAGACACGTGTTTTCCATCAGCACCCAACAGAATTCATTTGACAACGTAGACAGAAAGAGGCTCCAACATATTCCAATATATATTATAGGTCCACATACATTTCGGTAAACGAAAGCAACTAGCCAGCGAATGCTTCGTTTTCCCCAAATTTCTTATACATCCCAATAGTTCCGCGCACGATTCACACAAGTTTAAGATTACTCGTGTGTTTGTTAAAATGACCCCACAGCGCCCCCTTAGGGGGTTGAGGGGGGTGCTCGAACACTGTTAAACTAATTATTGCCAGGGTGGTGGGGGGGCTAAGATTTTTCCGCGCCTGTGTGCGCCCTTATATGTTATATGGTTTTTACTCAACGCAGTTTGATAATAAGCGGTTGGCATTAAGACTCTCCTCTTTTGATTTGATACCTTCCTTCCTATACCATTCATAGAAGGCTCATATGGCTATTTTGAAATTTTGTTTTTTTTCTTCTAATAATGGCGACCTTCACCTTAAGGCGATCTACAGTTGATCATTCAATTCACTATTGAATTTGAATGTCGTTAACGATAACAAGAATTTGTACTTAATATGGCATTATTACCGCGGATCGGCAAACGTAGTGTAGGACGTCCTCAGACTAGGTGGAGCGACGATCTTCGCAAGGTGGCTGGCAATAGCTGGATGAGAGTAGCCGCGGATCGTGCTCGGTGGCGTGCACTTGGAGAGGCCTGTATCCAGCAGTGGACTAGTATAGGCTGATGATGATGATGATAGCATTATTTAACTCTCCTAACTGAATGTCAATAACACTCGCTCTAGGCACCTTAATATCATGTAATATGACGAATGTAAAATGTTAGATATAGTATTGACACCATAGTTCGAATACAAATTTTCGTCGGCAAAAAATAAACAGCACTTACAATTTTGAAAAAAAGACAAAGCGTTGAAAAAATTCCACGAGCGGGATTCGAACCCGCACCCCATGACAATGCCGGGTCAGGTGCACTACCAACTATGCTATCGTGACTCAATCCAACTCGCCGAAATTAATTAACACTATCTACTTTTACTCTGTAAGCGAAATTCAATGTCGACAACTACGTCATCAACATCCGATCTTAATATTTTTACAAATATTGAAAGATCAGTTAAGAATTTAACAACAATATTTAAATATTGTTGAAAACAGCAATATTTGCTTAAAATGATATGTAAATAATCAAAAATGTAGCTTGCCTAATGAAAACAACAATATTTGCGTAAAATTATATGTTAATAAAAACTTAGAATTTTATTTGAATTTTACTGGATGACACCTAGAAAGCAGGTAATCTATCCAATTGTTGCATAAGTAAAAAATCTATAACCTATTTTCGATGGTTAAAGGAAAAGAGTGTTAATCTATGATGCACTACTCTAATTAGGTACTTTTGTAAAAACCTTCTCTACCGCAAACATTTTCTAAACCAACGCAACAAATACACAATTGAAATAACTAGTGGTCGCCCAGTGGTCGAAATTCAACCGTAATTTTATTAAAGCTGCACGGATTGTATCCTAAGCAATGAAAAATTAAAAAAGATACAATATGAATTTGGATTGGCATTGACAGATTTCGGCCGCTCCGCTTCCATTTTTAAATTTTTGAAAAGAGTATATTTATGCGTTTTGTCAAATACATATGCGTGTGTGTCAAATACATAATAGTGTGTGTAATGTTTGTTTTATTGATTATGTATTTTTTTTTGCATAATTTAAAAAAAATATTAACATTCTGTACTCCTTCTCTATATGTATAAACTATAAGTGTGCGAAATTTCATACTTCTTCGTGCGCGCAATTTTCGTAAAAAGGGGTACAAAGTTTTTGCTTCACGTATTAATATATAGATAATAATAGGTTGGGAAAAAAGTTTCCTAGCATTTTTTAAGAAAATTCAAAACATTTTTTAATATAGTTTATTCACATTTAACTAAAGTACGTGATGCCATTTTGTTCGGTAACTTTTTGCCATCTTGTAGGTAGGGACATGATCATTATGGGGTTTCTGAAAATACCGCGACAAGTGGTTTTGGTAGTCCTCACGTGATGTTAACCTGACACTGCCTAAAGAATTCTGAAGAGACCGAAACAGGTAAAAATCTATACGGCGACTATACGGCGGATGCATTGACCACGACCTTTTTCGCACGTTCTTGTCGTACATGATCCACTTTTCATTACTCTGGTATCAGCTTCTTCAAAAATGGTTCGGTTACTGTTTTGTGGTCAATTCCCAGTTCTTCAGCTACGCCGTAACTACTGATATGCCGATCTTGCTCCACTTTTTCAAAAATAGCATCCATTTTATCCGTAATAGGGCGACCAGAGCGACGTGCATCTTTGACATCAAAATTTCCGGATTGAAAACGCTTAAACCATATTTGTGCTACTCTTACAGACACTGTACTAGGTCCATAAACATCGCAAATTTTTTTCTCGGCTTGCGTTGCATTTTTGTAGTAAAATTTTAAAATGTATCGAATTTCTTCATTAGATTCGCTCATCTTGACAGTAAGAAAAACAAATGAAAACACACATTTTCCTAATTTGAATTTGAAAATATCTTCTTTAAAGTTTAGACTTTTAATGATACCAAAACCAGCCAGATACAAATAGTATAGCCAAAGAGATTTTATTACAAGTTTATACATATTATATGCGAAAAGACTTTTTCCCCAACCTAATAAAACAGTCAACTTTAATAGTGACGCGTTGCTCATGGTATTCCTGCCATTTTCCTGTCTTGACGCATTGGGGAAGCATTTATTTTCTGACCCATATTACATAACGTGACGTAGCTTTGATACTACAGCCGTCATAGTGATGTTATTTACGTAAATCCTATAGAGAATGACTTACATAGGTGACTATTCAGTAGATATTTTATTTTGTAGAAAAATTGTGAATGCAAAATAATAAAAATATTCAAAAGGAATTACGTCTTTTTCGATTGTTAAATACTTGCAAAAGTATTCTTTTGACTCTGAGGGTAGTAACTTCACAGTGATGTAATACCACTGGCTTGCAGCGTAAATCACAAACTACTAGAAGAATTCAACGAGTCTTCTGGGGCCTCGGTAGCTCAGCGGTCAGAGCATTGGACCGGTTATCTAAAGGTCGTGGATTCGATTCCTACTCAAGCTCTGAGACTAGCTGATATTTTTTTCAGCGTTTTTCTGACTTTTTTTGGCTCGTCATAGCGTGATATTAAATTAAGCTAGCAAATGCAAAAACATTTTCCAAATACGACTGGTAGTTCAAAGAGATTTGCGCGTTCAAACAAAAAACAAACTCTTCAGCTCAATTATATTAGTATAGATAACAACTACGTCATCAACCTACTTATTTATATATACTTAAATAGATTTCCTTAGTTTTTTATATTTGTAAAAAATATTATTTTGAATGAGATGGTGTAATAAATGTACAGGCATATGAGTATGTCTATCACCACCCAAGCGCACTTGTCGCTGCAACAAAGCGCTTCCTCAAGTTTTACCTTGTTTCAATCTAACGTAATAAATAATTTAAAATAACATGTTTACCTACTATGGACAATAAAGAACATGATAATTAATCTCTACGCAATGTTAATTAGGTCGCACTTATTAGCTGAACGCTGCTGTGCTAAAACATGTAGCTATTGTGTTTTCCTGTTCTACAATATTCCTTTGTCTCAGGGAAAAGGGATTATTATATTTTGTTAAACACTTTGATTGCGTAAATAAGGAAGGACGTTGAATTTTCAAAAAGAATAGACAGATGAGTAAGCTTGCTTTTCATCTCTACTGACGATTTTTTATGATAACGCCGAAGATGGAAGAGCACATCACCAAGAATCCCTAAATGCTTAGGAAGTAGCTATGGCTTCAAAAGCTGTTAATAGAATTGTGGTGAAAAACAAAGGTCAGATGGTAGAAACACACTGGGCAGGCTTAAAACTAGCTGCACCACCAACCAAACTGTGACATGGTGTTGTAACTCCGATGGGAATACTTTGGACGTACTTTGTCAAAACAACTTAAGAGCCAACTGCTAATAAATTGAGCGACTTTCGTTCTTATCGTACCACTGATTATGTTAGCGTTGGTCTAACTTTTAAACTATAGACACTATCAACTCTTGGTATATTTAAAACACTTTACTTTCTATAGCACAAATCAAATGTAATTTTCAACTAACAACATTGTATCCTCCCATAACTTGTCAACCACACCTTCATTCTTCGTTATTGTCGCGGGCAAACTGATTTCACAATCGGAAAAATATTCCCCGCTTATAGTGTCCAATTCCGAAGCTACACACAGATGTATGGTAGTCTGTGCACCTTCTTCAGGAGTCTTGAAGAAAGCGCCGATGACCCAGAGAACAACAGCCCTTGTGAAGTCAGGAAGCCTCATGAAAATATCAGTCTTCACCACGCCTGGGTGTAAAGAGTTCGCTGTAACTCCATCAGGCAGTCGTTTACACAAAGCCTTAGCCCAAAGGACATTGTACAATTTCGTGTTGCAATACTTCTTCCAATATCCGATTTTCCTTCTCCCAACCAGGTCGTTCCCATCGAAATCGTGGCATTGGTTAGCGTACGAAGACACTATCACTATCCGACTGGGTTTTGATGCGATCAATTTATCCAGTAACAAATTGGTCAGTAGAAACGGTCCAACATAGTTGATTTGTGTCACTCTGTCAATGCCATAGTCGTTGAGAGTCTCTTTCAATCCTGCAACTCCAGCGTTGTTGACTAAGATGTCTAGCCTTTCGTAAGTTTTATTGAAATCTTCAGCGAATTTCCTGACGCTGTTGAAATCAGACAAATCCAGAAAACTGTAATGCACATTAACGTTATCTGTGGTTCTAATGATGTCAGCTACAGCTGTCTTTGATTTCGCAACGTTTCTGCAAGCTATAATGACTTCAGCACCTCTTTTAGCTAAATCTCTGGCTGTTTCGAGACCGATGCCTGAGTTGCCGCCAGTGACGATAGCTATTTTGCCGTGCAACTTCGTTTTGCATTTACACACTCCTTTCAAATAGTTCAACCAGAGTTTCAATACGATAATAACGGTGAAAAAACACAGAGTAGAATAAAGAAAGGTCTTTAACAAACACCCGATGTACACGTTCATTGTGAGTAAAGCACGCTGGTGACTGCATAATGTTAGTTTTAAATTAAATACTCATTATTTATAGACTGGGCTGGTTAGCCGGTTTTGTCCGATATTTGATTGTTAATGAGAAAACTACTTTGCTGTATGATCGACAATAAAATTAATAGAGTAATTGCCCATTAAGTTTTTAATGCGGAGGCCTAAGCATGCCTCAGTGACATTCTGGCAAAGCGCTTGGCCCGATATCCAGAGGTCCTGAGTTCAATTCCCAGGTCGGGAAGTGTGTTTCGGATATTTTGGATGCCGGGTTGTCACGGGGTTGATCACCAACCCGCATTTGGCAAGGGTTGTAATAAGACAATATTCATCCATTGTAGCAATAACTTTCATTTCAATGCTAGAGGCCTTTCCTCAGCAGTGGGACAGTGTCACAGCTAATTAGTTGTAACTTAACTGTTTTTGTTTTGTTTATATAATTTTAAACGCAAATTTTGTTGCGAACAAATTACAAAAACACAAATCTTGAAAAAATCCTGCTCGTGGAAATTTTTTCAACATTTGTGTTTTTTTTTAAAGTTGTAACTACTTATATTTTAAAATGAAAGGATTTGATATGCCCACTAATCGACCCTGGAAAGCAATAAATGTTCTCGACTTTCGAATTCTTGACCGAATGTCAGATAAAACTCGCACCAGGCACTCTGGAGGCTCGATAGTTTGTATGCCGACCTTTTTTACGATAATAATAAATATATAATAGTTAATTGATGTATTTTATAAGAAGACAAACAGACTTAATGACATTTATAAGTTGTACCAGGTAAAATTTATTAATGAGATTCTAACGTAATTGAAATTAATGAACTCATTGCCCTCTTCTAATGAACTTATTATAGACAATTAAAATTAAATTCAAGTGTTGGGATTGAATTTGTTTTTAAATTGTATGATATCTTTTAAATACAAACATTTTTTATATTTATTTTTTGTATGTGTTGTATTTCAGGTATTTCACGCTTACTGTAATTAATATTCCGATAAGAATTATTGCCAATTACCAATATCGTGATTTTTTTTAAATATATCTTACGGCTAAACACAGTGCCTTGATCTCACCTTACGGTAAGTGATGATAAGGCCAATGATGGAATCGCACTTCACCCGGGATCCTCACAAGTGAGGCACTGGCTATCTTATCTCTAGCTGCCGGAACACAACAATGCTACAAACATTGATGTTATGGCCACATATTTAGATTAGATGGTGGTAGCTAGCCAAGCGGACAAACAAACACTACCACCAACCAAACCGAGTACACAAACATGTACCCCCCCCTGGGAATCGAACCCGGGACCTATGTAATTATTATGTGGGATAAGTTTAGTTTAATTTTGTATTCTCATTTGACAAAAATGAACGAAGAAGAGTTCATAGTAGACTTCTTCGGGAATTTAGTTGAGGAGCTAGAGAAAGAAGTACTAAACTTCCCACTTTTTAACTGGGGGTCCGACTCCACCAAATGGATTAAGCGGAGCTTTTGCTCGGCACTAGCGTATTTTTTCTTATCCATTTCCTATAATTCTAATTTAGTTTGTCGGCTCCACAAACAAAACTTATTTAATTCTAATTTAGATTGTTTGGCTCCAAAACTAAATAGTACACAAACTTCAATCACTGAATTCACTGACATTGACACAGACAACTTTTTAATGCGTTCCGTTTTATGCAATATAACTTAGGAAATATACCGAATTTTACTCTTTTTAACGGTTTGTTGTAATAACAATATTTTTTAAGTTTAAAAAATAATCTTACGAATTTCGAATTTGTGAAAATCATCAATTATTCAGTGGAAATTACAATAGTTTTCTTAGCGTTTTTAAAAACGCCTTAATGGAACGTAATAAATTGTCTATGCTACGTTCCACTAGACAGTTCGAGTGGTAATTGTTCTATCGTGCCCCAGAATACGAAAAATACGAAACGTTCTAACTTTATAGTAGAAAGGACATCTTCGCATACAAATTACCATACTGAAAAAGTTCTATTGCGTGAGAATTAGATCCCAGGTTCGATTCCTGGCTGGGTTGGGTAGGCGTTTAATTTTTTCACTGTATTTTATAAATATTTAATTTAGCTTCAGTGCAGCAATTAGCAAAGTAAAAATTTACTATAGCATTGTGTTATCAAAACGTTGTGGTACTTCATCTGCAAAGATTAATCTGCATAGCCATCGATTGCAATAACTGTTGGATAGATGGCGCACTGTGCCGCTAATAGCACTCAAAAATTAAAAAAAGCAGTGATAAAATTCAGCGCTTAAGTCAGCCTTCCCAGTAGCATAGCGGTCAGTGTAGCCGCCCGGATTGCGGAAGACCCCGTAGGCTTAGCCAAAGTAACATTAAGAAAACGATAGCGAAGTTCGAAAAGAATAAAATGTATGGGATTGACATAAGCCGCGCTAAATCACGTGGTCAATCTTGAGTAAATTTTTTGAGTAAACTCGTTAAGTTAAAAAAGTTAAAAAAGTTAGCGACCTCGACGCCACATTTAGCATAAACAAAGTAGAGCTCCCAGGTGGAAAAGATGACGTCAGCGATGGGTTGCAGCCGATCGCCTGGTGTGCGAGCATCTTGGAACCCTTGTCCCTTAGTCGGCTCGGCTCTTACGACATGCACGGATAGTTAGGCAGCTCATGCATCCTATTGACGTCGCAGACTCAAGATAAGAAGAATATCAACACTGAGTTACCTTGAAACGATTTTTGAATCCCTCCTGCCCCCCGACCGCCTAACCGATCGCTTTGACTACGCGTATAGTTTATGACGTCATCTTGCCACCTCGCACTGCCTATGAAAGCAATATCAAAAGCTAAAGGCTATAGCTTTCGATATTGCTTTCATAGGCGGCACGAAACGACAAGATGACGTCATACCACACACGAAGTCAAAGCGATCGGTTATGCGGTCGGGCCCCTAGTGACAGACGAGGACAGAACTCGTAGGCCCTATGTCCTAAAGTCCTGAGTTCAAAGTTCAATTCCCAGGTCGGGCAAAGTATGTTTCGGATACAGTGAACAGCAAAAGTAGGTAAATAAATAAATAAATAAACTTTCCTACACTCACACCAATTATCTAGCCCAAGAGAAGCTTCGTTATGAAACTCGTTAAATGGTTACTAGACAACGGATAAACATACTTAAAAATACATACTTATTATACATAGAAAACACCCAGACCCGAGACAATTTAGAAAAACAATAATTCCTAAATTGACCCGACCGGTATTCGAACCCGGGACCTCAGAGATGGCGACACCTACTACTACTACTACTATACTAGAGATGATGTTTACTAGATTTCAAAATTAAGTTTCGATAGTGTAAGTCGGTATTTTCTATATAACTACAGTCAAAGTCTGCAGGTACTAGTAGACACTCGTAGGTTTTTCGATATGCGTTTAAAAAGTTTTATTTTCATACTAATTTCATATTGTGAAACTTGGCCAATCATCAGTTATCTTTGTTGTTGACTGTACTCTCGATGTATATATTTGGCAAGCGATAGCCATCAACTGTAGCGATGACTTGATGTCGATGATGGAGGCTTTCCCAGCAATGGGACAGTAGGTATAGTATAGACTAATTAATAATTTGTTTAACAAAATTCAATAAAATTAAATGTTTTCTAATGTAGATATGATTCAAAATATTTCAATGCCGTTTTATTTAATATTAAATTTCCTTATCTATTATAGTTTCTGATTTCGCACGGTGACCCACTTGGATGGCTCACCCTGTAGGTTAGTAAATCTACTTCTGACAGCTGTTCAGGGTCAATACACTCGCCTGCGCATCAAGCTACCACAAACTGACAAATGTGTTTAAACTTTATTTCTACGATATTAAGGTTGAAGATTTATTGAAGACATTTGAAAGTTTGTATAGTATAATGTGCTTTCGTCTGTACATACGTATGCCGAGTGGCAGGTTCCTTGAATGGCTTCACTCTCTCTAAAGTATTTGTGTTATATTTTATGAGTATGAGTATGAATATTTCAATTTAACAAATAAATTTTTTTCCTATGAAATGGGGTCCTTTATACGAGGCGCGAAGAGACACCTTGTGAGCTGGCAGGATGTAGTTGACTGATGCTAAGTTCCTTTCACGCTGCAGCAGTTGTCTTCGCGCGGACCCCATTTCCACTTAACACCACGTGGAGTAGAGTCATTTGCGGGTCAACTATAAAAAAAATGATTGTTGTCTATTTAATTTAATCCTTTATTGCACATATAAAACACACATTAAAACAGACGTTAAACAAGATATATACAAAGTTGAACTTATCTCTAGAAGAGATCTCTTCCAGCCAACCCTACCTGTGGTGTGGAACGGAAGTTTGCGGGACTATTCTACAACCAGAAACTTAGTTTAGGACACATTCATATTCAGCCCCGCACTCGAACTGCACTGTGCACTCTATCTACTATATCTTGCATGTCACGCTCCGTTGAAGCTATTAGAGCTGTATCATCGGCATATCTCAAGTTATTTATGACCTTGCCGTTCATTTTAACTCCGACGTCTAGCCCCTCCAGCGCTGCTGATTTAATTGCTTCCTAATACAAGTTGAAAAGTAGAGGTGACAGAGTACACCCTTGTCTGCCTCCACGGCAAACCTCAATCTGTTCAGTTTCCGTATGCCCGACTCTAATAGTTGCTCTCTGGCTCCAGTACAAGTTCTTGATAATCCTGATGTGTTTGCCGTCCAAACCAACATCAATCAGGCTTTCCATAAGAATGTCGTGTTTTACGCGATCAAACGCCTTTTCATAGTCGATGAAACACAAGATAACGTCAGTCTGCATATCTCTGCATTTTTGTACTAGAACATTGAGAGCAAACAAACTCGAGTACCCGTTCCGGCTCGGAAACCGAACTGACTTTCCTTTTCTTTTTAATTGCTCGTCGCATTTTGGTACACATTTACAGAATACACTAAACATGCACACTAGTTTAGGCCCAAGACACCGTACTCGTAGAACAAGGGAATGACGAACCGGTTCACACGCGCTCTATACCAGGTACAGACATGTACCTGGGCGCTTCTCTTCACCACCACGGCCTGGTCAGCCCGAGCCGAGGTCCCAACCTTTAAAGGTGCCCTCGGGTTGTTCCGCTCCCCGATCCGATCCGAACCCTTCGGAGAATCTAGTAGGGCACGGGGACACGCACTAGTGCGTGATGCCGTTCCCTCTAGAAAACCTCCGAAGGTGATTCGTTTCACACGGCTTGAGGAGCTGAGAATGCCCTTTTAAGACATTCAGCAAACTCTCTCTCAGCAAACAAGAGTCTATGTGTGCGTTGTTCGAGCGCGGTATGTACCACTTAGTCCTACCGGGTACCTCTAAAAGTATTATCTAAGGTCACATTTTATCAACTGCAAATATTTTGAGGTTAAATTCAACTACATATATGTATAAACTATTTTTATGAAAAAACCTTAAATTATTATACGCTAGTTTTCAAGAAAAACGGCAAAAGACATTTCGATTAAAAAGTAAAATAAAGCACTTTCGGTAGTTTCAATTCAAAAGAGCCGAAACGGAGAGGCCGCAATGCCTTTACCGCTTACGTGCCTGTAGTTTCATTCAAAAATGCCGCCAGAGAGGCCGTTCTTAAAAATATTACATTTTTATTGTGTCAGGACTAGTAAAAAAAAATAGCCTGAATTTTTTTTTAATGCTAGGTCCTCTTTCTCTGATATGATTAGATGTTTTGTCAAAATATTTGCAGTTGATAAAAAGTGACCTTATGTATGTACCCTAATTTGATACTTTTAGAGTTTCATTTACAACACACACACAAACGCCTGGTCGGTTTAAATGGGTTAAAGCAGGCCTTCTGGGTCTCTTTATTCTGTGCCAGTGTCACGTAAACTCGATCGGAAGAGCAGTCATCCGGATTGGGGAAGGTCGCGGGTTCGAATCTCTACTATTCTCTACTGACACCGTCGTTTTAAAGTGTCTAGATAGATAGAGGGAGATTTACGTTAACGTATTCACGAAAACTTTAGAAAACAATATGAAAACAACCAAGTAACCAGAATAATTCACCAGCAACTTGCTGTTGGATATGTCCTTGTTGAATCGGAGGTCCCGTACTATAAATACGCACCTGCGCCAGTACTTGAAAATGGTCATGCAACGCTCTACTGGGATCGTTCTATCATTGCGGACAGGGATATTGTCGTCAATAAGCCTGATATCGTGGTGGTCGACCGATCCCAGCGCCGGGCAATATTTATTTATTTATTTGTTTATTTATTAGGTACACAAAACAGATAGAAATTAAAAAAATAACAAAAATGCATGATAAATTGTATAAGAGCTAAATTCCTATCTTTTTTTTATATTTTTTTATATTAACAGTCTGCAAACGAGCAGGCGAGCCTGATGGTGAGCGGTTACCGCCGCCCATGGATATCAGCAACATCAGAGATGTTGCTTTTGTGTTGCCGACCAAAACATGTGTACACAACACGATTAATAATAAGCGTCCATGTTAAAGTTTACCTAATCTACAACTATATCCAATTAAAAACTAATTATATACTAATTATAAAACTTATTCTAGGTTAATGTTGACAACTTTAGGAAGTTTTGTACTGGTTGATATCACGATACCTCATGATGAGAACCTCGTGAAAGCCGAGAAGGACAAGCTCAGTAAGAACCTTGACTTGGCTCACGAGATTACCGCCATGTGGGATGTGGATTCAACCATTATTGTACCGATAGTCGTTTCAGCAAACAGTCTTTTAGCCAAGAGCCTCGATCAACACCTAGAGAGGCTCTCGCTGAAAGGTTGGGTAAAGGGTCAGATGCAAAAGGCAGTACTCCTTGACACGGCACGTATTGTCAGGAGGTTCCTCACTCTGCAGCTCTGACCACCGATAGCTTGGGTCTATCCCCGTTGCCGGTGGCAACCTAGGTTAAGTTTTTTATAATATTTTATATTGTAAATGTTTTTATATAAAATATTGTAAAAAAGTTCTTAGGATATATATTTAATAAAGAGAATAATAATAATAATGTCTATTAAAAAGGTTTTCTTAGTAGACGTAGCGTTATTTATTTACTAGCTGTGCTCGCGACTTCGTCCGCGTAGAATAGTGACTTTCGGCAGCATTTTTAATTTTTTAGGCTAATTATTTTGCAAATAAAACACATACATACCAATCAAAAGCCTAAAAAATTAGTTTCAAGCTTCTAGCTTCAAAATGACGTAATTTCCATACAAACTTTCATCCCTTATTTCAACCCTTTACAGCCCTTTTTTCGCATTAAAAAGTAGCCTATGTTCTTTTTCAGGCTCTAGACTATCTCTGTACCAAATTTCATTTAAATCGGTTCAGTAGTTTAGGCGTGATTGCGTAACACACAGACAGACGGAGTTACATTCGCATTTATAATATTAGTAAGGATTTAAAAAGGCACAACTACAGAATACCTACCTACCATTCCACAAATTTTCATAAGAAACGTAGACTAAGTAGGTAAGTTCGATGCTTCGGACCCCGTATTGAGTCCAGCCGGTGTGAGTTATAACTCGGACCTGCAGATGCAATTTGCTGACAAGGAAAACAGTATCAGTGGAACTGATCAGGGTTTTAATGCCTCATTACCCCCTTGCCCGCGGTCGGGTAAGCCTGGCATTAGTCTGGGCGGGAAAAAACTACATATTTATGAGTAGCACGCTCAAATCAATACTATAAACGCCCGTGACAAAAGAATTTTCTATTTAGATCTGGTGGGCGACCATGAGCTATTATTAAAGCAGAACTAGCATTGTTGTTCCGGTTGTGAAAACTGGACGAGTGTAGATCACGCGTCTCGTTTTCACAACTGCAATAACTTTGCAGTATTACTGCGTTTAGAGCTCATGGTATCTTATCTTATCTCAGATTATGTTATCTTATATATTTTCATATTTTATCTTATCTTATCTTATATCACCTCATCCACCTTATCTTATCTTATCTTATCTTATCTCATCTTATGGGTTTGCTGAGGTTTTCTTCTCCTAGTAGCATGTAGCCCTTTATAAGGAAAGAAGAAGGGTAAAACGAACTTGGTAGTTGTTTATGAAACATCTCCTGTCCTTTCGCATGTCTACTTAGGTGGAGACCGGGCCTAAAGGTCGGCAACGGAAATGTCCGAATCTCATTCGAGTTTGAATTCGAGAGTATCAAGAGCGGTGAACTCGAGAGTTCGGCTCGGGCTTGGGTGACCATGTCATTGATGGGATAAGTGTTGTAGTACTTACCACAGAATACTTAATAGTGTAGTACCTCCGACACATCTTGAGAATGTCTTATGGTATTAAAATCGCTATTATCTCGATATTATTATAACTTTACCAATGGAGCTTATAGAGAAGCGAGCTGCTCTCTCTTTACAGTTTTTTAGATAGTAATTATAACAAAACATAAATAAATTATAAACATTGCACTAACAAACTACTTTACACATAAGTACAAGAATCACATACATGCTGCACACATATTTACTTTTTCTAGATTATTACTATTATTATTTACTAGCGGCTGATCGCGGTTTCACCCGCGTGGTTCCCGTTCCCGTGGGAATATCGGGATAAAAAGTTATAGACTATCTGTATGCCGAATTTCATCCAAATCCATCCATCCGTTGCAGCGTGAAGAAGCAACAAATATATATACACATGTATGTATATACACACAAACTTTCGCATTTATAATATTAGTGTGATATTTCAGTTATCGTTAGGTACCAACTTACTTATTATCAAGAAAATACCTCCTATAATTCACATAAGGCTGAGGTAATCTATATACATATAATGACTGGTCCTGACTGACTGATTCATAATCCCCGAGCCCAAACCGCTGAAACTAATTAGATGAAATTTGGACTGTAGTCAAAAATCATTTATTCAGTTTAGGCTACAAGTAGCTCTTGTGAATGTCGCTATGCCATCGGTTCGTAAGTCTACTCTGAGGGACGTAACCAGCCACTAAGAAAGGATTTTACGGAAATCATACCCTAAGTGGGTCAAATATGGGGTCAAAGTTTGTATGAAAGTCCGTCAGTTTTTAAGTAAAATACATAAGTAATTCAAAATTCAAAATACAAAATTCAAAATCATTTATTCAGTTTAGGCTACAAATAGCTCTTATGAACGTCATTATGCCATCGGTTCGTAAGTCTATTCTATGAAAATACTTACCGTATTTGTTTTTTTAAAATAATTAAAGAATGACGTGTCTCAGGAATTTTGTTTATTTTCCTTTGAAGGAGTAAAAAAGAGAAGAAGTTTTTTTTTAAGTAAATCGTTATTTTTAAAGTAAGAACTATAAAAATTGATAATAGAAATAGAAATAGAAAAAAATCTTTATTTAAAACACAGGAACATCACATCATTTAATCGATCTTTAAATTTTTCAATAAAAAAAAGAATGACGTGTTTTGCATTTTTTGAAAAAGCTCCCCTAGAGAGGTGAAATAGTAAGTTTGTATGGAAATCTGTCATTTTAAAAGTTAAATCCTTAGGTATTTGGCCTGGTTAGAAACTATGAAGTGTTTCAGGATTATCCTTAGAGATACTTAATAAGTTTGGCTTTTATTAAAAACAATTACAAGTCGTGTAGCCTATGTGAGCAAAACCGCGAGCTTATGCTAGTATTTAAATATAACTACAGAGCAAGACAATTTTTTATTTTTTTTATCTAATTAGGGATTCCGTTATAAACTTGAATAGCCATAGAGTCTGTCTTTAACGTCTTCTATGTTACTTAGTCATAGTTTAACTGTTTTAGTTTCAAACCGCCTTAAAGTTATTACGCAACAGATGTCTCCGGCACAGCATAATAACGCACAATATTAATCCAAAACAAAGCAAGCTTAGAGCAAACAAGAAATCCTTGTGCCCCGGCGTGGCATATTCATGCCGACATATTGATTTTTTCTACCACCCCATGCCTTCACTGTCGCGAATTATCGAAATCTAACAAAGCATCCCAACTCCGAAGAAAACTAATAACTGAACACACACACACGCACACACCCCCGTGTCCACACACACGTACACACACACACCCCCTCTAATTATATACGAACCAAGAAATAAAGATTGGGGAAAAATTTTACAAGAAACAAGTGTGGAGGGGGGGGGACTGACCGCTCGTCATTAACCCCCCTTGCCCCCTAGGGTGGCTAGTTCTCCCTCGGATGTTTAATAATATGAAGAATTGGAGATAATTTGCGCGAAACTAAATAAGAAACGTCGGGCGAAAATTGAAAGGTTGGATAGTGCGTCTCGCTCGCTCCGGGAAGACAGAGTGTGTATGCCGTTGCTAGATGTCTGTGCCAGCGTTGGGAGTTTAAGGAAACCTTACTAATTACCTATGTTAGAAGGTTATAATGTTCAGAACTACAAGAGTAATAAAATTGTGTAAGTTGTATAAATTGAACATAGGCATAAATATTCTCCTCCACATCTAAAAAATAGACGTCCTGAATGGGTAGTAGGTAAAAAAAATGTTTGGAAGATTCAAAAGCACTTTTCTAAAGTTTATTTAAATAGAAAAAATTGACTGACTTTGACTATGAATATTTTCAGACAAGATTTTTTTTAACGAAAAAATAAAAAATAAAAATGATTTAATTTTTTAACGATTAATCTTACATGATGGTCAGTCAGGATAAGGCCGAAGGTGGAAGAGCACCAGAACCATCAACTACTGAGGAACTGGCTATCCTATCCGAAGACACAGCGATGCTATGAAAGTTGTTAGAGCGATAGACTTAGATTCGATGATAGCTAGCCAAGCGGACTTACAACCAGCCGTAATGGTATACAATTTAACGCTGCTGGGAATTGAACCCCGGACCTCTAGGTCAGCGAGTTGTTGTCTAAATAAAAGACCACAAAGGCGGTTATTGTAGTATAAAAACTATAGAGGGATGATATGGGTCTAAATAGATATAATCATCATCATCTTAGGTCAAAGACGTCAGCTGCTGGACAAAGATCTCCACAACGACCGGTTTTGTGCTGCTCGCATCCAGCGGATAAATTGATATATTATGTACATAAAATGTTATTTTGATTAGTTTGTGGCTTAGGTTTCTATTCTTTCACACAACCGTTAAGTGAAAGAGATGGGAATAGCTTTATAACCGATTTGACTGTGACTGAGGTACATTAATTATATTTAGTGTTGCTGCTGAACTTACTTTAAAATGAAAATAAAAAAAAAACAAATTATTTAGATTTGCCTAGGTATTTTTTTGATTTATCACTATTCGTTGCTTGCGGTGAAGTTTTCCATTCCATGTTACCTCCGTAGCCGAGTGGCTTGCACGCCGAACTCTGGGCGGCGCTAACTCTGAGGTCCCGGGTTCGATTCCCGGTCGGGTCAATGTCGAAATTGAACTTTTCGATATTGTGTCGGGTATGGGTGGTTGTGGTACCGTCGTTGCACCTGATTTCTAAAACGAACGCTTTAGCTACTTACCTTGGGATCAGAACAATATATGAGATGTGGTTGTCTAAATACAGCTTAGATGTAAAATATGCATAAACAAATACAAAACTGTAATTAACCTACTAATAAGTTTATGATAAGTTACTGTTAAGTTCATGTTAGTATTAATCTTTGTTTAGTTTTTAATATTTGATAACTGTTTACTTTTTATTTTGATTATTAATCTACTTAAAATTTGCATGCCCGTTATGGGTGCACTGTTGTAACTCAAACGTACACTGCATCCTTAACCAAATTGTACACAGTTTAAGCAATAAACGATATTCTATGCTATTCTATTCTAAATAACTATTTAAAAAAAAATAGAATTGGTGAATTTGAATTTGTGGAAATTTTTTCAACATTTGTGTTTTTGTAATTTGTTCGCAACAAAATTTGCGTTAAAAATATATTATTAATAAATATTTTATTTGAATATTTTTAAAAAGCTTTTCTCTTACTTTATTTGTAGTACACACAATAGTGTATAGTGAGAATAAAGTTGTATATTGATGATGATAACCCGTCGTATTCCGCAGACGTATTTCTTCCGACGAAGCGTTGTCCCCCCCTCTTTCGGTCAACTCCCCACTCCGGCCATTTAATTTGCCAGTATCCTTGAAAGTGCATTTTCCGTGTCGGGAAATAAATTGAGCTAATAAGATCGATGGTCTTACGTCATGGCGACGACGGCTGCGTAGCTGGGGTAGGATGGGTGACCGATGACCAATGGCTTTGCCGTTGCGATACACTGTATCAAATCAAAAGCGTCCCGTAGAGGACATGTAACCTGTCGTCTGCTGTGAATACAGACACAATTAATAATGTAACTTTTCTTTACGTGTAAAATTAAAAAATTATTTACATTTATTAATTGAAATGATCACCAACATATAAAACATCATTGATTTCTTAAATAATAGGTACATTATTAAAATAGATTTTTGCTCTATGTCAATACAATTATAGGTGAAGACTACATGCAATTACATAAATAAAATTTACAAAAATTTATATTTAAAATGAAAAATGAGAATGAGAATTAAAATTGAGATTAAATAAAAAATTGTGAAAAATTATTAATATTACTGTCAAATCATCAATACACATTAGGAGATGAGAGACTTCCTTAAAAATAAATAAATTGATTAATATATAAACATTAACGATTAAGTGTCTTGCAAATATGGCGTGCATATGAGGAGGCCTACACTCAGCAGTGGGTGACTATAGGCTGAGAAGAAGAAGACGAAGGTCGGAATAGTTATGCCGTGTTTTGTCTCTTTTACTCTAATTTGAAATGATGTAAAAGTTTACATGAAAGGAACAAAACACGGAATAACTATTCGGACCTTATTCTTTGTTTATTTGTAAGCGTCGTGGCGCTAGCATTCGACACAACTTTCGTCGCCAAAAAATAACGGTTACATATTATAACAACTAAACCTATTCTAACTGTTTTCGAATTAACTACGGTTTATTTATTTATTGCATATCACATTACATTAGACGAGGTGTTAAAAACATATGCAAAGGTATACATGTGACGCCTTGCTAGGGCAAAGCAAATAAGCGGGCTAACTATTTTAAAAATTTAGGTCATTCATTATATAATACAAATCGGTCGGTTCACATTGTTCATAACGTATATTGGTCGACTCCAGTATTGTTTAACTTATTAAATATTGCACTAACGAACCATCAACCTAATGGTGTTTTAAGATATTGAATGTTTCAAATATGCATGAAATACCTTATGGACGACTCCCTACTGGTTATCAATACTGCGCGCCGCGCTGTTTTGTTAGCTAAAACGGGGGTAGCGCTTACAGAAATACTAGCTGCCTTACTCCTGTAGGTCACGTGATAGGTTAGAAAGCGCGAACATCGCGAAGCGCAGCGTAGCGATTGTCTTGAATTCCCTCTCCCCACTCTCTTCTCCACCCAAGGGATATTTTTGTATGGAGCTAGATTTCTGTTGTCTAATAAAAAAAAATAACCTCGAAATTACACTTCGCAATTGTCTTAAGTTTGTTTTATTTGCTAGGAGTAGGGCAGCTAGTAATTTAATATTAATTTAATATTAATATTAAATTAATATTAAAGCTTGTAATTTGTAATTTTATTACATACATACATAAATCAACAGTAGGTGAATCGCCCGTTACTTCAATCAAGTAGGTGTTGTTTTGTCACTTTTTCTCAATTTCAAAATGACGTTTGTGTGACGTTGACAAAACAATATCCCTTATTCGTTTAATTGAATTGAACTAAATAATGCTTAAATAGTTTTTATGAATAAGGGGGTAGGTCTTTTCACCGAAGTTAATTCGCAAATAAGTAGTTAGAATAGGTTTAGTTGTTTTAGAAAGCATTTTAGTCCTAAAGCATGGTAGTCGCAAAGCATTTTAGTCTAAACACTGCTTTAGTCCTAATGTGTTTAAAAAGCCTTATTAGGATGTAGTTCAAACAGTTTCAGTCTTAATGCATTTTAGTTCTACAGAGATGTAGGTAGGCGTAAATATTTGGTAAATATTATGTTTATCATTATTTAAAAAAGTTAAACAGATAAATTAATTAATTTCATTTTATTTCAATTGCATTTCAACGCAAATGTAATGATTTTATGTTCGGAAATCAAATGATAATGAAACGAAACATTATATATTCGATTAAGGCACATAAAGTGCTGTTACGAACGTCAGAGTAAATACGATGAAAATATTGATGGACTCGTGTGCATATTTTAAGCAAATTTTATTGCGAGTAAATGATAATTCACATAAAAGGTGTTGAATAAATTGCCACGAGCGGGATTTGAACCCGCATCTTGTGACACCTGACCCGGATTGTCGGAAGATGCGAATTTAGATTTCGCTTGAGGAAATTTATTCGACAGCTTTTCTGAAGAAAATAATGATAAGGAAGTAAAAATCAGTAAATTGTGAAAATTGTGTATGTAAAATGTAATAATAGTTTATGTTACATACAGTTTTACCCAAATTTTTATTTTGAATAATTGAAAAGCAAGTGTTGAAAAAAGGTCCACGAGCGGGGTTGAACCTGCACCCATGACATGCCAGTTCAGGTGCACTACCAACTATGCAATCTTGACTCTATCTAGCCGGATTTTCCGGATTGAAATAAATAATTAAAATTGATGATATGAACGTTAATGTAAATCAAAGAAAGTTATTTGTTAGTCTACAGAAATATTAAATTCATCTGTATTAACTTCAGACTCAGAATTCAAAACCAAAAGCCTTGACTTATCAACACATTTGACCCCTAGCCAAACTGAGGACCTGAAAGAGGAAATCAAGAAATTGAAACTGCAGCTCCAGAGCACTGCAAGTGAACTGGACAATGTGATGCTTGAAAATGGTGATTTGAGAAAACAAATTACTAATCTTACTCAACAACTTACCACTTTAAAACAAGCTATGCAGATCCTATGACAACTCTGAAAAGGGATACACCAAAAACAATGAAGAAAGGGACCAGGAAAAGCTTAACGCGTAATATTATTGAGTCCACTAAAATAAAACAAAACGACCAGTTCAAACTAACTGAAAATCAAGAAATAGCTACACAAACTCTGAATTACACGAAAAAATTGCAGGTCCCGACAATTACCAAGCAGAGAGGGATAGCAAAAGAAGAAAAGCATCAAAAACAAACGGATCTTTGGAGGTCAATACTAAGTAGGCCTGGGCTCAACATCATTACAAGGAAGGAAGCAAAGTAACTTATGAAATGCAATGCTAATCAATGCGCTGCTTTAATGCCATACTAATTTTCCTTTTCGTATTCGTATTCGAATGAATACGGACAGTAATCAAAACCCACGCTTGACACCCAGACGTTTTGCAAGGCTTACAACGAAATGATACAAGAAAGGTATAAAGAACTTAATCTACAGGGTCTAACAAACGAACGAACGTTTAAGGGCGGTATCTACACATCATTCTTAATACAATGACAAAAAAATGGGCTCCAGTTTTATAGTGATTTTTCCAAGTTATGTTTTCTAACAAACTAAATCAATTAAAATAATGCACATCATGAAACATGCTGTATCTTTACTAACACGCACGCAAGCGTCAATAAAAAGATAGTGTACACGCACACAATTGAAAAACCATTGTATGACATTCATAAACACACGGCTATCTTTGTGTGCGTGTAGTACAACTGTACGATAATGTTTTGTTGATTATCTCGGTAACGAGCCTGTAGTTTTGCACCAAATTTGGTGAGCTTGATCAGTGTGATGTATAGATGCTCCCCTTAAACGTTCGCTTCTTGATATTGTGAGACCCTATATCTAACCTCCTACTAAAAATATATATCCGATAAAAATGGGTGCCCGTTGTTCGGACGAAGTATTTTTTATCGAAATTCACTTCGCCTTCGACGATTCGCCGAAGTCTGTTGTTGTAAGTATGTTGTGTTGTTGATTGTTTGCCCAAGTTATGTTTTATAATTTCATTTCGCCGTTCATGATTAGGAGGAGCTCGGCGGCGTATTGGTAACCGGTTTGCGATTGTTAAGGCTAAGCTAATTTCACAAAGACCGGTCATCGGATGGGTGACCAAAATTTGTTAAATCGAGCTCTTCCGTGCTTCGGAAGGCATGTAAAGCCGTTGGTCCCGGCTGCATTAGCAGTCTTTAACAACCAACGCACCGTACTGGGCCCGCGTGGTGGTTTATGAATCGTTCTCGTGCCCCAGAAGTGGGGACATAAAATGAGCTGGTTTGATATTCTATGTACCAACTATTTGATGACAGAACATTTTATAAGAGATCAGTATTAACAAAATGCCTATTACGTTAATTGCGTAGATACTAGGTAAGTAAACGTATGTAGTTGCTATAACTTTGAAACACTATAGTCTCGCGAATCTTTCTAGGAATAAATTGTTTAGCGCGTTTAGGGTTTGTCGAATCTTATGTAAAGGCCTCCAAGGCCATCGTACACACACGCCTGCACATCAACCTATCCGAAACTGTCAAATTTCTCTAATCGATTTTGATCTTTATACCAAAACGATAAGGTTCAAAATTTATTAAAGAAATTTGACATTTTGTGGTATGTTGATCTGCTGCCGTCTGTACATTGCAGACTTAATCCGACTTATGTATAGAAAGGAAGAAAGAAAAGAAAGAAATACATTAATTGGCACACACTAAGTACCTCTGTGTTAACCGCCTCTGTGGTCTAGTGGCTAAGACCACTGGTTTAGACCCAGAGGTCCCAGGTTCGATTCCCAGCGGGGGGTACATGTTTGTGTACTCGGTTTGGTTGGTGGTAGGGCTTGTTTGTCCGCCTGGCTAGCTACCACCATCTTATCTAAATATGTCGCCATAACATCAATGTTTGTAGCATTGTTGTGTTCCGGCAGCTAGAGATGACAGCCAGTGCCTCACTAGTTGAGGATCCCGGGTGAAGTGCGCTTCCATCATTGGCCTTATCATCACTTAACATCAGGTGAGATTAAGGCACTGTGCTTACCTGTTAAATATAAAAACCTACAACAAAAATTAAAATAACTATTATATTAATTATTTTATAGTTGAACAATATATCTGTATTTATAACAATACTGAACTAGTGCGTCCTACCTGTTATGACCTACGGACGTAATCACAATCAGACACTATTTGTAACAAGCTTTTTTATAAAGCTATTCCATAATGTAATGGTAGTTTTAAATTTATTAATATCTAGTTTTTGAGTATGATTTGAACAATGTGTCGATTTTCTGATTTTAAAAAACCCGTATATAGGATGTAACACCACAGAAGGGATAATAGTGCTTCATTCTACATGCTACAGACCTCATTTCTGCTAATTGTGACACGTCTCAACAGTGTGTCAGTAGCCTAATTTCGACTTTAAGAGCCTCACTAAAAAACTTAGTATAAACTGGGAATAGATAGATATTTCGTGTTTTGTTTCAGTTATGTTAACTTCGTTTCAAATTATATCCTAATCATATTATAAACGCGAAAGTTTGTAAGTATGGATGGATGTTTGTTACTCTTTCACGGAAAAACTACTGAATGGATTTGGATGAAATTCGGCATACAGATAGTTTATAACCTGGATTAACACATAGAATAGTTTTTATCCCGATATTCCCACGGGAACGGGAACCACGCGGGTGAAACCGCGAGCGGCCGCTAGTTATTAATATACTCCTTCCTCAAGGCCGGCAACTCATCTGCGATTACTTTGGTTTTTCGGGTGTCTATGGGCGGCGGTGATTACTTTCCATCAGGTGCCTGCTCGTTTGCCTCCTTTTAACATAAAAAAAATATGGTAAAAGTGACAAAACACGGAATAAGAATAGAATCCGTATTGTATAGTATATTAAATATAACTATCAAGTTAACTATACTATACTATACGGATATTCAAAGCTTATACTCTGTATATTACACAGACCAATAGTTTGTGGTTTATTAGCACAGGCGTCAATGTCACAGGCCACTGACACACGATTGTGGACGTTTAGAATAGCAGAATAGGTCCGGTCCGCGGAAGAAACGAACGCGATTGTTTTTTAGACAATGCGATCCACATGTAAAGATAAAGATTGAGAATGCTCCGAAAGAGGTCGTCGTGTGACGTAGCAGTGCCGACAGTTGTCGATAGATGGCGGTTGTTAGCCAACCTTTACGGAGGTACAGTGAGCTGTAGAAATTGCTGAGAACACGCACTCTGTCAACCAGTTAAATAACGTGACAGGCGCTTGTCAACGACTAGTTAAGATATTATGACTTGATTAGTGCAAACAAAGTGAGTAAAATTTACTGAGTCATTTAGGTAAAATTTTTCGTAAACGGTCAGGATCAGAAAAATACGGTCAAAAACCGTGTTGAAAAAGCTTTAAACAAGCGGGAGTCAAACCAACTAAATAATCTTGGATTGACAGGCGCTTGTCGACTGCTAGTAGCTTGCGACTAGCGACTAGCGACTTTTAAAGCTATATGTACATCTAGCGTCCAAATGACCGAAGTAAAGACTCTATATCTTAAAAAAAAACTAAATTAAACTTTATTTTAATGCGTATAAAACATATAATCGACAATCAAAAATGTTAAAGTTTTAAAAACACATACTCTAACAGCATGGTTTACAGTTTGTTTTAATGAATCAAATGACGACCTTCTTAGTCGAGTGGTTTGTACACCGGTTTTCATGGTGTCGCCATCTCTGAGGTCCCGGGTTCGATTCTCGGTCGGGTCAATTTAGGAATTATTGTTTTTCTAAATTGTCTCCGGTCTGGGTGTTTTCTATGTATAAAAAGTATGTATTTTAAGTATTTTAAGAATGTTTATCCGTTGTCCAGTAACCATTTAACGAGTTTCATAACGAAGTTTCTCTTGGGCTAGATAAATGGTGTGAGTGTAGGAAAGTTTAAGTTTAGTTTAATCTCCAAGACATTTATGACTACTGGTGTCTTAGTGTGAGTTTTGTTTACTATCCGTATCTATTCTATTATGGTTTAAGACATTTATTTATAATTACAAATAAATTCACTTACATGAGAAAAACACAGTTATTTATTACATTTTTAGAGAAATACGTACATAAAGACAGTAGTTCTGTTCGGCTCAAACTGAGCCTATTGGTGTACCTACAGAAGTTGGTGTTTATTTTTAATTTTTTTAGTTTAATTTTATTGTTTATATTTAATTTTCTTTATTGTATATAATGGTACCCAATAAACGTTTTTCTATTTTATTCTATTTACAAATCAGCGCCACACAATTTTTCTAAGCTTTGGTGATCGAATTGCGAATGAAACTAGCAAATGGCACCTTGAAATGCATTGATTATTTCGACGCTGACTGTACATTCACCGTAGGCTACGACCCGAAACCAAAATATAAGTAATCTGCAGAAAGTAAGCTGAAGACCACCTCTCACTGAGACGGAATCTCGCAATGGCTGCGCTCGGACTGTTCTGAGCTGTTCTGAGATTTCGTGTTCTTGAGAAGTTGTCTATGTGTGCGTTTCTAGAGCGCGGTATGTATTAGGTAAGCTTGTGTATCTTCTTATTTTGTGCCAAAAGGCTCTATACCCAGATGTGGGTACATTAATCTATACTACTATATAAATCTGTAGGATCTGTCTGTACATGCAATTCTTCTGACAAATTTTGGGATAAATATTCAAAGTCAAAGTCAAATATTCTTTATTGAAATAAACTATAGAAAAGTGCTTTTGAATCGTCCATAATTTTTACCTACATTCAGGACGTCTATATTTTAGCTGTGGAGAAGAATTCGTTTTATGACTCACTGACACCAATTCTATGATTTTTGAAAATTTTGTCTGTCTGTGTGTCCTCTTATAACTCAAGAACGGCTTGACTGATCTTGATGAAAATTTGTATGTAGTAAGAACATGAGATTGTACAAATTATAGGCTATAAAAAAAAATATTTTAATGGCAAATTTCGCACAGTGAAGCGGGCGGGTGACGGCTAGTCATACTATCTATACTAATATTATAAAGCTGAAGAGTTTGTTTGTTTGTTTGTTTGAACGCGCTAATCTCAGGAACTACTGGTTCGAATTGAATAATTCTTTTTGTGTTGGATAGTCCATTTATCGAGGAAGGCTTTAGGCTATATAACATCACGCTGCGACCAATAGGAGCGAAGCATCAGTGAAAAATGTTGCAAAAACGGGAAAAGAGCCTAAAAAATTAAAAATGCTGCCGAAAGTCACTATTCCACGCGGACGAAGTCGCGAGCACAGCTAGTAATATTATAAAGAAGAAAGCTTTGTATTTTTGTATGTTTGTAACGAATAAACTCAAAAACTACTGGACCGATTAAAAAAATTCTTTCACCATTAGAATGCTACATTAGTGTTAAGTAACATAGAATATATTTAAAAAAAAATGTCCACCCAAGCGAATCCGGGACGGGCCGTAAATTAAATTTAAACGCCTCAATGGCTCAGTGGCTAAGCACTCGATCGATAACCAGCGGTCCTGGGTTCCATTCCTAGGTCGGGCAAAGCGTGTTTTGAATTATACGTTGCGTGATTTGGTCACTAACACGCATTTGGCAAGGGTGATGATTAAGCTAATAGCCCCATCAGTAGTCATAGCGATAACTTGATGCCTTTGCCCAGCTTTGGGACTATAAATAGCCCTTAAATCACTTTCAAATAAATTTAAAGTTAACAACTAATTCGTTCACTCTCGTAATTATGTATGTAATGTAAATAAGAGTGTTATCACAAAAAGAAAATATCTACCAAAATCGTATGGCTCTTGTACCTATGTAAGTTCCAACAATTTTCTACAGTATGTACATACAGAGCTTGCTATATTAATCTAATCACACTCACTTTCGCAAGAATGTGTGAGTACGTCTTTAATAATAACTGGGGGGGTGGAAGGCGACCCTCGCGGGGAGGGGGCCACCCCCTACTAGTGAAAAAATATATCTCAAGGAAAACAATATTATAAATTGGACGCCCGGCCGCGTGTGCGTTTGAGGCGCGCTTTTCGCGTATACGTGTATAAAAGCGACGACACACGGGTTTTATTCAAAACATATATATATATATATAGTATACATATTTTTCAACTCCATTTGTTTTCCAAGTTTAGGATTGCAGGCAGTGCGAGTTTTATTTGACAGTCAAAGATGGTTATGAAGCCGAGATTTTTTACGACAACATTTTAACGCCTCGGTGGCCGAGTGGCAGAGTGCTCGGTCCGATACCCGAAGGTCCCGGGTTCAATTCCCAGGTCGGGCAAAAAGTATTTCGGATTTTTCGATGCATATCCCGGGTTCGTGATCACCAACCCGCTTTGGCAAGCGTGGTAATTAAGTCATTATCCATCAATTGTAGCGATGACTTGATTTCAATGATGGATGCCTTTGCCCAGCCGTGGGACAGTTATAGGCTGTTTACTTTACTATTTTAACTCCTCTCGTCTGCCACCAGGGAGCATAATGCGAGTTTTATTTGACAGTTTAACATGTTAACGAAAACGATTTTTTTTAATATAGAATTGAAGCAGCAACTCGAGGGTGCTGTGCGAGTTTAATTTACCATTCGATCATGTTAATAAAACAATCATCATATCATCACCAGCTCATCTAATGTCCCCACTGCTGGGACACGATGGCCCTATCTACGGGTCCGGCTGTCTTTTCAAGGGTACCACGGGAGTCCGGATCCTGAGTCCCCTGCCGGTTATTCTTTCGCGGGCGTCGCCGGCAGGTCCCGGACATGAGTTGGACTCGTGGTGGCATGTGGTTAGCTGTAGAAGTGGGAATATTCGTCCGTCTGGTGGAGGTCTAGCCAGGCTTCCATTTCGTGCACAGCAAGCAGGTCCGAGTAGCGGTCTTGAAGCGAAAAGTTGTCCATAGTTGGTTGTTCTGCTCGGTGGTTTTCATTGAGTAGGCTTCCAACATCTCCGGTACTAGTCCGGATAACTAGCAGAGGCACCTGCTAGATGCAATGTCTTCGGTTAAGTTAGCCGCGTAGGCTTGTGGAACTGACGAGGTGCCTGGATGGGTACTGAGAAGTAAGTAGGCTTACAACTCTGCCACCAAAGAGGACATTTGGTAGTCTACTTTAGAGTTGACGACCCGAGCAGTGGAAACTGCGAGATGTACTCTTAGTGTAACGAGAAGTGGGCGAGCTTACAGCTCTGGTAACCTATCTGGATATTAGGTAGTGGACTATACGTGTCCACAGGGCAACTCGCTCGAGCCACTAGTCATAAAAAGTCCCGGATGAAGAATGCGCTTCGGCGCGTCCAATGATCTGGTTATGACCTGACGCAGATGGTCCCTTGTGCTAGTGCAAGGATATCTGACACCTAACTTTATGACCTAACGGTTGGTGGAGGGTAGCGACGCTGCTGGTGCACGAGCCTACCCTACGGATGGATAGGGAAACGGGCCGTAAACCACCACGCGGGCCCAGTGCTGATTGGTGGTTGTTAACGACTGCTAATGCAGCCGGGACCAACGGCTTTACCTTGCCTTCCAAAGCACGGAGAAGCTCGAGATGATAAATGTTTGGTCACCCATCAATGGCCGGTCATGGCGATAATTGGCGAAAATTTTACAAAGAGCCTTCGAGCTCACTCAACTTTTCTATTTTTTGCAACTTTAATGCTAAATGTTAAAACTGCACAAAAATGCTTTTTAAACACGATTTGATCAACTAAACCTCAAAACTTCTGATGTAGGTGTATATCAAACTATTTTAGCAAACCCTACATTAGAAGCAGCCAGACTTGTCTGTGATATGATGTTGGTGAACTGTCAATGATTGATATTAATTCACTATTATTATTAAACATAATTTAAGTTATTTAAATACTACTAAATAAGTTTGATGTATTAAGTATAAGTTATGATGGGACAGACATGACATGCTTAAAGCCTCTAAAAAAGAAATTAAAAAAAAAAACTTCATTTAAAACTTTTTATCATCATAGCTGAGATAGTTCGCGGAGCTATAGCTGAGGGTTCGATTCCCACTGGAGCTTCATGAGGCTGGTTGAATGTTTCTATAGTAAGTATCTTGAAACTTTATTAGCATTGTAAATACAAAATTCAAAATAATACAAAGTTACAGAATAAATGCTTTACTGGCTTGCAAAGTAAGAGTATAGACAGTGTTGATAAACTGGCACCAACGGGTTGGACACAGGCACGAGAACGAATACCGCTTATAATTTTTATTTAAATCTTTTTCCGAAATTGTTTTTATTGTTATTTTTGCACTTATATTTTTTTGTTTCAAGAGATTCAACCGGTTTTGTATCCCGGTTGTATAAAGATAGATAGAGTTTATTTTGCTTTAAAAAATCGACGATTTTGAACAATCTTTCTTATCTCTTATGGCTTCAGACTTCAGATATGAATTCCTCACAATATTATATACCTATAACTTAAAAAAAGCGGAATACTACCCAGGGCCAGACCACTTTAGTACCATGTCATGGTCCTAGAAGTTGACAAGCGCCTATTACATTATTCAGTTGGTTTGACAAAGTTATAGGCTGATGATGATGAATGTTAGTTCAAGAAGCTCCCGACATAATGTTGATAATATGACCTGAAAAACTTTTTCATCATAACTCTGAGGAATTCATCAAACTAATTATTTAGGTATAGAACTTTTTTTGCATGTTTTAGTTAAGATATGTGTATAATCGACCATAAAATTGCTTTATCACTTTTGACAAAAACTTCCTTATCAATAAAATGTCGCTAAGGCTCATTGTCATAATGCTAACGTATCTGTCTCTTGGTCTTTTAAACAAAAATAGAACTTGTTGTTTTACTAAATGCAAACAAAATTCACTTCTAAGGTGGTAAAGCAATTTCATTGTCGATTATATATAGAGGTACATTCATACTTAGGGCATACTGAAAGTTTCTGGATATGAAAATGAAAATGAAAATGAAAATTGTTTATTGTGTCTAAAGGGTACATTAAGTTTTAACAGTATCTGGAGCACCCGTTTAAGCAAAGATGTGCTTGTTTTGGGATACTCCGCTCTTCCATAACAATAACAAATAGTACCTACTTAGTTAAGTTTTTATTTTTTCTTATTACTTATGAAATATTTTACATTAATATTTTACAAAAATATTTAAATAAATAAGACTAGAAGACCTATGATACATTTATGGTTTTTCAAAGTATATTCCTTCGCAACTAATGCATTTTTGCATTCGCTGAAACCACTGTATAGTTGGACCAGTCTTCCTTAGGGACCTCTCCAATGGCTTCATGGAACGCATTCACCGCCGATTCAGGGCTCGTAAAACGTGTGCCTCTTAAGTTTGTCTTTAATTTTTGGAAACAAAAAGAAGTCGCAGGATGTGAGGTCCGGGCTGTAAGGCGGATGCGTCATCTGTTCGACGTTTGAAGCCTTCAAATAGGCTTCTGTTACCTTAGTGGAATGTGAGGATGCGTTATCGTGGTGAAGGACAACATTGCTTCGAGGACGCTTTTCGCGAACTTTCTCTAAGACTCTGGGCAAGCAAGTGTTGACGTACCAATCTACAGTCACTGTCCTTTGATTTTCAAAAGATACGGTAGTGTAATGTCCTGATTTTCCAAAAAAATAAGCAACCATTTTTTTACCAATGCTTCGACTATTCTTAACTTTCGTCGACAAATCTTCAAACGGAAAGACCCACTCTGCCGACTGGCTTTTTCTTTCGGTTCAAAGCAGTACACTTAGGTTTTGTCATCTGTCACAATATTGTAGACAGCCAATGTCTGTCCTCCGTTAATTTTATCATACGGCCCCACTGGACACGCAGTCGTTTCTGGTCCTCCGTTAAGTCATGCGGTATCCATCGAGTGCAAAGCTTCCGAACCTTATGTGTAATTTTGAAACAATTTTTCATCCGCAGTCTGTCTGCATCTCGCTCTTCAGTCCACCCGCAGTCTGCCCGAAGTCCAATTACAGACCACTCACCATCCATCCACAGTACACCAGCAGTCAGTCTGCAGTCTGCCTGCAATCTGCAGCAATACGTCTTTAATCCGCTTACAGTTCACCAGCAGTCCATCCACAGACCACCCGCATTCCACCCGTCGACACGTACAGTTCACCTACAGTTCAACCGTAAACGACCCACAGTCCACTCGCAGTCCGCCCACAGTTCATCCAGAGTTCGCCCAGAGTCCGCCCATAGCACACCCAACAGCCTACCCGTAGTTTATTTATTTATTTATTTAAGTATACCAACAGCGTAATCTTAAAAATAGTTCTTATTGTAATACTAATGGTAAGGCTAATAATAGTTATACCTTAAACAAATTTTTAGTATTATTGTGATCGTAGACAGTGATAAAATAAAATAAATTTGCTGGCAAGTAATTTTTTTGTCAAACTACGAATACACAGAACCGCGACATTGTGCTTCATCACCAAATGCCAATTGAAGTCTCTGGCAACTCTCTTGTTGACTTAAGCCACAACGAAAATCATAAAAAATCATTGAACGAAAATGTTCACGAGTTAAATTCATTTTGATAGCACAAACTAGGTAGAGATACTTTGATAGCTACACACTTACACACAATTTTCGAAAGGACAGGACGTCACGATTGAAAAAGAAATGACATTCCCGCAAAATAAAAAGTAACATGTTGCCAAAGAGTTTTCAAATTCCCTAACTCCCTTACAAATAAACAAAGAATAAGGTCCGAATAGTTATTCCGTGTTTTGTCTTTTTTACTCTAATTTGAAATGACGTTTACATGACAGGAACAAAACACGGAATAACTATTCGGACCTTATTCTTTGTTTATTTGTAAGGCGGTAATTGTTTTTTCATTCTTTTATTGTAAGTGGCCAGATCCAGAAACTTTCAGTATGCCCAGCCCACGTACAATCAATACAATCACACCTGTCCCCCATAGGCGTAGGCATAGACCACTTCCTGCCACTTGCTACGATTCTTACAATTATTATCGTGGCAGCAGTGTTTGGCAGGAACCAGTGATTAACATTTAATTTTAAGTAATTAAAAATAGGGGTCAGCGTCTTATTTTAGTGTTTAGCAAATTCCGTAAAAAAAATTACATTAATCATTTTTTTTTAAATTGTAATTTCTTTATTAAATAATATTTTTAAAAGAAAAGTGGGTCACGCTACTTTAAAGTGGATTTAAAAAAGAACTTACGTATTTAATCGTTGTTTTTGGTATTTTTAGTTTGCTAACACTCTATACGTAATAATAATACAAAAAAGAACAAAAACAAAGAAAAGAGATTTTTATTTTTAAATTGGTACATTTTTGCCCCATCTACCCGAGGGCAATTTGATAGCTAATGAATGATCTTTACTATCACTCCTTAAAGGGATCGCTACGTATTTCCAATAACCCTGTATATAAAATATGATATTTTTTGGCGATGATTAAAGTGTCGAACATTAGTCTCATTTATTTTTTCAAGATATTTTTGACCTGGCATTCCGTTAAAACATTTATACTAAAACTAACTTTAATTATACCAGATACCAACCTGTAAAGCTCTACACGACTCAGACATAGCCTAGGGTGAAGTAGCATTCTCTCCATAATTATGTCTAATAAACAGAAACGAGAATTTGATTTGAAACCTTAATTTCAGCGTGGCTTCGAAAAATCCATGAGAAGAAGAAAATATCATTAAAGTAGATAAAATGTGAAGAATTCCTACTGCGTACAGAATACACGTGCCGAGTATTATGCAAAGATGTTTACGACCAAATAATTGAGTATTAAACATTATTTTGTAGAAAAGTCGAACTTACAGTAAATATTGTATATTATATCAGTCATTTCAGATTCCTCCACGAAATTTAATATCTAGATGTGACCTTGCCGGGAGAACCTGCTTCCCTTATATTATTAAAGAAAAATATAACGTACATGTATTATGGAGGAAATTGGGGGGAGGTATGGGGAGGAGGGGGGGATGTTATTCACTGGATCCGGGGATTGTTTAAAGAGAAAAATAATATGGATTTTTTTCTCGGAACTCCAAAGCAACTCTTTGAAAGTTGCTCTGAGGTACGTACTTTAAGGTTCTTGGATTTGTGTATGTTATTTGATGGGGAATCGATTATCGAGTGGTATTATCGTTGCTTACATGTTCAGATGGATAATGAGTACCTAATCTTGGAAAGTTATTAATATAATTATATAAAATCCTCCGTGTTTCGGAGGTCTCGTGAAGCCGTGGTTAGTTCCGGCTGCATTATAGCAGTCGTTGACAGTCGTTCAACTGCAATTCAATTTTTTGACCTCATCCCACCTTCTCCCTTTCTTCATAGGAGTATACGTGCTGCTGTTCGAAGTCACCGCTTTACTGTCTCAAATATCCCATCGTGCTCAAAGAAATTTGGTGACTCGTTTCCTTGTCGCACCTCCAAAAGATGGAATAGTCTACCAGCACACGTTTTCCCTCCTTCCTATGATATGGGGTCCTTCAAACGAGGCGTGAAGAAGCACCTTGTGGGCCGGCAGGGTGAGGGTGACTGATGCTGCGTTGTTTTCACGCTGCACCAGTTGTCTTCGCGTCTGGACTCCATTTCCACTTAACATCAGGTGGGATGGAGTCATTTGCCGAGCTAACTATAATAAAAAAAAAGTCAGTGGGTCCGCGTGGTGGTGTGTTCATCCTTAGGGACGGCTCGTGCCCCAGCATTGGGGACATAAAATGAGCATAAGATACAAAAGTTATGTTTCTTAAGTTTAAGGTATTTTTTTTTTAAATAACATATCAAAGAATGACCAATCCAGTAGATGTGGAGAGAAGTAGTTACAAGTTATAAAATATAGTTTTCTGTCAGACTAAAATCGACCTCATTAAATAAAAAACAACCTAATAATAATCAAGGAGAGTCACTGTTATTTGTGCAGATAAGAGGAATCGATGGCAACACTTTTAATTTGCGCTTATCAGCAACTACATTATCTTTAAACTGTGGGACAGATAAAAATGAAAATTGGGCGTAAAATCAATATGACCGCGTGTGTGAGCGGGCTCTAGTGGCAATGGCGGGAAAATAGTCCATCCTGCATTTCACTTTTTTTCTTGACTAAAGGTCGCTTTCCAGGGCTGGGCCAGGTTGTATAAGGGGCGATCGAGCGATATGAACACAATACGGTAAAAACACACTGTGTGTGTTTAAACACGGCTGGGGTGAGGTTAGGTTGTTGAACTAGGGCCTCGTTTTAAAACGTCCAACATTCAAAATTCAATTCAAAAATTCAAAATCATATTTTTTTATTATTATTGTGGCATGCCAAAATGGCCTCACCCTGCCTGATGGAAAGCAGCCAGTGAAGCCCAAGAAGTGAAAGCGTTCATCACAGCGCTACCAGGCTATGCCGAACGCTCACACTATGGCGGCCTGCATAAATGCTTTTTCACGTCCCGCTTAAATATATTCAGTTTAAGCTACAAGTAGCTCTTATGAATGTCACTATGCCAGCGGTCGTAAGTCTACACAGGCAGGAGACTTTGTACTGAGAAGAACCGGCAAGAAATTCAAGCAAGGATGTTTCTTTTCTCCCTACAGCGTTAATATATTGGAAAGTGCCCTATCATAGCAACACTTTCTATTACAAATAAACACAGAAAATATAAAAGACAAAATAAAAAATCTTCTGGCAGCTCGATCTTCACCCATTCTATCTACGTGCCCCAGCCAGCGAAGTCGGGTATCTTGGTCAACCATCTGGACGACGCCCAGTTGGTCGTCCAAGATACCGTTGGAAAGATGACTTCATCTTTCCAACGGTACGGTGACAACTTTGTCAAAGACCTGAAAGAGCTGGAAGTGCCCGACTGGTCTCACTTGACACAAAACAGGAAGGAATGGCGCACTTTGATGTCGGAGGCCAAGATCCACTTCGGATCGCTGAGCCAGCGTAGTAAGTAAATAAAAAATCTTATAAATTCACATCAGGTAGATCCACAACAGTCCCTCAATGGCTGCGTTCAGACATTCCCACCTTCCAAATGCAACTCCATCCACGTGGTGTTCCTTATTTTTTTGGAGAGTGTGCTGATTACGTCAGCCGGCATTTTCAGCTTCACCGAACTTATTTGGTGGCGGCGAGAAACTTAAAGTGTTCCTCAAGCCGTGTGAAAAACGAATCACCTTTGGTGGTTTTCTAGAGGCAACGGCATCCCCGTGCCCTACTAGATTCTCCGGATTCTCCAAGGGGTTGGATAGGATAGCGCAGCGGCTGCCTCGGTTCCTAGATACTTACAAAAAGCATTAATAAGGATAGAGAGTCCTTTCAAAAATATCTGTTATTTACTGGTCCCAGCCCCCTGACTATGAGCTCTTATAGCAGTATTATTGCAGTTGTGGAAAAGAGACGCGAATATATTCGCCGCTACACGCGTCTCTGTTTCACAACTGCAATAATACTGCTATAACAGCTCGTGGTTACCCCCCTGGTCCCGTTTTTATTTTTGTACTGTGTTTGGCAACCTGAATTCAATTCAGTTTTGAAGATGAAATTAATTAAAATAATTCATTTACAGGTTAAAAACGGAGTAAAGAAGATTTCAACTTTATCAAAACTGTCTGTTTGAAAAGTTTAATCTGATCTAATCTATCCGGTTGTACGTTTTGGAGTTATCATATAAATTTTGTTGTTTTCTATAAAAGTCGTTCTGATGTAAAAATAGCAATTTTTGATGGAATGATTCCGCTTAGTGGATTATTTTGGATTGTGGATTATTTTTGATTATTTTTTGTTTTCAATTTAATTAATTTCATTTTGTGTTCTATTTTTAACGTAGCTTAAGATAGTACTTAACTCATGCTGTGTACGCTATATAAGGATAAATGTCAAGTCTTACTATATTGTTTAATTGTCATGGCTGTGTATGACTGTAATCTGTCTGTGTACCTATCAATACTAATATTACAAAGTAGAAAGCTTTGTATTCTTGTATGTAACATACATAACTACTATACTACTACTACTAAGTATGTAACGAATAAATTCAAAAACTACTGGACCGATTTCAAAAATTCTTTCACCATTAGAATGCTACATTAGCACTGAGTAACATAGGTTATATTTAAAAAAAATGTCTACTCGTGCGAAGCAGGGACGGGCCGCTAGTTTTAAATAAATGAATAAATAGATGGACACTCCTCGGGCACAGAAGAGATAATAACAAGGGGTTCCCGCGCGCGTTGCAGACCCTGCAGCTTTTATGCTTCTGTGGCCTGTAATTTCAGTTATTTATTCCCATTAAGACATTTTCCACTCACGAGTATGTGTATGTACATGCGTAATACATGAGAAGTTATACCTATTAGCTATAGAAGGATATTTTGCGTGCTGAAATCCAATTATGAAACAGTGATTGTCTAGAACCGATGTATTATTATCTAGTTTACATTTAAACACACCGAATATCTCTCTACTTTTTCATGTCACAAGGTAGTCTGTTGGAAGACTGTATTCTTTGAAAAGGTATTCTAAGTATACAATGTTATTTTTAGTTTATACGAAACCTGAAAACTGTTTGTTCAGAATCAGTAATAGAATCGATTTCAATATTTTTTATACCATGTTACATTTTGACCAAATAATATTTACAAAATCTCAAATAAAGTATACCCTACTAAAAACACAACGGGACAGCACAAAAAGCTTGTAACTTCGTGAGTTTTCAAAATATTTTTTTTTTGTACCGATTCTTTAAATGAAATATTTGACCCGTGTTCCGATTTTCATATAAACTAAAAATAATAAGGGCTTTCCTTCGATAATAGTTCTTATTA